>JAVANC010000004.1:2930000-3530000 GCA_033319125.1 Parnassius glacialis | reverse complement strand
TTTCATTCCATAAAAATTCTCTCGCATTTAAAAGAAAGTTCCAATGTAAATAGTGATACTTCGTGTATCTTATTTTTGGCATCAGCGCGTCGGAATGCAGGATTGGACTAGCACTTCTTCTGCTATAGAGAGATTAGTCTTCACGTTACCTGAAACAGAAACTTTTTTTTTCAATATAGATATTATAAATAATACTTATTGAATGTCACTCTTTTGTTTAATTACCACTGATTCGAAAAAAACCTCTGTCCTGGGAAGAACCAGCAAGAAACCCAGCGGGACTTTTTATTTAAATAACAGTATACAATCATGTACGTTACATAACTAACCACACAAAATAAATTAGAGATAGCTTGGTAGCGATCACCTCATTTCCAGGGGTTATTATCATCCATAAAGTAATTATTATTAATATTATAATAACTTAACTTAATATTATAATAACCCTTTCTATACCAACTTTTTAACTAAGTTTTTGAACTTTGAGCAGGTCAAATTATGTATATTTTCTGGGATTTTGTTGTAAAAGCGTATAAATCGCCCCAAGGCTGAATTACTGACTCGGTGGAGTCGAGTAACTGGTACTACTAGCTTGTGTCTGTTCCTAGTGTTTACAGAATGAATATTACTTATTTTTGTATAACTACCTTTATTTTTGTGTACGCACATTACATTTTCATAAATGTATTGAGAGGCCAAAGTTAATATTTAAATTTCTTTACATTTTTGTCGTAGTGGCACTTTAGGTTTTAAATCATAGATTGCTGAAGGATACAAGATCACAGTACGCAGTACGCAATACGCAGTAAGTAGTATTCAGTACGCCGGCCTGGGTATTTTACGTCTTTTTTAACCGACCGCCCCAGAAAGAGGGGAATGCTTTTCGAGAGTATGTATGTATGTATGTCTATTTCTTTGACCCGCTCTATAGCTTAAATGGCTTGATAGATTTTAACATATTATGTTATTAGATTCTTCGTAATTATAGGACTGATGTAAGGTATAATATTTGTCTCTTTTCAGTTAACTTTTTTACACAGTCAGATTTTTTAAAATTACTGTTTTAAATTTTAAGCTTGATTATAAAAATAAAGTGACAAACGAAGAGTCCACCTGATGGTAAGTGGTTACTGCAGTCCATGGACTTTTGCCGCCAACTTCAAAGGAATGAGGCTACAGATGCGTTTTCACTTTTGAAGACTAAGATGGAATGCCTCATACTCTATAATTATACTGGCTCTTAACAAGGGTATAGCCCATGAAGCAAATAAAAAGAGGAGACGGCATAAGCAACTGTGCACTGTGATTCTAAGTAGGTCCTGACGTCAGCATAGTGGGCGTGACTTTAGTTAGTATTCAGCCAGCATTCGTCCTGTGCGCTTATGTGTTGGAAATCGCAAATCGTTGTATTTTCGTAGTATTAAGAAGAAAATGATGAAGTGTTGTGTTTTATCGTGTAAAAACTACTCAGATAGACGCTCTGATGCTATGGATGGCATCACATTTCGTTTGTAAGTAATTTTACACCTAATTTATTAAAATAGTTCTAGAAAAATCTAAAGGCTTTCAAATATAATCAAATATATTTCACACTAGATGGCGATACTTTGTGTCATGTGAACTAAAAATATAAAAGTACGTAGAGCTCAGTATTGGTAAAATAATCATATGAAGGTGTTGATATTTGTTTTGCATTCAGACACAGAGAAATTTTAATCGCTAACATATTATTTTTGTAGTATATAATCATTTTGTGAACAAGCCGCCATCTATCGTCAAGGTAGCTAAACTACATTGCAACATCGATATGGAATGATTTCAGTAGTTTTATTATTTATCGGTAGATGTAGATAGTGTAAAGTGGGCGGGGCTTAACATCCCCTCACCCCGCAAATTGTCACGCTTTGTTATATAGTAAAATCTAATTACAACACCTCCTCTTTGTATTTACTTCATGGTATAGCCCTTTAGGTCAGACCACAGTAGTGCAAGCACCGCTATTTAACGACAGTAAAAGGTAAGAGGTTGGTATTTACCCAGACGGAATCCCAGACAGAGAAAGAGTCCTACGTAGTAGAGTAGAGTTTGTACGTGGTAGAGCCATGCTGCAGCTATGTTAGTAGTATAGTTGTAGCACGAATGGGTCGGCTCGACCGGGGTAGGACCACGCTCTCACAGAATACCAGCGTAAAATAGCAGCTTAACACTGCTGTGTTTCGTATAGTGAGTGTAGAGAACCGGAGACCCTTTTTAGTGGAAAAGAGGCATTTCATCTTAGTCCTCACGGGTGACAACGCATCTGCCTTTTGATTCGTAAACGAGGATAAATGTAGATGTCTATGGGCCACAGCAACCACTTACCATCAGGTGGACTGTGTGCTCGTTTGTCACCCTATCCTATAAAAAAAACCATCTGGGACACTACTTTCCTAGCAGTAGTTAATATGGTGGTATTACCATCTTGTTTACATCTGTTATAAAAGAGACGGTTACACTAGCATGATTCATGCATGCCGGATGTCTACTATGTGGGGTCACACCAATGTAAGTTGGTTTACCATTTCACGTGGAATTTTAATTGTATTCAGTATTGTGAGCGCAATGACACGTTTCGTTCGATGATTGCAAATATAAGTATCATCAGAAATATAGTTTTAATACGAGTAGTATAGAATAGAACAGTAAAGTTTTTAATGGCACCTGCTTAAATTTCTCTGCTTCGTTCGTTGTTGACTGGTGGCGAATGCCTTATTATTTTAACTTTAGGCATTAAGTCCGCTAATTACTTTATAGGCAATGAAGATTTTAAATACATAAATAATAAATAAAGTAAAATAGTGTTACAGCCTATATACATCCCACTACTGGATACAGTTTCATTTCTGAGAGGATTTTAGGACAAGGAAATTTCCGCCGCGTTGCTCCAACGCGTGTTTGTAGATAACACATGTCTGCGATTTCTTTTTATTTACTAGACATGCAGGTTTCCTCACTATGTTTTCCTTTACCAATGTGCACTCAAATCGGCACTTATAATTATCATTAACAATTTGATTGGCGCCGCGTGGGATCGAACCCGGATTGCTCGTACTGTGACATTTATAAAAAACGCTTAGTCTCTAAGCTACCTCAGCTCAAGAATAGAATAGAATATTTTTTATTCATATAGATTACAAATAATTCTAATTGAAAGTAATATGTATTTTACTTGGAAAAAACCACGGTTCTGGGAAGAATCATTTTCTATAAGTGAAACCACGCTGCTATATTATGGTTGTAGCACGAATGGGTCGGCTCGACCGGGATAAGAACATGCTTTCACAGAATACCAACGTAAAATAGTAGCTTAATATGTAATAATGCCTTTTTACTGGAAATATTCCATATTAGTCTCCAGGGGTAACAAGGCATCTGCGTTTTGATTCTTAAACGAGGATAAATGTAAATGTATATTTGGCTAAACCATCCACTTACCATCAGGTGGACTGCGTTCTCGTTTGTAACCATTTGATGACTTTTAACTATTTGATGACGCTTACTACACTGGGGGGTTCAGAAGGACTGCTAACGGAACTATAATGGGATAGGATTACCGTAAACCATGGTCTTGCGGCACCTGCCTCCATCGATTTTCTGCATGTCTTGTCCTCTCGTCTCATTTTGTCGTCTCCTCACCGGTACGGTATTACTTGAGGTGCTTGCAAGGACAGATTTAGTCGGAACCAGTGGTTAAGATCAAATGACTATCGACAAGTATTCTTGATTGATACATTCATAATTAATAATTAATTGTAATAAATCATTATTATTCTATTTTATTATGAATCCACGACTTTAATTTTGCGTCAGCTGCATCAATTATAAAGCTCATAATAACTGCATACATCAGCATCTACTCTTTACACATCAGCGGAACAGCGGATATATGACCTAAATAGATAGAACTTTGTTACTTAATAGGTTGGTGGCTGGAGTGTGACGTTGCATATCTAGGTCATCTATCTATCTATCTAGGATTTGGAATGACGTAACAGCTCACATATAGTTAAGGATAAGAATAATTTAAAATTCTAAAATTTCTATAACCGACTTCAATATAAATTATTAAGGATAACTCAAAATCTATTGGTCAGACCTTGATCAAATTTATATGGGACCACATGAGAATCACTAACTAAAAGTAACACACTTAAAAAAGAACATACAGCAGAATTGAGTATATATCTCTTTTTATAAACTTTTTCTACCGACTTTGGAAAAAGGATTTTGAAGACGGTAGAAAAAGTTTATAAAAAGAGAAACCCACTTGGGTGGCACAAGGTGTAGGGCCGGCTCTGGATTGACGCTCGGAGTGGGCTTACCTAGCATAACAGACTGTGGTGTGAAGGATATTTCTCCGTCTCCTCTCAGCAGCTAAAAGGGAGTCGCGGGGGAAAAGAAGTGTAGGTGTTGCGATACGCCAGCAGTCGCCCTCTGTTCAGCGTCTCTAGCGTGGCCGCACCGTTATTGCGGTTTTCCACCCTCTGTGGCCAAAACTTGGTTGGCATCAGAGCGCCCGATGACTCTCCCGTATCTGATTCGAGGGGACGTGAACTGATGCTCAGGAGATTCGCAAGCAAATGCGGGCTATCTTAATTATGTACGTTGTTGGTATGTAGATGCTTGTTTATTTGTTTTATCTTTTCCAGAGTTGGGCATCATCAGGTACTTAAATAACGTTTTAGAATGTCTCTTGTGCGGGCTAGCATTCCTTACGAGAAAGTCACTAGAAGTTACAAGGACGCGGAACTATATACAATGTAAAATATACTATTATATATATATATATATATATATATATATATATATATATATATATATATATATATATATATATATATATATATACCTAGTCCGGTCATAAGTATTGTCACACAGTAATAACTTTTCTTTTAGAATGCTGGCCACAAAAAAGTTTATTGAATTCGAATTTCGAATTGTTCATGAAAATAAAACTGTATACTTTTTAGAATTTTACTCATTTTTAAATATGGAGTGGACGCTTAAAGAACACCGTGTTGCAGTTATTGCGTTGCATCGTTGCGGTTACGCGCCAATTCAAATTTTTGACATGCTGAAAAATTTGAATATAACCAAAATATTCGTTTATCGTACCATCAAACGATACAATGAAGACTCTAGTGTAGATAACAGGTCAAGAAGTGGTCGCCCTCGGTCTGTTAGGACTCCAGCAGTGATAAAAGATGTGAAGGCGCGAATTCAAAGAAATCCCAAACGTAAGCAGAAACTTTTGGCCCTTTAGATGGGGTTAAGCAGAACCACGGTGAAAAGGGTGTTAAATGAAGACTTAGGGTTTCGGGCATATCGAAGAAAAACAGGACATCGTTTGAATGCTCGTCTAATTGACCTGAGACTGAAGAGATGCCGCGCTTTGTTGAAGCGGTACGCGGAAAAAAAATATCGGGAAATTCTTTTTTCGGATGAAAAAATTTTTACCGTAGAAGAGAGCAACAACAAACAAAATGATAAGGTGTACGCACACAGTAGTGAAGAAGCGAGCAACCGTATTCCGCGTGTCCAACGAGGTCATTTTCCACCCTCGCTCATGGTATGGTTAGGAGTTTCTTATTGGGGCTTAACAGAGGTACATTTTTGTGAAAAAGGTTTAAAAACGAATGCAGTTGTGTATCAAAATACAGTCCTGACGAACCTTGTGGAACCTGTTTCTCATACCATGTTCAATAACAGGCACTGGGTATTCCAACAAGATTTGGCGCCAGCTCATAGAGCGAAGAGCACACAAGATTGGCTGGCGGCGCGTGAAATCGACATCATCCGGCACGAAGACTGGCCCTCCTCCAGTCCAGATTTGAATCCGTTAGATTACAAGATATGGCAACACTTGGAGGAAAAGGCGTACTCAAAGCCTCATCCCAATTTGGAGTCACTCAAGACATCCTTGATTAAGGCAGCCGCTGATATTGACATGGACTTCGTTCGTGCTGCGATAGACGACTGGCCGCGCAGATTGAAGGCCTGTATTCAAAATCACGGAGGTCATTTTGAATAAAGTTTAGTGTCATAAGAATCTATGTTTTGTTAAGTTCATTTTGGTATATAAATGGTTACATAATGAATAAACTTGTTTCAATTATTTTATTTTAAACATGTGACAGAATTTATGACCTGACTGTGTATATATACTAGCTGGCAAGGCAGACGTTGTACTGCCCTTGGCGGCGAACCTCTGTACTATAAAAATACTTAAATTTGCCATAAAAGATACTGAGGGTCACTTACTGGGATAAAAACTATCCTATCTCTTAAGTTGGACCAAACTGCACATTGACCAAAAATTTAATTGAAATCAGTTCTGTAGTTTAGGAGTCCATCGCAGACAAACAACGTGACACGTACTTTTTATATATAAAGATATCTAATATATCTATATAATCTTATATATATATATATATATACACTGGTCACATATAATGTTTACAGAAATGACATGATCGATATGTACTCTTGCTGTTTATTTGGTTGTTGTACGGCACTTCTGCAGTCGAATAATTCGCGAGCTCTCGACGACTTTATTCCGGTGAAGTTATAAAGAGGCTGCAGGGCAAATTAAAATAACATTTCTAGAAAAAGAATCGAATGTTGAAATAAATCATTAAAACTACTAAGTAATTGTTATAATATATTTTTTTATTTACATAACATAATATACAATATTTTATTATATGCAATATTAAAAACTATAATAATAATAAAACAAAAAAAACTTAAACTAGAAACTCAATTATCATATAGTCCTACTCCGTGCCAAGAACGCTGGCTGCGTTTCCTCGCTGAATGGCTATACTAAGCCTTTGAGCGAGAAAAGAACCAGCCCTCTTATCACTAACAGCAACGAACAGCCGCGGATGGAGTTCCTTTAGGAACCTCACCGCACGTGGACCCCACGGACCGATAGTCTCTAAAGCAAATGGCATAAATATGTAGTCATCTCTCAGAGACTCATATTTGCGCCAACTACTCAGTTCAGCTGCCACTGATGTCATCCCGGCTCTAAACGAGGTCCCCCTGAGTGTGCAGGTGTCTACGCAAGTAGCATCCCACACTAGGTCTTTACCTCTCTCCCAAGGGACCAATGTCATATCGTCGGATCTCCTGCCATGGTCTCTATATATTCTATAAGGCTCTAAAACCGAGGGAACATTTATAGAGACAAGAGTCCTTCGAATGATATCGTTCAAAGAACTGTGTCTTGAAAACCTACCAGTACTTTTCTTACATGAAAGTCGGTGGAGCCCAATCTTGACGACGCTGCTACCACGGGGACATTGATGGGGTTGACAAATCGCCGCTCCTAGTCGGATTCCTACGGCGCTGCGCAAGTTTTCCCCATCAAATAATGCGCCGAAATTACTTGATGGTAAAGCGTGTAACCAGTGACTAGATTCCTTAGTCGAAACAGCTAGAAGGCGTGCCTTATCTTGTTCGCTATGGAAATTATGAAATAAATCTTCCTGCATGCTCTGTACCAACGGAATAACCCACTGTTTTAGTTGGTTGACTTCCAGTGGAACATTTTCACCGAGACAGAGCGTTTGCCACGTCTGCCCTGCCTCCGTAACAAAGCACAGGTGTATTTTATTATTTTAAATTATATTACATAAGTCACTGACACTATGCACGGAAGCAAGGAAAGCAGGCAATGCAACCCTAGAAAGATTTCTCACAAAAATACCACCAAATTTTATTGGTAAAGTAGCTTGAGTCAAGGCTGTTGTATTTGAAGTTAAATTTAGAATTTTTTCTATAGCTATTTTAAGATTATTATCAATATCTTTTAAAATATCAGAACATTTCCAGACTGAACTCGATCGGACTAAGTATGTAAATCTAGGTACAAGAATTATATTTTAAAATAGTAAGAGCTATGTGGGGGTTTAATTTATACAATTTATCAACGTGGTTTAAAAACTGATCAAATTTTGTTTTTAAAACAGGCTTAATACTATCGAAAAACAACGGGGCACCTAGCAGGTATAGTGATTCCGTACTGACGGTTTTTATTACTGGAGACACATGATTGAAATTTTGAATTAAAGTGTCTCTGTGAGAAGTAGATAAATTCTCGGAAAAAATATTTCACATTTATTGCTATTTGGTTCATGACCAATATTTTTAAAATGTCGTAAAATATGAGTAAGATTACTGAGAACGTCATCTGCTCTACCTCCCAGTGTACCGATGTCCAGGTATCAGACATTCAGCTTGGATATCAAATTTGAAATAATGGGTTGAATTCCCAAATTGAAAAGTGCTGGACTGGGTCACCCTGCTGTCGGTGTTCAGCACTAGTCCTTGCTGAACACCGACAGCAGAATCGATAACATGGTTTTCGTAAAAGAAGTTAGTATTTTGACTATAATATTGCCAAACGTAATGATAAATTTCGGGAGTATTGTTAGCCACTTCTTTCAGCTAGGTTACCCTATCGATAGAGTTAAAAGCATTCCTTAGATCAACCTTCACAAGAACATCTGCATCAGAGTTTGCTAAAAATGTACGCACTGAATGTACCGCCGTCTCACAGCCTCACAGATGAGTAGGCTGAAATTTGGTCTTTAGGTTAGAGATTATGTGCCTGCAAGCTAATTATGAAGTTAAGCGTCGAAATGTGGAACCAACGGCAATAGGACGGATACCGTTATCCTTTGTTTTGAAGGTACATAGTCTTTCCCCATATAAAATTGCAAGGAAATTTGAATTAAAATTACCAGAAAGCATAAAGTTACATAATTTTGTAATGTCTTTAAGAACTACTCCGCCGGCGTCACTGGCAGAAGCTATTTTCATCCATCAATGCCGCCAGCGGAGCCATTCGAAAATGACATAATTGCTTCTAAAGTGTCATTTTCAGAAATTCATAAAGGTTGCATAGAAGTTTTGGGAGGCAGCGGTAAACCCTGAGAAGATTTGACCTAAAGATGTTTCTGATTAAGGCTTTCAAATGTTTCGACATTACATTAGGATGTCGTCTGAGAATAAAATACGGGTTGCATTTTTTAAGTCACCATCCCATTGCTCTTGCTCTTGCAGTCGAAACTCAACAACTTTTTTTTAAATCAAATTTAGGACGTGGTCGAGATAAAAGAGTATTAATTGAGTAATCTAAATTTTGAAAAGATATCTCTTTTAGTTGAGACGTAATTGATTTATTTATTGTTTTAAGAAAATGAAAATGGAAATACGCGAAAGCAAATAATTTTTGCCAACTCTTTTCATTATAAGTGCAACAATTTTGACAATTCTTTAGCAAGCTGCATCCTTGCACCTCTAGGAATTATTTTAACCACTGATACATTACGATGATAATTGTAAATTTGCTCCGAAAAAAGGGAAACATTTATTTCATTAGAGGAATTGCTAATAGAGTTATGAATTTCTACGGTAGGCTGTGAAGGCGAAATATTTATACTTTTACTATGGCATCGTATAATATGAATGTTTAATCCCCTTTTTTATAGAAAAATACTAGTAATGCTATTAAACATTACTAATATTCCCTTTAACCACTTCTGGTAAGCTTAAAATATTTGTGTTACAAGTTGTTCACGACAGTAGTCGAATGGCGGATTCGAACCCACGAACTTTCGAGTTCGCGGTCTACGCCCTGCCGTTAGGCTACTGACGCTTTTACCTTTAAACAGCCTACCGGCCGCACAATTTTGACATTGTAGGAAATCCGTCTGTGAATGTATCGGAGTTGAGATATTCATTAAAAAATCTAAACAGATCTATAGAGCACTCAAAAGTTTTTATATTACACAGCTTCAAATTAACTTGAAATGAGCTGTACCCCGCATCTTTCCCTGAAACACAATTATTTACGGCCTAAATTAAAGCACTTTATTCTTTAAATGAAATACTATCACATTACTTCCCTGGATTTATACTATATTGATAAAAATTGTATGTAATCGTTATGCTCTGACAGTTGACGACCACGCAGCAGAAATATTTTCCTTCTATGTTTTCCTTTATAAATGAGTATTATGTCGGAAATAAAAAAATAATTATTATAATAACTCTCTCATGTATTTACTGATCTTTTAGTTGAAATTTGTAAGCCAGAATTGGCCTCTAAATAACAAAATAAAATAAGTTAAATATACGTAGCTTTTGACAGTGAAAAATGTTGACATGACATTCAAATAGCGATTATCTTTATATATAAAAACTTCGTGTCACATTGTTTGTCCGCGATGAACTCTTAAACTACTGAACTAATTACAATGAAATTTTGCACACTGTGTGCAGTTTGGTCCAACTTGATAGTTCTTATCCCGTTAAGTGACCTTCAATATTTTTTATTGGTAATTTAAGGATTTTTATAGGACAAAGTCGTCTGCCTGGCCAGCTAGCAGGGGCGTAGCTACCGCCGTATCAGCCGTATCAATGATACGGGGCCCCCGAGCTACAGGGGCCCCGAACGCGTATAAGCAAAAATTCCAAGGACTTTTATGGGACAGGAAAGGCTATCACTATTTTCTTTATAAGCAAATAATTTAGTAAAACTGAAATCGTCTTCAGCTATTAATTCCACCGAATCGTCTTCAGCTATGTTCGCCGAACAAAAGGCAAGAAAATTTGTAATATATTTGATATGAATTGTTTGGCTAGCTTCCCGGACGTCAGTTTGAGCGAGATTAGAATGGCTCTCCAGCATCTTAAAAACGGCAAGGCCCCAGGCGAAGATGGAATTACAGCGGAGCTTCTGAAAGCGGGTGAAAAACGGGTACTTGAAGTCCTTCAGAAGCTCTTTAATTCCGTCCTCCATGGTGGTATTACACCGAAGGCGTGGAGCAGAAGTGCGGTGGTATTGTTCTTCAAGAAAGGTGACAACGCTCTCTTGAAGAACTACAGACCGATTTCTCTTTTGAGTCGCGTCTACGTGCTGTTTTCGAGAGTCATTATGAATCGTCTCGCGCGCAAACTTGACGACTTCCGGCCTTCCGAACAAGCCGATTTCCGAAAACGCTTTAGCACCATAGACCACATACATACCTTTCGGCAAATTGTACAAAAATCCGAGGAGTACAATTTGCCACTAGTTTGGCGTATGTGGACTATGAGAAAGCCTTTGATTCCGTCGAAATTTGGGCGGTGCTTCAGTCCCTTCAGCGGTGCCAAGTTGACTCTCGGTATATCGAAGTGCTGAAGTGCTTGTACTGTAGAGCTACGATGGCTATCCGAGTACAGAACCAGAGAACGAAACCTATCCAATTGCAGAGAGGTGTAAGACAGGGTGACGTTATATCCCCGAAACTCTTCACCGCTGCATTGGAAGACGTTTTCAAGCTTCTGGACTGGAAAAGATACGGTATTAACATCAATGGCGAGTACATCACTCACCTTCGATTTGTCAAAGATGTAGTCCTTATGGCAGAATCGCTGGAAGACATAAGCACTATGCTCAATGACCTCAATAGTGTTTCCCAACGGATAGGTCTTAAAATGAACATGGACAAAACAAAGACTATGTTTAATGTCCATGCCACACCTATGCCGGTAGTTGTTGGGAGCACTAAGCTCGAAGTTGTTGACAAGTATATTTACCTGGGAAAAATAGTCCGATTAGGTAAGTCCAACTGCGACCGAGATGTCAATCGACGGATTCAACTCAGTTGGGCAGCGTTCGGGAAATTACGGCACATCTTCTCGTCAGGTATACCTCAAAACTTGAAAACGAGACTATACAACCACTGCGTGTTGCCAGTGATAACCTATGGAACTGAGACGTGGTCCTTCACTGCTGGCCGTATGAGAAAGCTCAAGGTCGCTCAGAAAGCTATGGAGAGAGCTATGCTCGGAGATTCTCTGCGTGATAAACTTAGAAATGAGGATATCCGCAGTGGAACCAGAGTGACCGACATAGCCCAACGGATTAGTAAGCTGAAGTGGCAATGGGCCGGCCATATAGCTCGAAGAACCGACAACCGATGGGGAAAAAAGGTTCTCGAGTGGCGGCCTCGTACCGGCGGACGAAGTGTAGGGCATCTCCCCACTAAATGGAGTGACGACCTGGTAAGATATGTAGGAAGTCGGTGGATGCAGGTGGCTCAGGACCGTGCTTTATGGCATTCCTTGGGGGAGGCCTATGTTCAGCAGTGGACTTGTGAAGAGCTGTAATGATGATGATGATGTTTGGCTAGTTTATAGTTCCTAGGAGTATTAATTGTAAGTAACCAAAAATTATCGCTATACCTCTGATAATTATATTAGTTATTGTAAAAAAACTTCACCTTCTTCCTCTTGCTAAGCGCCGTGAGATTGCTGATCTCACTTTTCTGTTAAAAATAGCTTGTAGTGCTATTGACTGTCCTGAGCTTTTATCTCAACTACATCTTAGCTATCCTGCCAAACCTCTTAGACACAACAAACTTTTAAGTCTCCCGTTTGCATCTACAAATTACAGACAAAATACATTTATTTGTCGAGCGAGAAATAATTTTAACAAGCTAGCTAAAGAGTTTGACTTCGATTTGTTTAACACTAGCGATGCGTCAGCCAAGCGCATACTTAATAATGTATTTTTAGCTCTAAGTGAGACATTGACGCGTTTGTTACAAAACTAACCATTTACTTCTTTTATATTTGTGTTTATTTTTTTTTCTTTTATATGTATAATATATGTTATATTAGATAAGCCCTCATTTGTCATAAGTATGTTAGTATTGGATACTCTTGAGTGTTGAATCGTGTTTATTACTGTTGTAAATTCACATATTAGTGAGGACCTTTAATTGGTTTACTGTAGTTATTAATATTATCTAACCTAATTATGATAGCTGTTGGCTTCCAAATAAAATAAAATAAATGAGTAATAATAGGGTATTACACCCATTTTTAAAAAGTGTTTTAAATGAATCCTAGAGTGATAATGAACCACTATAATTTTTATTTAATTTTTTTAAAACCGAATAGTGACATAAAAATTACTTTTAATCTATCATTTTCAATTTTCGCGTGAAAACGCTAGCCGCCATACTGTTCAACTCGTGACGTCACTGTCGTAGAATTTTGACAATTTTGCAAAGGAATAATATACTTTTGAATGTTTAATAATGAGTTATCATTTATGTCATTGTTGTGTTATGCCTAATTGCAAAAATACGAGTACAAGAACGCCGGGGAAGTTATGGATTAAAGTGCCAACTGATTTAAATATAAGAAATACTTGGTTAAAACTGGCATGAAGAGACCCGAATGCATTGTCTACAAAATCTAAACTATACTTCTGTCAAGATCACTTTGATTTAATTATGACTTATATTTAACTATCAATTAAACAAAACAAAACATCATGACATGATAGGTACCTATTGCAAGTCAAATTTTGTAATAGATTAGGTTTATCGCTCGTCTGTCCCGCCCTTTGTGGGCCATTTTGATGGCCCTTGCAAGTGCAGTGCAGTGTTTTGCTTAATTCCTGTTTTCTTCTATTATATGGGAATAAAGACATGGTTTGTACTCAGACCAAATAAAAAAGTGACTTTTTATTTCGTCTGAGAGTTTGTACAAAAAAAATTAACAAAATGTTTTTCTTACCTAAGCTTATATTATAATATCTATAACATTAGTGCTAAAAGCGAAGTAATAAACTCGCTTTTACGAATCCGTCTTCCATGATGCCTTTTGAAAAAAATTCAGAATAAAAGTCAACAATCGTAATAATAACTTGAAAAAATTCGAAATTAGCTAGTTAGTACACAGCACATAACTTAGTTCTTTGACCTAGTGACGTCACGACGCTAACTAATATGGCGGACATTGTTTTGCAGATTTGAGGCACAGGTAAAAAAAATATTCTTTAAATTGAAATATAAAATTTATAATGCATTTTTATAAATAGAAATCAATATTTCTCGTTTACTTTTTACAAAATCTATCATAAATATTTATTCTTTGACTTTTTTTACATGGTGTAAAATACCCTATTTAAAATAAATATATAATAATTTCAATTCAATTCAAGCGTTTTTGTTCCTTTTATGAAATCTTTACTCTTCACTGGGGCCCCTCAACAAATTTTGATACGGGGCCCATCTAAGGCACGCTACGCCACTGCCAGCTAGTATATTATATTATCGCTATTCTATTGCCCTCTCACTACCCTCCCCCCCACTACCTGATGGTAAGTGATTGCTGTAGTCCATAGACATCTACATCTATCTTCGTTTGCAAATCAAAATGCAGATGCGTTGTCACCCGTGAGGACTAAGATGGAATGCCTATTTTCCAGTAAAAAGGGTTTCCGGTTCTCTACACTCACCGTACAAAACACAGTAGTGTTAAGCTGCTATTTGACGCTGGTATTCTGTGAGAGCGTGGTCCTTCACCGGTCGATCCGACCCATTCGTGATACAACTATACTACTAATATAGCTGCAGCTTGGCTCTACCACGTACAATAAATAGTAGCTTAACTCTACTGTTTTTCGTATGGTGAGTGTAGAGAACCGGAGACGATTTTTACTGGAACCGAGGCATTCCAACTTAGTCCTCACGGGTGTCGACGCATCTGCATTTTGATTTGTAATAGAATAGCATAGAATAATTTTTTATTCAATATTGATTATTATATAATACTTATTGAAAGTCATTTTTTATTTACCACTGGTTCGGAAAATACCTCTGTCGGCAAGTATAGATGTAGATGTCTAAGAGTTACAGCAACCACTTACCATCGGTTGGACTGTATGCTCGTTTGTCATCCTTATCCTATAAAAAAAACAATATATTATGTACGTAATGTAATATGAAAACATTATGTTACTTACAAGAGAAAGACGCAAGCAATATCAGCGAAAGTAGGTTAAGGTGTGCCTGAACTGATCCAAGTTTATTCTCACAGTGTGACAACTTTATTACTTTTCAAAGGCGATAAAATGTTTAGAATAGCTATTGTATTGCAGGTTCCATGCAACAGAGAATTATTTAGTTTACCATAAAAATAATAATTTCTTTTTAATTTTAAATATTATCGGAAGAATTTTTAATCATTTAGTTTTCAAAGGATTTGCACCAACCACAGAAAACTATGTACGTTTCAATTGACGCTGACATCTTTATAGCTTTATTTTTTTTATAGAATAGCTGTTGTATTTTGAATTACATGAAACAGAGAATTCATCTAGTTTACCATACAAAATAATAATTTTTTTTAATTTTAAAAATTATCGGAAGAATTTTTATTCATTCCATAATGATTTCAAAATGTAACTAATATTACAGAAAGAAACATTAATTTTTACAGTTTTTTAACAACTTAACTTACTGGCTATGAAATCTGTGAAATATTTCACTTTGGTGGCATAAAAAGTCGTGGATGCCCTTCTTGGACCCACACATTCTAAAACAATTTTAGTGGCAATGATTTGAGACGCGTATGTGTGCACAAGTGCGTGTTCTATTATTAGGTTGAATATCGTGTTTGGGTCACTTGAATGGGAAGTAGTGTTCTATCTATCTTTACTGTAATCTTTTTTACAAGGTGGTAAGACTCCTACCCATCTGGGTTACACTTACTTATTTCTGTCTAAAGGGTCCATAGAGGGCCAGTACAATCACAGGCTGTAAGGTAATTCATCTTTTTTATTTTGTTTATTTAACAAAATCCACAGCTCTATTATAGTTCTTGTAACTATCTTGCAGATACATCTATATTTTAGAGCCAATAAGGATTTACATTTATTTTTCAGTAGGAAACATTTAATTTTAACCGAAACGACAATTTATTACATTTTAGCCGCGTAATAATATAAACGTATCTGCTCGCAGTTTTGAAAGTGTGTTTGCGTGTGTGTCTCTGTGTGTGCGTGTGTTAATGTGTGGTGTGTGACATGAAATACCTAACCATTAAGTATTTTCGAAACTTCTAGTACAAAATTTGGTTTATTTTCATGGTATATGTTTACAGTATGAAATGTTTTGTTATATTCTCTATGTATCCGGGAGACTATAACATTTTGGGCGTAATTTGTTTTTATCTCAGTCTTCAAAAGTGACAACGCATGGGTAGCTTTCTTTGTTTGAAGTTGGCTGTAGGTGTAATTGGAATGCAGTCGCCACTTACCATCAGGACTTTAGTAGATTAGTCAATTTAGTTGTATAAAAAATATTTTATTTATAATAATCAGAATGTTTGAACCATACATTTGTTAAGAACATAATTTAAAATTTAAAATTTTGTACAACCGACTTCAATATAAACTATTAAGAATAACTCAAAAACTACTTGTCAGACCTTGATCAAATTTATATGGTATCATAGGAGAAGGACCAGTTTTCAAACAAAAAAAGAGTCATCGAAATCAATTCACCCAGAAAAAAGTTATGAAGTAACACACATAACAACGTACGTGGTAGAGCCATGCTGCATCTATATTAGTAGTATATTTATTGCACGAATGGCTCAACCGGGGAAGGACCACGCTTTCACAGAATACCAGCGTTAAATAGCAGCTTAACACTGCTGCGTTTCGTATGGTAAGTGTAGAGAACCGGAGACCCTTTTTACTGGAAAGGAGGCATTCCATCTTAGCCCTTACGGGTGGCAACGCATCTGCATTTTGATTCGCAAACGAGGATAGATGTAGATGTCCACGAGCCACAGCTACCACTTACCATCAGGTGGACTGTGTGCTCGTTTGTCACCCTACCTTATAAAAAAACTCCTACGCACCTCTTTTTAAAGTCCGTAGAAAAGTGGAATTTAATTCAAGATAAAAACTAAAAGGCGGTAAAAGCTAAAAGGTAGGCAAAGTGTAGGGCGACCCCCACTAGATGGAGTGACGACCTGGTAAGACATACAGGAAGTCGATGGACGCAGGTGACCCAGGACCGTCCTTTGTGGCATTACTTGGGGGAGGCCTATGTTCAGCTGTGGACTTGTGAAGGGCTGTAATGGTGATGATGATGATGATTCTATGCCAGCTCAAGGGTTTATTTTAGTTGCTCGTCTAGTTCTTCCCAGGAAGAGGTATTTTCTGAACATGTGATAAATAAAAAATATATTTTTTAATATTAGAAGGGGCAAACGAGTATGCGGTTCACTTGATACTAAGTGACTACCGCCAGCCTTTTAAAAGAGAGCAGGCTCCCTAAGTTGTATCGGTTTTCTTTTACGGTTTATTTTTATTTCAAAACAAAATTTACGAAAGACATTATTTGTCGAAAGTGTAGTGCATAGTACAAGTTTCTCAGATGTTGTTGTTAGCCTTTTGGCTTTTACAACATCATTGGACCCATGTAGTGACTAGCTTTGTGAGTAGGTTGGTCTATAAGCGATTACGAACGCCGCGACACAATGGTATTATATCCAAGCTGGGAGCTGGAGCGCATCTTCATTGTACTGACAACGATCCTTACCGCATTCAGTACACGCATATCTATTGAACTGTAACACACAACTTCGTTTAAAAGAGTGTTACTATACATTTTTTTTAAATACGAATTTCATACGTAGTAGAGCCATGCTGCTTCTATATTATAATTGTCGTATGAATGGGTTTGCTCGATTGTGGTCTTACACTAGCGTAAAATAGCAGCTTAATATTGCTGTATTTCGTATATTGAGTGTAGAACCGGTGACTCTTTTTACTAGAAACGAGGCATTCCATCTTAGCACTCCATGGTGATAACGCTTATTCTTTTTGATTCTTAATCGCGGCTAAATGTAGAGGTCTATGGGCCACACGATCCACTTACCATCAGGTGAACGGTCTGCTCGTTTAGTCTAAAAAATTACTGCCGCTTTTATCTCATATTGCTTCAATATTATTTAAATATTATAATAAGTCTCATTTATAAATAACATCAGAACTATTGCGTTCTTAGAATGTAACGTCGCATCTGGCACTTATACTACTCCCCTAGAGTAATTTCAGTATCCAGTTTTAAACGTTATTAGATTTTAACTCGATTTTCATTAAATAATTTGGATGTCTTCAAGGCAAGAGTGAATAGACTTTTGTTAAGTTAGTGCGCTTCACCATCTTCGGCTCCATCACCACTTATCAGCAGATGGTATTATTATTCCATAAAAAATATCATCAAAATATTTCATTTAAAGTTCCGAATTATGAATTTCTTATTATTATCGATACCAAGATCATGAGTTTTTGATACCTAAGTGCATAGAGTACCTATCTAAAGCCCAGCGGGTTTGCCAAGTTGACTTTCTACAATCGTTAACGCTAATAGAAAACTATACAGTATGTTTTATTGTATGTATTTTATGTGATATCTTTTCAGATTGGGAACCGTATTTGATGCTTCTTTTTTTATTAAATAGGTTGTTTAGTGATATTAGACGACATTCAGGCTGTGATATTCCTTTGTCAACTCAATCAAAAACTGTCATTCAAAAAAAAAAATAGGACAAAAATTTTAATTAATAGAAATCCGAATTCTAAGAACTAAATAAATAAAATAATTTCAAATTCGCATGAAGTCTAGATTCTGTGATGTTAATACTGTTAATCTACGCGGCTCTTCCGGCTTCATCGGCCTAAGAAATTTCATTTTCATGAAGGGGTTTTAATTTTTCTACATGCTGTTTATATTCTACTGAGCAGGGACTTTAGAATTAGAACTATTTTTATCCTTTTTAGTTTTTTAACCCCCAACAAAAACAGAGGGGTGTTATATGTTTGTAGCGTGTAGCTGTGTATCTGTGTATCTGTGTACCTATGTGCCTGTATGTGACATCATAGCTCCTGAGCGGATGAACTGATTTTGATTATTTCTTTTTAGTTTGAAAGATGTCTTAATCGAGACTGTTCTTAGCAATATTTCAAGAAAGTCTGTTCAGCCGATTGAAGATCGTCAGTTCTTTTTATTTTAGAGGTCTGCTTTTACCTTTTTTTCTAGAATATGGGTGACAAACGAGTACATACTCCATCATAGTAAGTGGATGTTATGATCCATAGATTTCTACGTCTATCCTCGCTTACGATTCAAAATGTAGGTGCGTTATCCCCCCTCAGGACCAAGGGAATGCCTCGTATCTCTACGAAAAGGGGTGTCTGAGACTCGACACACCACATGAAACATATCAGCATTAAGCTGCTAATTTCGCTGCTACCCTGAGAGCATTGTACTTCCCGTATTGAGCCGACCTATTTGTGCTTCTACTAACAATAATAGTTAATTAAAAAATAGAACTGTAAGCACTATATTATGGATGCAATTACAGTAAGCACGTTGTAAGGAAGTTGCGCAATTACCGATATCGATAAACCTACACGTTAAGTGTACCAGGAAGCAACTAAAAGTTAGAAGAGCGTTCTAAATTTATCGATAAATAACTCGATACTGTAACAAATTTATAATCGGTCTAAAATTTATAGAACGCGCCAGATCGGGCCAATCTCAGGAATTGTTAAACTGATTGTGATGAAACTTCACAAACAGAAAGAGAACAATGCCAGGGATAATCTAGGCTATAATATATAATCTGAAAAACTTAGATACTTTTTTTTATAGGATAGGGTGACTAACGAGCACACAGTCCACCTGATGGTAAGTGGTCGCTGTGGCCCATAGACATCTACATTTATCCTCGTTTGCGAATCAAAATGCAGATGGGATGTCACCCGTGAGGACTAAAATGGAATGCCTCTTTTCCAGTAAAAAGGGTCTCCGGTTCTCTACACTCAACAAACAAAACACAGCAGTATTAAGCTGCTATTTGACGCTGGTATTCTGTGAGACTTTAAAACATTAATAAAATAAATGGTTTTTGATTAACTTAAATGTAAACAACGCAAAATTAATACATCTTACCCAGGCGCAGCCAAGACGGGTCACTAGTCATACAATATGATAGTGATATGACAAAGTAAGTAATTATTATAAAATTGTTGATTTCAAAAATTGAAAAAATTATTACAGTGAAGTCTAACAAGATTGATAATACCATATTTTCTATTTCAGTCGAGCAGTGGATAAATTACGCTCAGCGAGCTATGGAGAGGGCTATGCTCGGAGTTTCTCTGCGTGATAAACTTAGAAATGAGGATATCCGCAGTAGAAACAGAGTAACCGATATAGCCCAACGGATTAGTAAGCTGAAGTGGCAGTGGGCCGGCCATATAGCTCGAAGAACCGACAACTGACGGGGAAGAAAGGTTCTTGAGTGGCAGCCTCGGACCTGTAGGCAAAGTGTAGGGCCACCCCCCAAGAGATGGAGTGACGACCTGGTAAGACATGCAGGAAATCGATGGATGCAGGTGGCTCAGGACCGTGCTTTGTGGCATTCTTTGGGGGAGGCCTATGTTCAGTAGTGGACTTATGAAAGGCTGTAATGATGATGATGATGAGTGGATAAATTATAGTAGTATAGAATTAATTACATTAATGTATGTAGCATTTTTATAAAGTGATGACTGCATATTTGGTCATTTGCTGTAGAGACTATCGGTTCGTGGGGTCCACGTGCGGTGAACTTCCCAAATAAACTGTATCCACGACTGTTCATCGCTGCTGGTGATAAGAAAGCTGGATCTTTTCTCGCTCAAAGGCTCTAAGTACAGATATTCAGCGAGGAAACGCAGCCAGCGTTCTTGGCACGATACCACGGGGAGTAAGACTGTATGATAATTTAGTTTTTTAGGTTTAGTTATTTTGATTATAGTTTCACGTATGGTGAGTGTAGAGAACCGGAGACCCTTTTGAATGGAAACAAGGCAATCCATTTTAGTCCTCGAGGGTGGTTACGCCTCTGCAGTTTGATTCTAAATAGAGGCTAAAAATGTAGCATCCACTTACTATCTGGTAGACTGTGTGCTAGTTTGTCACCCTAATTATATGAAAAAAACGACGGGTTGTACTCCAGGAGTGCCGGCAGAAGTGAAAACTTGAATATTAACGTTGTGCATTTTTGATATTTTGGAATGGTTAGGGAATAATTTTGCACGAATTGCTTTAATTATCAGTATAACAGTACTATCATATATGTGGTAGAATACAATATTTATTTATTGCGCTATCCTACACAAACATGACAATTTATAATACATTAAAAAGTTTCTTCTTATCTCTCAGAAAAATCACACACACGAACGTTTGCGCAAGCGTCCTGCGCCGCCTAAACGAAACAGCAGGCGCAGGCATACATTTTCGCCGCGCCGTAGGAGAGGAAGTATCCCCCATACTTCCTCTCCTACGCCGCACCGGCTGTCTACTCTCCGTCCGTCTTAAGAATTTTCGATCAGGTCACGTGTCCTGACGCGAGTTTAACATTTTTTACCCATTACAAAAAAGTGCACAACGCCGCTAAAGAAGTTTTCCCTTTAAAAATTAAGAGCGAGATTGAGAAATAAGAGATAAAATAAGTTTGAGGGTTCAAGGCCACAGAACATACTCTGTCTCTCTACATATCATACTCTCTACTGAGATTCGAAGCTATGCTAGTTAGTCTGTGAGGCTATGTTTGATTAGTAGGTAAATATTTATTTGTGTAGTGTGTTTTATCGTGTAGTAGCGTTATAATAACATTCACACTCCATTTTATCCCGTGCATGTCGTAAGAGCCAAAAGAAGAAAATAGATCAAGAGATGGACACCAGCGTATTCCTAATAACGACTAAAAATAAAAAACTGCGGTTGCCAACCAGCTTACCAAGCGTGACAACTATGGCAAATATCTCCCCTATGAGGAAATCTATGGGAGAAGCCTACATGTATTATACGTGGTATATTATGGTTGTAGCACGAATGGGTCGGCTCGACCGGAGAAGGACCACGCTCTCACAGAATACCAGCGTAAAATAGCAGCTTGACGCTGCTGTGTTTCGTATGGTTAGTGTAGAGATCCGGAGATAATTTTTACTGGAAACGAGGCATTCCATCTTAGTCCTCACGGGTGACAACGCATCTGCATTTTGATTCCTAATCGAAGATATATGTAGATGTCTATGGGCCACAGCAACCACCTACCATCAGGTGGACTGTGTGCTCGTTTGTCTCCCTTATCGTATAAAAAAAATGTAACGCGTAGTATATTTTAAGATTTTTAATGCAATTCAATGTAATATTAAAAGATAACGTTCCTGATTTTGGTCCAAAAATATATAAACATTTATAAAATAAAAGCAGGTTTCATGGAATGATGAACGAAGGCAAAGAGAAATCTGCAGCGGAAAAACATAGAATTCTTTTATTACAAGAAATGTGTATTATTTGAAAGATTTCAAGCTTAAATAACTAATAATTAAAAAAGTACAAAAAAGTAATCTCTCTGCAGAGACAAAAGGTGTATTGATCCGGAGGGAGGCCTTCAAATGCTTCCGATATCGTCCCTCTTCTTTTTTATTCAATTTTACTTTATATTCAACGCAAAATTACGGAATATCACGTAGAAATAAAATGTTGTAGATGTGAAAATTATTTAATCCTTTTTAGCTCCTTGAAGTCGGATTTTACTTTTTATTATAATTTAATTTTTTTACCCGTTTGAGGGGAATACGAAATAATACTAGGTCAAGGTAATAACTAGAATGTCATCTAAATATTTACATTGTAATATCTCCTATGTGACCTAATTTTACCAGCCCTGAAGTAGTTTTAATAGAGTAAGGGAGACAAACGAGCACGCAGTCCACCTGATGGTAAGTAGATGCTTTGGCCCATATACATCTACATCAATCCTCGATTAAGAATCAAAATGCAGATGCGTTGCCACCCCTGACGACTAAGATGGAATACCTGGTTTCCTGTAAAAATGGTCTTCGGTTCTCTACAGTCTCCATACGAAATATATCCATAGCACTAAGCTGCTACTATACGCTGGTATTCTGTGAGAGTGTGAACCCACCTCGTTTGAGCCGGCCCATTCATGCCACAACCATAATAAAATATATAATTATGTAACTTAAATAGCCCATTTAACAAAAGAATTATTAAAATCAGGCCATCTAAGATTTTTTAATCACCAAAGCGGCGCCACCTTGGAATGAGTTGAGAGTTGTTTGGAAAGAGTGACTTTTGTCAGAATTCATGGATGGGGTAGGGGTGGGGGAGGGTGAGTGGGAGGGGGAGGGGGAGTGGGAAATTATATTATTAGAATATACAGGTCAATGTTTCTTTCTGAATTTTAATCACCAAAGCGGCGCCACTTTGGATTGTGGTGAAACATTTGTCAGAATTCATGAATGCAGAGGGGGGTTAGGGGGGAGAGGGAGTGGGAAGTTATATTATTAGGAAAATATACAGGTTAATGTTTCTTTCTGAATTATGTATATATTAGTTACTAGCTGTGCCCCGCGGTTTCACCCGTGTCATCACGTGTCCGAGGTGCGCGACATGACCTCGTTCAAGCATTTTATAACGGCTAGGGTTTAAGCGTCGTTCGCGCGCCCAGCCAAGTATTCAATTATTTTAATTTTACATTATCTCTTAAACTATGCGTCCAAATAACATTGTATAAAGAACAAAGTTTATCTTCATAAAATTGTCTTGATGATGTAGTAACTTTCGTTCGTAAGGATAAATAGGCCATGCCTAATAATAACGCTCATATATCACTTTTAAATTTTCAATATTTTTTGTCACAAAATACCAAATTATGGCTTATGTATAAGAAATAGATATATGGTATCGCAGATTTTTTTTTTAGACGGAGTAAAGGTCTATATTTTTCTAGAACATTGTATTTACGTATCCCTAACGATAACACCAGCGTACGCGGATAAATCATTTCGGGAGTGCTTTTTCTTCTGACTTGCTTAACAAATATCCATATTTAAATAAATAAATAAATAAGCCTTTTATTATTTCTCATTCTTCATGCAGTTTTACAATTGATATTTTATGTTTACATGCAACAATAATAAATAAATCATAACAAATTAAAAAAAAATCACATTATTAGCTTCATAATTAATTTAAATTTGTAATTTATAATGTTTAATATGCTTAAATTTATTTTTCAATTTATAATTTGATAAGTAAATATAAAAATTTCAATTTTAAAAATATATAATAGTTTCAGTTATTTAATGAGAACCCCTCTTTTGCAGGGTAAAGGCCTCCTCCATTTTTGACCATTGTTTTCTATCTTTCGCCTTTGTTTGCCAATCATCTCCTGTTGTATCTTTGATATCGTCAATCCATCTTCTACATGGCCTCCCTCGTTTTCTTTTATTCTTCGGCCCTTTCCATACAAGGACACGACACGTCCACCGAGCGTCCTCTACTCTAGCTAGATGTCCTGCCCATTTCCATTTCAATTTCATCGAGTGGCTTAAGAAATCAATTTGTTTTGTTCTCTCTCTTATCTTGGTGTGGCGTACTTTATCTCTCCTTCGGAGTCCCAGGATGGATCGTTCCATAGCTGCTTGACATTTTCTGATTTTTTCTTTCGCCTGTTTTGTATATGTCCAAGTTTGCGAACCATACGTTAGGCAGGGAAGGATGCAACTATTCATTATTTTCTTTTTCGTAGAAAGCGGCAGGTCTCCTTTCATTATTTCCTTGTGAGCCCAGTATTTTTTTCCATGAAATATTTATTCTTCTAATTATTTCTTTTATGTTATTATTAATAAAATAATAAAAAATATCCATATTTAAGGCTAGCTAAGTAATATAGCTTAATGCTAGATAGCCTATACTATTTCACATAAATCTGGCTATAATATAAGAAAAGAATTTTTCAAATCGGACTGGTAGTTCCAGAGATTAGCGTGTTTAAACAAACAAAAGAACAAAAAAACTCATCCCCTTATTTAGATTTGATATAATCGAAGGTTATTTCAAACATTTTTTTTTAAATATAAATTTTTCAGATAAATATAGCCTAGATCTCTCTTGTCATTGCTCTTCATCTGTTCGTATTTTTTCATCACAATCTGAGTCACAGTGACAGTCAGACAATAATTTTAAAACGTTTGTTTTTGTCTTAATAGTATGCAAACAACACCCAGATCTTAATAGAAGCCAGTTATTACAATATTACAGACAAATACTTCACATACACACACACACACACACACATATATATATATATATATATATATATATATATATATATTTTTTTTTTTTTAAGTAATATAAAGCAGAAGGTTATTATCAATGGTAAAAGTTCTTCCGGGTCACCTGTACTAATGGGTGTTCCTCAGGACTCGATTCTCGGCCCATTCCTGTTTCTGGTGTATATTAATAACTTACCTCACCTTGTAGGGGATAGTCATGATATAGTATTATTTGCTGATGATACTTCTTTGATTTTTAAACTTAAACGTCAATTATTTAAATGTGACTAAGTGAATAATGCTATATCAAAATTAGTGCATTGGTTTAACGTTAATAATCTGCATTTGAACGGAAATAAAACTAATTGTGTTAAATTTACAACAACGAATGTTAAAAACCTGAATACCAATGTGTTTTTAAATGGGGAGGAATTGAGCCCTGTTGTATCCACTGTTTTTCTTGGCATCACTCTCGACGCAAAGCTTCAGTGGGGCCCCCATATATCCAAACTAGCAAGCAGACTAAGTTCTGCAGCCTATGCTGTAAAAAAGATAAGAGGTCTCACTAGTGTCGAGACAGCTAGATTAGTTTATTTTAGTTATTTCTATAGCATAATGTCTTATGGGATTTTGCTATGGGGAAATGCGGCTGATTCAGAAACTATTTTTGTTTTACAGAAGAGGGCCATTAGAGCTATTTACAATCTAAAACCGAGAGAGTCTCTTAGAGATAAATTTAAAGAAATAAATATATTAACTTTGGCCTCTCAGTATATTTACGAAAATTTAATGTATGTTCACAAAAACAAAGATAGTTTTAGTAAAAAAAGTGATATAAATTCTGTAAACACTAGGAACAAACACAAGCTAGTGATGCCAGTTTCTCGACTCCACAGAGTCAGTAATTCATTCTTGGGGCAATGTATACGCTATTACAACAAGGTCCCGGAAAGTGTACAGGTTCTCTCTATTACCAAGTTTAAATGTTTTATTAAGCTAAAACTGTATAAAAAGGGTTATTATAGTATAAATGAATACATGGTTGATAATAACCCCTGGGAATGAGGTGGTCGCTTCCAAGCAGTTTCTAAAATAAATTTTGTATATAGTTCGTAAACATTTATATTGTAAAATTTATTTATAAAAAAAGGTCCCGCTGGGTTTCTTGCTGGTTCTTCCCAGGACAGACGGTATTTTTTCGAACCAGTGGTAAAGTAAAAAATGACTTTCAATAAGAATTACACATGTAATGTATATTGAATAAAAATAATTCTATTCTATTCTATTCTATATATATAGATAATAACGCATAGATTAATTAGGCTAAAATTGATAAATCAAATAAGGGACAATTTTAAAAGTAAAAGAACTATAAGCAGAGTGAAAATTACTAAATAAATTTATTGCAACCAATACGGCATTGTTGTTTATATGCGGATATATGTTGTGTATATGTATATACAAGAGAAAGCGAAACACATTTATATGTAAAGTAACTTTTTACGCATGGTGACACTGTGTAACAAATAACTTCACTTCAGTCTCACCTAGCGACACCTGGTGAGCTGAAATCTATTAGCTCTTAAATAAAGTTATCGTTCAGACACGTAACATACATACAAAAACATACAGTCGAATTGTCGACCTCGTTTCTTTGTAGTCGATTCAAAATAAGCCTTAAGGTATACAGACTCTACAAATGACATCATCCAAGTTATTAAGACTACGGTCTCCTATTAAATGCTATACGCGACTTCCGACTTCAGCGTAAACGTTCCGATCGGCGTCTGAACGCCAGGCATAGCGTCAGCGGTCAATACATATCTTAGCAGCGGACGAAGTCTCGACTTTCGATCACACAACAGTTAAGTAGCCGACAATACTCGCGTGTTGTTGTGTGTGATATTTGTATATAAAATGGATATAAATTCAACACTTTTGGCGGCGCTTGTGTTACTTGAAGAAGAGGCACAAGACGACCGTATACGAAGAAAAATAAGGGAACAAGGAATATTATTTTTATGCTCCTTGTGACTTTTATTGTATATTCGCCTTCCTTCGGGAACCCGTGCAATCTGGTCTCTCGCCAAGGCTGTCCAAGGGAACTTCTGTCAGCCATCTCTTCCATTACTGCACAGAGAGGACAACTCACTGGCCCATGCCGCAAAGGAGAAAGCCGATCTGTTGAGCTCTCTTTTTGCGTCCAACTCGACTCTAGATGACGGGGGGAACACACCGCCGACCATCTCGCGATGTGAGTGCTCTATGCCGGATGTGCGGTTTACGCAGCGCTCGGTTCGCAAAGCATTCTTCTCCCTGGACGTCAGCAAGTCAAGTGGGCCCAATGAAGTCCCTCCCATTGCGCTGAAGCCGTGTGTTCCGGAATTGGCACCGGTTTTAACGCGTCTTTTCCGGTACTCCTACTCCCAAGGCGTAGTCCCGAATTCATGGAAGACAGCTTTGGTCCACCCGATCCCTAAAAAGGGTGACCACTCAGACCTGTCCAAATACAGGCCTATCGCCATCACCTCCTTGTTCTCCAAAATAATGGAATCCATTATAAGCTGCCAGCTCATGAGATACCTTGAGGATCACCAGCTGATTAGTGACCGCCAGTACGGTTTTCGTCGGGGTCGATCAGTTGGTGATCTTCATATATATTTAACTCATAGATGGGTGGAGGCAGTAGAGTCCAAGGGGGAGGCATTGGCCGTTAGTTTGGACATAGCGAAGGCCTTCGATCAGGTCTGGCACAAAGCGCTTTTTTCGAAGCTTCCTTCCTATGGGCTTCCCGAGAAATTATGCAAATGGATCAGTGTTTCCTTGCTGATCGGAGCATCGAGGTCGTAGTAGACGGTACATGCTCTGATTTCAAGCCTATCAACGCTGGTGTTCCACAAGGCTGCGTGCTATCACCAACGCTGTTTCTCCTGCAAATCAATGATATGTTGCTAACTGGTAGCATTCATTGCTATGCAGACGACAGCACTGGTGATGCCTTATATACCGGCCGTGTCAATATTTCTCGGGAAAACATCGCCGAGTACCGAGACAAACTTGTGTCTGAAGTCGAGTATTTGCTTAACAAAGTCTCGGATTGGGGCCGACTAAATCTAGTCCAGTTCAATCCCCAGAAGACACAGTTTACGCGTTTACCGCTAAAAAGAACCCCTTTGTCGTATCTCCTTAGTTTCAAGGCACTCCCTTTGCTGCTTCAGCTAGTATCGGAATCCTTGGCGTCGAAATATCGAATAGTGTGCAGTTTCGTGTTCACTTGGAAGGGAAGGCCAAATTGGCTTCTAAAAAGCTTGGCGTGCTCAGCAGAGCGAGACTCTATTTCATGCCGGCTCATCGCTTGAAACTTTAGAAAGCGCAAGTTCGGCCCCACATCGAAAACTGTTCTCATCTCTGGGCCGGGGCACCCCAGTGCCAGCTCCTTCCACTTGACCGCACCGAAATGCATTCTGTAGAAAACCGAAAGGCTGGCTACTTTGCGCCTGTGTTCGAGGCTGGTAAGATTGGTTTTAACCAAATTTGGGTCACCAATAAACCTCTTAGTACGCCTTTCCATTGAGCTCAAAATTGCTGGGTGGCATTTTGCAGCAGCAGCCCATACATGGCAGCAATACTCCATGCACTACTGGACTTACGCTTTATATAAAGTAAACTATATGTTAGATATTTTCTCATTAATTTTGACAACTTACTACAAAATTAGTAATACAGTAAATAGGTCTTGGCTTACAATTCTCTATCAGAATGAGGTTACGCGCATGTCGTAGTCAGTTCGTGTATTGCAAAATAAACCTTAACAGCGATATACATATGATAAACTTTTGCATAAATTATACAGTCGTCTGCCTGTGACTTGGAACAGTGAACAATGGCGTCTGGGTACAGGTAAATACGGTTACAAAACACAAGTTGTTACTCTGTGCACGTAAGTGGTATAAAGAGCTGCTTGCTTTTTTACTGGGTGAATTCTGACCTGTTTGCTGATCCGTTATTCCCAATTCTCGAATCTGTATGTACTTGTTTTTGATAGTGTAAATCTTTTAGGATAGTTATACAGTATAATTTTTAACTTCTCAAGTTATATTATTAGAAAAATATGCAGGTTAATGTTTCTTTCTGAATTTTAATCACCAAAGCGGCGCCACTTTGGATTGAGGTGAAACATTTGTTAGAATTCATGGATGGAGAGGGGGGTTAGGGGGGAGAGGGAGTGGGAAGTTATATTATTAGGAAAATATACAAGTTTAAGTCTCTTTCTGAATTATTTCTATATTAGTTATATAATGTGCATTATTTAGATTGGATATAATCGAAGGTTATTTTAAACAATTTTTCTAAAAAATATAAATTTTTTAGACAAAATATAGCCTAGATCTCTTCTGTCATTGCTCTTCATCTGTTCGTAATGTTTCATCACAATCTGAATCACAGTGACTGTCAGACAATAATTTTAAAACGTTTGTTTTTGTTTTAATAGTATGCAAACAACACCCAGATCTTAATAGAAGCCAGTTATTACAATATTACAGACAAATACTTCACAGACACACACACACACACACACACACACACACATATATATATATATATATATATATATATATATATATATATATATATATATATATATATATATATATATATATATATATATATATATATATAATAACGCATAGATTAATTAGGCTAAAATTGATAAATCAAATAAAGGACAATTTTAAAAGTAAAAGAACTATAAGCAGAGTGAAAATTACTAAATAAATGTATTGCAACCAATACGGCTTTGTTGTGTATATACATGTGTGGATATACATAATATGTATATACAGGAGAAAGCGAAACACATTTATATGTAAAGTAACTTTTTACGCATGGTGACACTGTGTAACAAATAACTTCACTTCAGTCTCACCTAGCGACATCTGGTGAGCTGAAATCTATTAGCTCTCAAACAAAGATATCGTTCAGAAACGTAACAGACATACAAAAACATACAGTCGAATTGTCGACCTCGTTTCTTTGTAGTCGGTTCAAAATAAGCCTTAAGGTATACAGACTCTACAAATTAAATCATTCAAGTTATTAAGGCAGTATTATTGCCTCCGATCTATATTCAAAGCTTGGTAGACTAAAGGAAACCACGAGCGACACGTGACCCTAATAGCCCTGATTGAGAAGTGAAACCTTGTGTATTCAGGATTAACAGAAGCTATGTGAGGGGTCGATTATAAAACTTGACTACAGCCAAAAAGGAATTAAGGCCAGGAGTACAAGTTGGACAAAAATAGGTATCGTATTTTAGGCATTTTAACGCTCCAGAATTGATACTTAACTTACTTATTGATACAGTATATTGTGCTTGTTTTTTTATATATGATTTAATTAAAAAACTTCTTGGAAGCCATTTTTTACTTTTGCCATTAGTTCCAAAAAAAAACAGAACCATTTTATTCATAACGAGGCATTCCATCTTTGCCTTTAAAACTGCCTGAAAAGTCTGAAATTTTACTGACTTATTAACAACCGATGGCAATATAATAATTCTCTGTTGGATATTCACCTTAGCCATGTATACATATGTATATATATATATATATATATATATATATATATATATATATATATATATATATATATTAATTATATTAAGCAAGCGCTTAACTACAACCCCACCTGATGGTAACTGGTGATGTAGCCTAGAATAGAATAGAATATTTTTTAATCAAAATAAATCACATATGTAATTTTAATTGAAAGTAGTTTTTTACTTTACCACTGGTTTGAAAAAAACGCACTGTGTTGCGAAGACCCGGCGAGAATTTTTTTAAAAGTAAATATTACATTTATGGTTGTACAAACTATTTACAAAATATATTTTAGAGACTGCTTGGAAGCGACCACCTCATTACCAGGGGTTATTATGAACCATATATTAATTTATATTGTAATAACCGTTTTTATACAATTTCAGCTTAACAAAACATTTTCACTTGGTAATAGAGAGAGCCTGTACGCTGTCCGGGACCTTAATGTAATAATAGGGTATACATCGCCCCTAGAACTAGCTTGTGTTTGTTCCTAGTGTTTACAGAATGTATATCACTTTTTTTACTAAAACTACCTTCGTTTTTGTGAACATACATTAAATTTTCGTAAATATAATGAGAGGCCAAAGGTAATATATTTATTTCTTTAAATTTGTCTCTAAGAGACTATTTCGAGGTTGTAAATAGAGCTATTTACAAACTATAAAAATAGTAAATAGCTCTAATAGCTCTCTTCTGTAAAACAAAAATAGTTTCTGAATCAGTCGCATTTCCCCATAACAAAATCCCATAAGATAATATGCTATGGATATAACTGAAATAAAGTATTATTTAGCTGTTTCGACACTAGTGAGATCTTTTTACCAGCATAGGCTGCAGAACTTTGCTGGCTAGTTCAGATATATGGGGCCCCACTGAAGCTTTGTATCGAGAATGATGCCAAGAAAAACAGTGGATTCAACAGAGTTCAGTTCTTTTCCATTTCAAAATACATTGGTATCCAGATTTTTAACATTCGATGTTGTAAATTTAATACATTTGGTTTTATTTCCGTTCAAACGTAGGTTATTAATGTTAAACCAATGCACTAATTTTGATAGCATATTTCAATTCGTCATATTTAAATGATTGACGTTTAAGTTTGAAAATCAAGGAAGTTTCATCAGCAAATTATATTGTATCATGATTATGTAGAGGACAAGGGAAGGTTAGTCATTAATATACACTAGAAATAGGAATGGGCCGAGAATCGAGCCTCGAGGGACACTCATTAGTACGGGTGACCCGGGTGAACTTTTACCATTGATAATAACTTTCTGCATTCTTCAACAAGTACCTAATGTACTTGTTGAAGTTGAAGCACTGTGTTCTTGACAGCATAGTAATGTAGCTTCCTGAATAATGTCTTGTGGTGAACACAGTCGAAGCCCTTGGAAAAGTCACAAAATATACCCAAAGCATTCTCTGAATTCAACCATGTACAAAAAAAAATGTTTAATACGCTCAACTTCAGCGTCAGTTGTCGAGCGAGCCATTGTAAAAATGAATTGATTTTTATGTAGCAATTTCTTAATTTTAAAGAAATTTAACATCTGATCTAAAATTTGATGGCTCCGTAGCACAGTGGCTTAGTAATGAGTTGTTGCGCTGGGGGTCACGGGTTCGAATTCCGCACGGAATAAATATTTCTATGGCGTACAAATAATTGTTCCGGGTCTGGATGTTTGTCCTCGTGCAATCTATGTTTGTAAAGTGCCTCCACGATAAAGGAGAAATTCCTAGTATGTGGGTAACGTTTTTAAAAAAACATATTTTCAAAAATTTTACTAAATGTTGGTAGTACAGAAATTGGTCTAAAATTGGCGGGGTCCAATGTTCTACCAGATTTAAATAAAAGTATGACATTCCTATGTTTCATTAAATCAGGAAACACACTAGATTCGACGCTTGTATTAAATATAGTGGCTAGATAAGGTGCTATTGTATCTAATGTAGATAAAATAACTTAAGTTTAAACTAAGTTTTCTTAAAATCAATAGTTATAAAATATGAAACGATATCTTTTGGCAATATTATGGAGTTCAAATGTATTTGAAAATGTCTTTAATTTTGTTTAAGCAATGATTCGGCGACAGTAGGAGAAGAGTTTAGATTATGAGAATATCATTATATTGTTGTCAAAAAAGGAATATCAGTAAAACTTTTCTCAAAAGCCATAGCAACTTCTTGATGAGATCGAGTTAAATTATTGTTAATATTCAATTTAAAATCCGAGTTCCGTGGTTTGACCTTGCCCGTTTCACTATTTATTATTCTCCAGGTCATTTTAATTTTGTTGGATGCAGTTTTAATTTTGTTGCTTAAATGTAAAGCCTTAGCTGTGGAGTATACTTCTTTAAATATTTTAGGATATATTTTTACATAATCTCTAAATATAACCCTATTATTATATGATCTTTCATTTTTAAGCTCGTATAACCTTCGCCTACTTTTATAAACTCCTACTGTCGCCCATTCATTAAATGATTTGCGACTGTTAAAAGAGAAAGTTTTAGAAGTAAATATTCTACTAAATTCACAACTTATAATTCTAAATAACGTACCATACAAATAATCAACACTATTTTTAAATGAAAGTGATGGAAGTCTTTTTATTATATTACTTCTAAACCTCTCCAAGTGATGTTCATTTATTGGAACAAACGCAACTTTCTTATTTTATGTTTTTGTGTATCTAAGGCAACCAACTGTCCACAGTGATCTGCTCTTAAATTTTGAATAATTGATTTATGCAATGGCTTAACATCTGGAAAAATGTTATCTGTATAGGTCGCACTAGACCCAGCAATACGTGTTGGTTCTAAAAATAAATTAACAAGATTATGCGATTGAAACAATGAGGTAAACTTAATAGTAATGTAAGAAGTTTCAAGGAGATTGATGTTAAAGTCTCCACATATTACAACAGACTTGTTCTGTTTACTAAGTTTGAGCAAAACTTCTTCCACAATCCTTTCATAATAGTTACAAGTAGCACATGGGAGTCTGTAAATACTTACAACAATGAGGTGCTCGAGCTCGACACAAGCCATTTCTACAGTTCGCTCGAAAGAGAGGCTCACAATATCCTTATGTTCTTTATATAATAATGATTTATCTGCTAATATTAAGGAGCCACCACGTAAACATTTTTCTCTATTGAAGGAACTGATCACCTGGTGATTTCTGAAGTTAAACATGAAACTATAATCTTTTAGTCAATGTTCAGTAATACAAAGGATTCACTTAGAAGAAGAAGAATTTATTATTTAGAAGTTTGTTGTTCCTATTTAAAAACAATTCAACTTCCAATTCTTTGCCCGTCCACCAGGTAATTTTAAATTTTACTTATTTGTGGGCTGCATTCTAAATTAATTACACTCATTATTGCTAGAGATTGCATGTATTGTCGCATTCACTAATTTATATACATAATAATTATTTTTATCTACAATACTAAAAACTATAATAATAATAAAAAAAACTAAAACTAGAAACTTAAATATCATATAGTCCTAGAAAAAAAAAGAACTGTCCAAATTAAACGTCAAATGATTATTATGCTCAATAACAGGAGTCTTGGTAGCCAAAAACTTGGCTGAGTTAAAAGTAAATAATAAGATAGCACATTTGCTACCAGTCTTACAATAGATAGATATTACCTATCTAAATACATTTATTTAGATAGGTAATATCTATCTATTGTCCAAAGCTAAGATGATGAAGTGCACTGACTTAACAAAAGCCTATTCACTCTTGCCTTGACGACACCTACATTGAAATTGGATGGAAACACAGATGCTGGCCACTTATTCCAGTCCTTTGCTGTACGCATCACAAACGATGTAGCAAACCGTTTGGTTGGAATGCGTGATAAGTCAACAACGAAAGGGTGGAGACAGGCCGATTTCTGGTTGTCCGATGGTGGAAGGGAGAGGGAGGAATTAAATTATGAAATTACTGCGCACACTCTCCGAAATGCATTCTGTAGAAAACCGAAAGGCTGGCTACTTTGCGCCTGTGTTCGAGGCTAGTAAGATTGGTTTTAACCAAATTTGGGTCATCAATTAACCTCTTAGTACGCCTTTCCATTGAGATCAAAGTTGCTGGGTGGCATTTGGCAGCACCAGCCCATACATGGCAGCAATACTCCATGCACTACTGGACTTGCGCTTTATATAAAGTAAACTACATGTTAGATATTTTCTCATTAATTTTGACAACTTTATAAAAATTAGTAATACAGTAAATAGGTCGCGGCTTACAATTCTCTATCAGAATGAGGTTACGCGTATGTCGCAGTCAGTTCATGTATTGCAAAATAAACCTTAACTGATATATACATATGATAAACTTTTACATAATTTATACAGTCGTCTGCCTGTGACTTGGAGCAATGAACAATGGCGTCTGGGTACAGGTAAATACGGTTACAAAACACAAGTTGTTACTCTGTGCACGTAAGTGGTATAAAGAGCTGCTTGCTTTTTTACTGGGTGAATTCTGACCTGTTTGCTGATCCGTTATTCCCAATTCTCGAATCTGTATGTACTTGTTTTTGATAGTGTAAATCTTTTCGGATAGTTATAAAGTATAATTTTTAACTTCTCTCGTTGAAAATTACTTATTTTTAAAAGTAGGAGGTTATAGGTTATAAGGTGTAATATATTAGATTAAGTTACATTATTTTTCACGTGTATCATCAAACTCAAAGTACAATACTTATAAATATAAATATAAATAATACACTATTCTTTGATATTAGTTTTAGTAAATTAATTATAATACAGAATTTTTATTTTAAATTATACTTGTTTTTAACGTGCATGGGACGGTACTTTTCATTAATTGATAGTAGCGTTTACATACATGAGGTTTATTTTACAAATGTATATTCCCGATTACTAACTATAAAAGCTATTACACCTTATGAAATCCTAATACTTATAAGAAGGAACATTAAAGTTACATTCTGTCATAATATCTATAGCGGTTATTATATTTAAAGATAATATTCTGCAAGAATTAGACCAAACTGGAGTAATAAATTGTTATAGCTCTGATAATCCGTCGAAGTGCTTAGAGACATTGTCCGTTGCTTGTCCAGAGCAAAACAACCAGTCCATATGTATTGTTTCCATCAATCATTTCTAATTCGTAAATTTAATCAGTGTTAGTTTCAACGTCACCGAAAGTGATATTTCAACTATTTTAAATATTTTTATGTGAGTGAATTGCCATAAGGTTTGAAGGGGTAATGCCAAAGGCGAAGGCCGAACTTTCAACTAATGATCATAATTTAATAAATGGATCATCTTATGGAAAAGGGTACAGATATATATATATATATATACAGATATATACAGCGGCTCCAAATGAAATTTTCGTGAACAGATTACTGCACTTGGAAAATGTCAAATTCTACGGTTTTGAATTGGATTACACATTGGCTGAATACAAATCGCCGCAGTATGAAACACTTGGATTTAATTTAACCAAAGCGAGATTAGTTAGCAAGGGATACCCAAGTGAAATATTAGAATTTGAATACGATCCTTCTTTTCCCGTTAGAGGTCCATGGTACGACACTTTATACGGAAACCTACTAAAAGTAGATGCTTATGGTACTCGTAACATTCGTGTACGCGTTATATCCAAATAAATTCTTGACGTTAGGTGAATCAAGGGTTTATGTATTGAACACATTGTTTAATTTACCAGTGACTTATTTAATAGCTTGTTTAATAGATTTCTTCACAAATTCGCCGCAGTACACAAGGGAAAAGACCGTAGTGAGATGCAGAGATTTAGCGATGTCATTTTAGTCAATATTTCAAGATGTACGAAGTGCAGTAGGCTATGTCCATATACACGGTGATCACAAGATAAAGACTATAGTAAACCTGGATCTGTACCAGAAGAAGGACGAAAGGCTGCCAATGTTCCTATCTAGAATAAGGGAGAGCGGAGCGAAGCTGTTTATACTGACGAACAGCGACTAAAACTTTACGGACAAAATTATGAATTACTTGTTCGATTTCCCGCATGGCGCGCAAGTCAACGACCCTCACAGAAATTGGAGAACCAACTTCGACTGGATAGTAGTGGACGCTAAGAAGCCGCTGTTTTTCGGTCAGGGCACAACTTTGAGGCAAGTGGACACATGCACTGGAGCGTTGAAGATGGGACACCATGTCGGACCGTTGCATGAAGGACTTGTTTATTCGGGAGGCTCATGCAACGTGTTCACGGAATTGATCGGCGCGAAGGGCAAGGACGTGTTGTATATAAGTGACTACATCTTAGGCGACATTCTCAAGTAGAAGAAGATCGAAGGGTGGCGTACGTTCCTCATAGGGCCCAAGCTCGTGCAGGAGCTGCACGTGTGTACCGACAAGTGTCAACTCTTCGCGCAGCTGCAGAACCCCGACGTCCAGTTGGTAGATATGTACAAAGATTTGAATTCGATCACGAAAGACAAGCCGGATATATCGAAGCTGTGTGCCTCGATACACGACGTGACGCACAAAAGGATCTGTACGCAGCCTCGTTCCTGAACCTGATGTACTACCCGTTCTGCTACATGTTCCCAGCGCCCGCCATGTTGATGCCGCACGAGTCTACTGTCGCGCACGAGCAGCGCTTCACCGTCGACACGCCAACCATTGACCGGTCTAGACGCTCGGGCGCTCAACGCCCATATACTATTGTATCGGAAGATATGTCAGAGGAAGCCGTCCCCACAATTGAAACTAACGATTTAAAGGCTCAAGGATCAGTACCACATGTGAGACCGGAAAAGCCGCGCCAACTCACACACACCCACGACGAAGATTGCCCCGACGATGAAGACGTTTCCAAGGCGGGTCAAAAATAAATAAGCCAATGAAATGCATGCTTGAGTATAAAAATCAATTACGAAGGGCTCACTAAATTGTCGAAAATATCTATTTATAGGGCACATACCAACTGTAGTTAACTATATTATGATAACCTTTGCCCTACTATTTATTTGTTTATATAGGTTGTTGTACCCTGACGTATTTAAGCCTAGATATAGAAGAGTTTAGTTTAGACGGAAGACCTTTGTTATTTATTATATAAAAAATTAAAACTTAAACATAAAACTACAGATATTTAAAAGTAATGATTGACGAATTATGTTTTTTGCGTGGTAGAGCCATGCTGCAGCTATATTAGTAGTATAGTTGTAGCACGAATGGGTCGGCTCGACCGGGGAAGGACCACGATCTCACAGAATACCAACGTAAAATTGCAGCTTTACGCTGCTGTGTTTCGTATGGTGAGTGTAGAGAACCGGAGACCCTTTTTACTGCAAATGAGGCATTCCATCTTAGCCCTCACGGGTGACAACGCATCTGCATTTTGATTTTTAATAGATGATAGATGTAGTTGTCTATGGGCCGCAGCAACGACTTACCATCAGGTGGACTGTGTGCTCGTTTGTCACCCTTATCCTATATAAAAAAAAACATTCGCAGTGTAAATTGCAACTTGGAGATGTTTACAGTATACCTTAGCCAATTTGATATAAATATAGACATGATTGTGTTAACAGAATGCTGTAGTAGTATACACAAATAATAATTTAGTAGTGTCTGCCATTGGGCCCGATTTCCAGGACGGTAACTGCCTTGTAATTGAAATCCAAAGTAATATCGCAGTGCTGTGTATTTATAGGCCACCTAGTTTTAAAAACGTTACAAAAATTTTAGAATAATTGGATACAGCATTAAATAATTATAGTAGTAGTAGTAGTAGTAGTAGCAGTACAACGGGAGATATTAACTTGGATATTCTTAATGAAAGCGCAAATTTATACACAACGCAGTATCTTAACTTAATGGCGACTCATGATTAGTGCCTGGTATTAATAAGCCTTTTTTACATCGGGAAATGCCTACGCATACCCTCCTTGCGGGGGCAAGGACGGGTTATGTCGTACTCGCACCGATTAAAACCCCATGGTGTTCCACTTTCGTCGCATATTGGCAGGGCCGCGGGAACGCTTTCGCACCCATCCGCAGCCCCACCAGTGCCGGCCGCTCCTTCTCGGGGGAGAACCTCTCCTCCCCATTCTCCTTCCCAGGCAAGGCGCACCAGGAACACAAGGCACGCCCCCCTCCACGGCCTCCAACTCCACCTGCGCATCGGACCCCGCCAAGTCTGATACGTGGAGGCCATGGGACCAGGAAAATCGAGCGCTTAGTAGCACCCGCTTTCTTAATCCCAGCGGCGGATCTAGTCTCTGGCTGCGCCACCAATCAAGTTTCGGCCGCGGAGGGTAGGGAGAGCGGCGCCTCGCAATACCGACACTCTTCTTCCCCCGCGGCCTCACCACGACCGTATCAACGGTGCGGCCTCGTCAGAGTCACGGAGGATAGGGCGAGTGGCGCATCGTCATACCAACACTACTCTTCCTCCGCGACTCCACCTCGGATGCAGCGGTAGGGGGAGACGTCACCCCTCTCACCGCAGCGCACTGACATACATCCGAAGTAGGCTCGTGAAGCCCACTCGAAGTGGCCACCTCGGGCCGCCCTACACCACGGGCCAGCCAAGGGGTTCCTCTTTGATCACCGTGGGTGACCAAGCCACGGCTACTAAGCCCCTCCCCATCACGACCCGTTCGGGGGGGGGGGGGGGGGGTATTAATAAGCCTAGATGACAAACTACCTGCTTGGATCATTATATCATCATTATCATTCATCATTACAGTCTTTCATATGTCCACTGCTGAACATAGCCCTCCCCCAAGGAATACCACAAAGCACGGTCCTGAGCCACCTGCATCCATCGACTTCCTGCATGTCTTATCCAGGTCGTCACTCCATCTCGTGGGGGGGGGGGGGTCGCCCTACATTTCACCTACCGGTACGAGGCTGCTACTCGAGAACCTTTCTTCCCCATCGGTTGTCGGTTCTTCGAGCTCTATGGTCGGCCCACTGCCACTTCAGCTTCTTAATCTGTTGGAATATGTCAGTTACTCTGATTCTACTTCGGATATACTCATTTATAAGTTTACCACGCAGAGAAACCCCGAGCATAGCCCTCTCCATAGCTCGCTGAGTGACCTTGTGCTTTCTCATAGGGCCAGCAGTGAAGGACCACGTCTCAGATCCGTATGTCATCACTGGCAACACGCACTGGTTGTACAATTTCGTTTTAAGGTTTTGAGGTATGTCTGACGAGAAGATGTGTCGCAGTTTCCCGAACGCTGCCCAGCCGAGTTGAATCCGTGGATTGACCTCTCGGTCGAAGTTGGACTTACCTAGTCGGACTATTTATCCCAGGTAAACATACTCGTCAACAACTTCGAGCTTAGTGCTCCCAACAACTACCGGCATAGGTGTGACATGGACATTAAACATGATCTTTGTTTTGTCCATGTTCATCTTAAGACCTATCCGTTAGGAGACACTATTGAGGTCATTGAGCATGGTGCTTAGTTCCTCCAGCGATTCTGCCATAAGGACTATATCGTCGGAAAATCGAAGGTGAGTGATGTACTCGCCATTGATGTTAATACCGTATCCTTTCCAGTGTAGAAGCTTGCAAACGTCTTCCAATGCAGCGGTGAAGAGTTTCGGGGATATAACATCACCCTGTCTTACACCTCGCTGCAATTGGATAGGTTTTGTACTCTGGTTCTGTACTGGGATTGCTATCGTAGCTCTACTGTACAAACACTTCAGCACTTCGATATACCGACAGTCAGATCATTTTATGAAAACAAATGGACAGGCCCAAAGTATAGTCTTCAATGAGTTAACCGATCACTCACCCATATTACTATATATTTCGTTGTCAGAAAACCTCAGATGTGAGAAAGTTGACATAATACTAGAAAAAATTAAAAACAGGATCAAAGACATCGCCTGGGAAAATTACCATATGTTAAGGGATTGTAATCATGCAGCAGAGTTTAAGCTGCACTAAAAGTATCGGGAATGGAAAATTTCCACTGTTCATGTCATATTAAAGTCTTTTTAATTGAAAACTCCTTGGTTTTAAAAAATCGAATACCATTTATTTATTTAAAAAAAGATTCTCGGTCTTGTCACAAGGTTTTGTCAAACTTGTTTAGTCGTTGAGAAAATGGAATTGACTCGAGAAAATTCAAGAGCGATGATTTATTATGACTTTCGAAGTGGTTTAACACAAAAACAGTGTGTTGACCGGATGATTTCTGCATTTCGTAATGAAGCACCATCCAAAACCACAATTTATCGCTGGTTTGCTGAATTTCAACGTGGACGTGTCAAGCTCAGTGATGATCCCCGTCAAGATCGTCCAAAAACTGCAGTCACCCAAGAAAACGTTGATGCTGTGCGTAAGCTGATTGAGGAAGATCGACATGTGACATACTGAGAAATTCAGGCAACTTTGGACATTGGCATGAGTCAAATACAAATAATCTTGCATGAACAATTAGGTGTAAAAAAGTTGTTTTCCCGATAGATACCGCATTCGCTCTGTAAAGAGCAAAAATCGGCTCGCGTTACTTGGTGCGTCAGAACTCTCGAAAGATTCCGCGCAGGATCCTCAAATGTTGTATACAACATCGTATCAGGTGACGAATCCTGGATATACGCGTACGAACTCGAAACAAAAAACCAGTCTCGAGTTTGGGTGTTCGAAAATGAGTTAAAGCCAACAAAAATTGTTCGTTCACGGAGTGTTGCAAAAAAATGGTGGCCACGTTTGTCTCCAAAACCGGCCATGTTACGACTATTCCTCTTGAAGGACAAAGAACGTTTAATTCAGAATGGTATGCTAGCATTTGTTTGCCACAGGTCGTTCCTGAACTCCGTAAAGAGAACTGCAACCGCCGCATCATCCTCCATCACGACAATGCGAGTTCTCACACCGCACACAGAACAAAAGAGTTTTTAGAGCAAGAAAACATAGAATTATTAGACCATCCGCCGTACAGCCCCGACCTAAGCCCTAATGATTTCTATACTTTCACTAAAATAAAGAATAAATTGCGTGGACAGAGATTTTCATCACCTGAAGAAGCTGTGGACGCCTACAAAACGGCCATTTTGGAGACCCCAACTTCCGAATGGAATGGTTGCTTCAATGATTGGTTCCATCGTATGGAAAAATGTGTCAAATTTCGCGGAGAATACTTCAAAAAGCAATAAATATATCTTTAAATAGTAATTTTGTGTCACTTCCTTGATTCCCGAAATTTTTATTGCCGCCGTAAGCAATATACATAATATCATATCGAAAAACACTTTGGTAAGGACAGTACCTAAGAAAAAGCAACAACTTAAATCATGGATAACCGTAGGATTATTAAAATGTATGCGAAAAAGGGATAAAATGCACAGAAACCTTAAGCGATCTCCTCGCGATGAGAGTATTTTAAGCGAATACACGCAATATAGAAACATATGCAATAATATTATAAAAACTCAAAAAAGAAATTATTTACGAAATTTTTTGTTAGAAACAGAAACAGAAACTTTTTTATTCAATATAGATTATAAATAATACTTATTGAAAGTCACTCTTTTGTATAATTACTACTGGTTCGAAAAAAAAACCTCTGTCCTGGGAAGAACCAGCAAGAAACCCAGTGGGTCTTTTTTTTAAATAACAGCTTACAATCATGTATGTTACACAAATTAACAACACAACAAATTAGAAATAGCTTGGCAGTGATCACCTCATTTCCAGGGTTATTATCATCTATAAATTCTTTAATACTTGTAGTGTTATACTACATACTATAATAACCCTTTTCATACAAACTTAGTTTAATAAAGTTTTTGAACTTTGAGCAGATCAAATTTTGTATATTTTCTGGAATTTTGTTGTAAAAGCGTAGGTATAAATCGCCCCTAGAATGAATTACTGACTCGATGGAGTCGAGTAACTGGTACTACTAGCTTGTGTCTGTTCCTAGTATTTACAGAATGAATATCACTTATTTTTGTAAAACTACTTTTATTTTTGTGTACGTACATTACATTTTCATAAATGTATTATATATATTATATCATTAATATATGTATTAGAAAAAAGACGTGAGGATATTAAAGGTACATGGGAAGTTATTCAAAATATAAACAACTTAAAAAAGATTAGCAATAAGCCCTTTGAATTTATCTGTTCCCGTGATGTGTCACCTTAATAATCATTTAATGAAATGAATATGACGGCACGTGCACCATTGCACGTGCGGCGGCGTCAGTGTAGCTAGACAGAATTCTTATAAACAACACGTGCACCGCACACCTGCGCCATTGCACCTGCGGTGGTGCCCGGTTTGCTTGTATAAAACTGATAGAGTGGCCGCCGTTAAGACAGTCTTGGCTCTGACGTGAAACGGTGGGCTTGTCGTATGCCGTTACTGAATTATCCTTGACTCGTTGGGTAATTAATTCGTGTAAACGAATCAATTATTATTCCTAACTACAAAATTAGTCTCTGTACTATACTCAATTACACTTTCTACAAATACATACTTTACATCGGTTGGCAAAACACTGTCTGAAAAAACATCAAAGCTACTTGGTAAGACAGAAGAGAGGTTAGCAAGTAAGATTATGCACAGTAGAAGCTGTATCAACTCAATGATGTTCTTACCCATTGACCTATTAGAGATAAAGAAATTTGTACAACAGATGAATGATGCAAAAACACCGGGATGGTATAAGATTACTGCAAAGATCATAAAACAATCAATAGATATTCTCGTTGATCCACTATGTTATTTATATAACTTGAGCCTGGAAACAGGGGTTTTCCCAGTTGTCTTCAAGAAAGCTATTGTAACCTCGATATCAAAAACTGTTAAAATCAGTATGGCTTTAAGAAGAACAAATCTACAGAAGATGCTGTTTTAAAACTTGCTACAGTAGTGACCAATTATTTAGATAATAATATACACTGTGTTGAGGTCTGTTTAGACTTACGAAAGGCTTTTGATACTGTGTCACCGATGATACTTCTGAAACGAATGGAGCGAATGGGTATACATGGGATTCTCTATGATTGGTTTAAAGATTACTTAAGTAATTGAAGCCAGCAGATTAAAGTTGGCACATAAATTAGTGACGAAACAAACTGCGATTACGGAGTCCCAAAAGGAAGCACTCTTGGACCAACTCTTTTCCTATTGTACGTTAACGATCTCTGCAACATAGAATTGGAAAGAGCTGATTCATTAATGTACGTAGATGACACTGTCCTGCTATTTCATCATCAGACTTCGGATGGTGTGCAAACCCTTACCGAAACAGGACTGTGTGAATTTTCGAAGGCTCTGGAAAATAGTTTGCTATCGTTAAACATAGAAAAGACGAAATATCTATGTTTCAGGATAACAGAGCCTCTCTAGCAGTTTTAAAGTCAAGACGCACGCTTTCCCATACAATACAAAGCCCTTACTTCCTGGCAGACAATGTGATTGTAAAGAGCTAGAAATGGTTAAATACGTGCGATATCTAGGAGTGATAATTGACGAGAAACTAACTTGGAACTGTCATATTTCAAATGTCACGAGTAGAGTAAGGAAGCTCATTTATATTTTTAAGAACCTAATAGAAATTGCAGATAGCGACCTCCTTGTATATGTGTACAAGGCTTTTTGTCAATCTGTCATAACATGTTGTATTGCAGTGTAGGTAGGTAGGTGCAGCGAAAACTCATATGCTGGAAAGCGCTCAAAGAGCCATTCTAAAATGTTATGTCTCTCCGTTATGTCTTCTCCCTTTCAAACATTCCTCGCACGCATTGTATCAACACTGCAGGGTTCTAACTGTGAGTCAATTCTACTATAAATCTATAGTTCTTAGGTATCATAGGGAAGTTGTACCGTCTTTGCCAACGTCTCAGCGATGGAGAGAGACATGTCCCGCGGTATGGACTCGTACGGAGTTTGCCAAGCGCCAGTATTACGCGTTGACCTCTCGGGTGTATAATAAATTAGGTGATATTCAACAATTACGAAAATTTTATACATATAGATTAAAGAAATATATAGAGCACTTCATGAATAAATTAAATTACAAATATACAGAACACATGATGGAAAGTTTAAAGTGAAACGCACATAAGCACACACACACTCACACAGACACAACATAGGAGCACACACATAATTATTGTATACTGTAAGTAATATATTATGTACAATACAGACAAGAGATATGAAGAGCATTGACTCCTCTAACACATGAGTCAAATATCACTGTTTGCACATTTCGTATTCTGTACTAAAAGTAATCAAAATTGTAAAATTGTGATTTGTGTAACTTTTATTTATGTGTGTGTCAGTAAATTATTATTGTTATTATTATTATAGACGGTCCGATTTTCAAAATGTTAGTTTTCATCAGATCTCCACTAGGTCCAATCCTACCTAGTCCTAGGTCCAATTTTCCAACAAAAAATATAACTGTGAGCCTGGGCGTCAATGTTAAATGTGATATATTCTTCATAGATTTGATATTTATTAATGATCAAAACAAATATTAACATTAAATAGACAAAATGGAAAAGTTAACCTCACTTTGTGGCATCTTTTCCATCAGGGTTTATAATAAAAATAATAGGATTTGACTTCAAGGTTGAAGGTAAGTTTACCTCATAATACAATACACTACACTCAGAGTTATCATTTGCTTCTTTAATGGTGTTGCAAACAGCAAAGTTTACGCTTGTGGCAAAGTTGCCCTCCCATTTTTCAATTTTTCATACAAACTTTTTCAAGTTAATGTAAGTAAAATATGTGTCAGAGTTGTTAAAAATCCTTGATTACATACCTAACTTAATTTTATAACTTAAATCGTGTTACAATAACTTCGTAAGAAAAAATCTAAGAATATCAAACAATAATACCCTCGTCTAAAATTAAAGATTAAATTGCTGCAATAATAAGTTTAAACCAATCATAGAATAAAATGAAAAAAAGCTTGTTACAATAATTTTAAACAAGTATTCGTTTTTTTATTAATCATCATCACGATTTTATTTCTATTATTGTAATCAATCTAAATATTGGTTTCCCCACAATAGCAAAACATTCAAATCATTAAAAATGACAATAAATGTTTTGCTTAATATAAATGAACTAAGTTAAAATTATGAAAAATACTGAGTAGTAATAATATTATTAATGCTCGACAACGCAGTAAAAATAATATAGATTTTTCTATTCTTTTTCTTTACTTTTAATAAAGATGAATTGACTGACGACTTATGTGGTAAAATCAGTCTAATTGGCTTGTACGCTGAAACATCGATACAAACATACATGCAAACATAGAATGACAAAACAGAACACTTTGTTTGAATATTTGTAATCGGTTTAAAATATAGGTTGAAAGTGACAACCCTTGGTTGTAACAAACCATAGCAAAGTAACCGTCACATCATGACATCACTAGTATGGTAACTTTGCCAAATTAGTTTTATAGATAAATGTTCAAACTAACATGTTAAAAGGATATATATTATATTTGATAACCATTAATATTACTTTACTACCTACATTCAGTATTTCAAACAAAAAAAAATTAAGTTCTGGAGCACTGAACAAAAATGTTATTTCGCCGGCACAACTCTTCCTAAAAAATAAATGCCAAAATTAAGTCTCATGTTGCTATATCGAAAGCAATGCTGTCAATTAGTTATTGTATTTACATCCAAAACATGGCTTATCTCGAAAAACGTTACGTTTTACGTGTTAATCGTAGTTTTGTACCAGGACACCCTTGATGGCAAAGTTAACATTCATTGGTAAAGTTGCCAGACTTGACTGTACATTATTCCAGAGTGACATAGGTTATATTTTATTGTGATTAATAATTTTTTTTAATGTGAAATAACAATATTTGTCCATCAAATGCGAAAATAAATCCTAAACACTTTACTAAGAACAAGATAATTTCATCACAAGTAAAAATGTTTGACGCCCAACAATGTGGATACGGGTCAGATAGTATTATATATATATTAATTCTACTGTAAGTGTGTTTGTCACTGAAAACCTAAACGGCTGGACCGATATATGTATATAATACCATGTACGGGCGGCGTAGGAGAACCCACTACCCCGCACCATATCGTGTTTGGTGTAAGACGTAACAGAGGGAACTAAAACAGGAGATGAACAGCATCATCCTGATAAAAGTACAAAATAATAAAAAAATGTGGTTGTCAGCCTGACTAGCAAGCATAGCAACCTAAGGGTAAACTTAAGGTTACATAAACATAACAAACGTAACCACCTAAAAGTAACTTAATGCCATGCTTGATGCAATAACTCCTATGAGTCAACGGCGGAGGTTATGTGACTGTAGATAGAGAGTAAAAAAATGAATGAAAAATAAAACATTAAAAATAATATATTGTTAAAAAAACATCGGAAATTACTTTAAATACAATTTAAGAGCGTCCGATAATTTCATTTAAATTATATACTACTTAGCGCACTACTTAGGCATTAATCTCTTATAAAACCTATGATTTATTTTTAAATGACCTTGTAAGATGGAAAATATGTATCACAAATTTAATAACCCTTTAGAACATCCGAGAAAATGTATGAAAATGTTATTAAGCTCTTGCTTGTCTTTTATTTTATAAAACAAACTTTCTTAATAAAAACATTATTAAAGAAACTGTTTTCTTAAAACGTACTAATTAGTGTCATGGCGGCGCCTGCTACGCGTAGCTTACTGTTACTTTCCACAATAGGGTGAATTTTCTCGTTCACCAAAGCTTTCCATGATAAAAAGTAGCTAACGATGAATCGATGGGGATACCGTTTTGAGGGGATGTTGGGGATTGGTGCGGGGGTGTGCGCGCGCTGTACGCTCTGCAGTGTTTCTTCGACCGTAGCGCCACGTGTTTGAATACGCTGGAGGCTCCTCCGGCTGTCCTCTCTCGATCCCTCCCGTTTGCGGTCGTCCCTGACGGCCGAAACTGCGCAACCCTGTCTTGTTCGTATTACTCGACCTCATAATGTAAGTCGCTTTAAATTATTAAATAGTTAAGAGCCTTGTTGTTCTGCGACGAAACTTGTATGTAGAAACTATCAAACTTTTAAATTTCCCGCCTTTATTGCTGCTCGAACTTTTCTGAGTGAGTTGGTGTATTTTTAATCTTTGCGATATTTTGTAATTTATTTTTAATTGTAAATGTCTACCGTATAAAAGATCATTATACGAGTTAATTAATGGTGAAAATATTTCTCATGATTTTTTTAACTAATTCTCTGCATTTTATTTACACACTTTTAAAATTATTCATCTGCTTTAATATATTTATTAATTATGAAATTAGATTTTAATTAAACATTTGACATTGATTTTTTTAAATCTATATATCTGTATTTTTTTACTCACATACTTTAAATTATTTACGCGCACGGAATATTTTTAATATAAATTTCTGCCTTTTTACACACTTATTACACAGACACATTCAATTATTTATGCCTTTTAATATCAATAAAAATAAAAATATTTATGGAACGTTTCTTTATATAATTTTCTGCGTTTTTATACACATATTATTTCTGCCCTTTAATGTTTTTGTCGTATTTTTAACTACTAAGGTTTTTATCTTTCTGTACATCTCTAAATTTTTTGTATATGTTATGTCTTAATCTTGAGTGTGAATAAGCAACATAGTTGTATAATATTTACTTGTGCAAATGGCGTCGTTCTACGATGTTTTATATAAACAGGGTTTATTTTTAGTTTGAATATTTCTTATTATAATTTAACACTTTAAGATGCCTCATAAACTTAAATTAAGCATGTACTTATACTTATGTATACTTATTAAATAGTTGATAATTTTAAAAAATACCGAGAACGTGAACGTGTACCGAGAACTAACCAGGATCACAGAACGAAGGGCAAGTAGTATAGACACTAAATTACGTTGGTTTCAATTTTAATATCGATTGGTGTTAGCGAGGACGGGGCGCGGGGCGGCTGACCTTGGAGCGCCCGGCCGCCACCGGAGCTCCTACCTCCGACCTTGACTCCTAAACTTGCGTTCGCACCCCCCGCGTCGCACAATAATACAGCACCCCACTAGTGTTGAGAAATGCTACTGCTATAAACTGCTATGCGATTTAACTATTATATAACGCGTTAAAACTATTTTTTTATTTACATATTTATCTGTTAAAACTGCAAAAACCAGAGCTACCATTCGAGAAGTGTGGCTACTTTTTTACCCGAATGCCCCAGAAGGTGGGTAATCTTTTTCAAGTGTATGCACGTATGTGTGTGTATTTCTTTGGCACGCTCTGTAGCCTTAACGGCTTGACCGATTCTAACACATGGGATGTCATTGGATTTGTCTTAGTTGTGGAAGTGACATAGGGTATACATTTTATGTCTTATAAGTGATTTTTTTTGGCAGTCGGATTGATTTAAATTACTGTTTTCATCATTGGGCTTTTCAAATGCTCAAAACTTTAGAAATATACAGTTTAACTATGGATTGAATGGTTGAGTACTAGAATGAGCAGTCACTATGTAATCAATAGGGATAAAAAGTTGTTTTGCTTTTTTTGAAAAAAGTTTCTCGAGTGGCGGCCTCGTACCGGCGGACGAAGTTTAGGGCTTGCCCCCACTAGATGGAATGACAACTTGGTAAGATATGCAGGAAGTCGATGGATGTAGTGGCTCAGGACCCTCCCCCGAGGAATGCCACAAAGCAAGCTTTGTAGTATTCCTTGGGGGAGGCCAATGTTCAGCAGTAGACTTATGAAGGACTGTAATGATGATGATGAATTGTAATTACCCATATAAGACGCAGAAGTATATAAACTTATTGTGAATTTGGTTTCCCTTATATAGGGAAAACATAAAGGTTATGAAAGTCTGCGTAAAAGAACTTAAGACTGTAACCCCTGAGCGTGGGAACTTCTAATAGAACACCTACATTAATATTTTCTAAGCACACAGACGCATCGTGCAATGTTATTATACGCACCCTGGACATTAATAAATTAATTACTTTTGGTGCTTTGGACAAGTTGCATATTCATCACGCGTTCATCTTCGTAGAATATTCATGAATGTCACAAAAACACGCATTGTATGTAGCTATTTGCAATTTATTTTGTGCCATTTGCTTGTCGCATAGCGAAGTCCGCTAGCCCATAATGCAAAGCTGACGGCAAAGGGTGGGGTCAGAGTGTACGCTTTCTAAGTATTATGTTAACTATTTTTTTATGAATAGTTTTAAAATATTATTAATGTTTTGTGTAATATAGGAAATGTGGGTTACGTAAATGATCTTTTATTAAAAAATCAAGTTTAAAACATATTTAAACAATCACACTGGTTTAAACTATTTATACAGTATGTAACAAACAACCCGTTGGTCGTTTCAAGGACGTATAGGTGTACTATGAATGGGATTTTAGCGTTTCTAACCAAGTAACTTACTAGATTTAATATTTAAAAAAATGTAATTTGCAATTGAAGTAAATGACACGTGCCGGCATACCCTACGGTCACTGTGAGGTCTCTGACACGGGCGATACAGCATTTTTTCAAAGAGAGCTGTTGTGTTTAGTGCTATCACTAACGCTGTTTTTCTGCATATCAATGATATGTTGCACACCGGTAACATTCATTGCTACTATACTACTGCTATATTATTTATTGGTGATGCTTTATACACCGGCCGTGCCTATATTTCTCGGGGAAACGTCGCCGAGTACCGGAACAAACTTCTATCTGAACAAAGTCTCGACTTCACGACTTTGGGGCGATTAATTCAAGTCCAGTTCAACCCCCAGAAGACATAAGTTTACGCGTTTACCGCTAAAAAGAACCCCTTTGTCGTATCTCTTCAACTTCTAGGCACTCTCCTTGTTGTCTCAGCCTGTATCGGAATCATCGGTGTAAAAATATCGAGTGATGTGCAGTTTCGTGGTCACTTGGAAGAGAAAGCCAAATTGACCTCTAAAAAGCTTGGCGTGCTCAACAGACTGTGACAGTATTTCATGCCGGCACACCGCTTACAACTTTAAAAGGCGCCGTTTCAACCCCAGTTCTCTAGGCAGGGTCTCCCCAGTGCCAGCTGCTTTCACTTGACCGTATCCAGCGCAGAGCGGTTCGAATCGTTGACGACCGAGATCGTTCCGATCGGCTTGACTCACTGGCACTGCGTAGAGATGTTGTATCTCTTTGCGTTTTTTATCGCATCTTCTCCGGAGATTTGTTAGGATTAATTCCAGCCGCGCAGTTTCAACATCGCACATCACGACAAATCTCGCGATACCATCCATGCCATCTGCATGAATGGCGGTCCACCACTGTGCGATTTAAAAAAAGTTTTCTTCCTCGCACACCTTTCTTGTGGAATCGATTACCACCAGAGATTTTTCCGGACCAGTAAGACTTAGGAACCTCCAAGAAAATAGCCTACTATTTTTTTAAAAGGCCGGCAACACATATGCAATGCCCTTGGTGTTACAGTTGTTTATGGACGGCGGTAGTCATTTACCATCAGGTGAGGCGCATGCTCGTTTGCCCCCTCTCCTAGAAAACAAAATCTTATATGTTGCAACCATTGTGGCTATATTTTACTGCCAAGGAGAAATAATTTACTTAATTCGTGTTTTCTTTAAATATATGCGTATGATGTTATGGTCTATATAATAAAGTAGGTATAATAAAAAAAATTCGTCTGAATTTATATATTATTATAATATTAGTGCTAAAAGCGAAGGATAATTGATATTTCCAATATTTTTTCTAGATACAGTTATTCTCAGAAATTTGAAATTTAAAAATAATAGAAATATTAAAAATAATGAAAATATATTTAATAATGTGCTGGCAGTTGGCAAAATTCCAAATCCCTTCTTGAATACCTAATAATATTTAATATGTTAATATTTATTTTATATTATAAATTATCTTACGAAAATCATTTTACGAAGTCACTTAACGAGAAAAATTCTTAAGTCCGCTACGTAGATGACAATGTTTTGACATGTTCTAACAGTTTCTAAATTATGTTGAGATCAAATATACATTGTTCATTTCATTCATTATGATCTATCAAAGTCAACTACTGAACATAAGCTTATCTAACGGATGACCTTATAAGGGGGTATATTTCATAGTTTCCACTTTTGTCAGGCGGGTTGGCAACCGCAGTTTTTTACTTTGGATCTAGTTGTTAGGAAGATGCCGTTATCCATCTTATGGTTTCCATCTGGCGCCATTTACTACACCTACGGAATGATTTGGAGTAATGAATTTTCTTTCACTGCCAACACAAATTGTTATTGAATACTTATGTTGAAACCACGTTATTACTAATAAGACATTCGGGAAAAATATTTAAAAAAGTTTGTTTCAAGCTTAAAATGTCGTGATTAATTTCATACTTGAAATTAATTGTAGGAGAAATGCATTATGCATTTATTACGTGAAACTTCATTCAATAAAGAATACGTGACAGAAATTATATTTTAAATAGATACATATTAAAATAATGTAATAAACAAAATAAAAAAATATAATATAAGCGGTATTTCGCGCGCTCCTCAAACTCATACCCGTTACTCGCTCGTCATCGTAGGATTTTGGTATAGGAAAATACTCAAAATTTACACGCGCTACGAGTGATCGCAAAAGTATCGTCCAGTATTTGCCAACTGAATTATTTGCGTTTTCCCATATTATCTACCTGAAATGGATATTAAAATAAATTACTATTTTATTAAGTACATTAATGTCTGATAATTACAAAAAACCATACATAATAAAACTCACATACCTAGTTACTCCTACTCTTACTCTACTTACTCGAAGAATACAAATAATTTTAGCAGTCGTATCCGACACACAGTACAGGAAAATCTCTAATGTCACCAAAAAGAGACTTGTCAGAACTTTAGTGTTCTCCATCTTCCTTTATGGCTCTGAAGCATGGAAAATTCGAGCAGCAGACAAGAAAAGCATTAATGCGTTCGTAATGTGGTGTTGGAGAAGGATACTTTGGATACCATGGACCGCTAAGAGGACCAACGAGTCGATCCTGCGGCAGCTTCGTGTTGCAACCAGACTTTCTACCACGTGTTACCAGAGTATTCTGAGTTACTTTGGTCATATTGCCCGACGCCCGCCTAATAACTTGGATAGACTTATAGTCGTAGGCAAGGTGGGGGGCAAAAGACCACGCGGCCGATCATCTAGCTGCTGGTTAGATCAGTTCAAATCACTCACTGGCCTCCCACTCAAGACTGCAATGCGAAAAGCCGAGGACCGGACAGAATGGAAGGCTATAGTGAACAGCGGTACGAAGGCACTAAACTGCGGACACGACCTTCAGTTTTGAAGAACACGACCAAGAAGAAGAAGAAGAAGTCCGACACTCGCGACCCACCCTTATGCCCTATCAAAAAATAGATGTATGATTTCGTCGAGATTCGTGAAGCTATTGAAATAAAAAAAAATATATTTTTATGTTGATAGAGAGGTGGCAGGACACTTGCTTGAAATTCTGTTATTTATAAAATTAAAACCCAACCTAAGCGTACCACTGCAAGACATGAAGATTCAATAAATTCATGCTGCGTAGATCGGACAAAGTTTAAAACTTGCGAAAGTACCCTGGGTTTAATGTGCCATCAGGAAGTCAAATACCTTACAGTCCTCCCCGTGACCATAACCTGCGCTGCAAAGCACTCGAAAGGGGGCGTCCATTAATTACGTAAGGTGTTTATTGGGGGAGAGGTTTGAGCCGAATTTCACCCAATCTCACGTGGGGGAGAGGGAGGGTCTTGAAAGTATCATGTAATTATTATTTCACAACGACGCAATGTTAAATTTCGAAAAAATTGGGTTAAATTAAGTAAAATGTAGCTAAATCCTACTCAATAATATTTATCGCGATTATGCGAAATTCACTAATTTAAAAAAATACTTGAGAATTTTTTTTATTTCGTAATCCCAACACATTCAAGCTCAAGTTAACGTACTTACACTAAAATATGCATTTTGAAAAATCTCAGGTGAGATATGAGGGGGGTTTGGGAATATAGAGCCATATCTCACGACATCTCGACAGGGGAAGTGGGAGGGTAGAAAATCGCCAAAATTGCCTTACGTAATTAATGGACGTCCCCTATTACATTATTGTATTTTTATTCGAAAAAAGTGAAATTAAAAAAAATGTTTTAATTTTTTTAATAGAGACCACGTTTTTAATGTATCATGTTCTTACATTGTAATCCGATTCTGAGCTATGTTCAAAATCTCAAGTCTCTAGCTCGTCCAAACTAAATTCGACCCGAACAGACCACGAAGGCGAATTAATAAAAATAAATAAAAAATCGTGGTAAAAGAACCATTAAAATCGTTTCCTATTTGATGATGATATTGTGTACATACACTTAAAACATACAGTCGAATTGAGTACCTTCTCCTTTTCTAAATCGACTAAAAAGGCCTTTGCATGAAGGAAGTTATGGACTGTTTTTTTTTTATAGGATCAGGGTGACGAACGAGCACACAGTCCACCTGATGGTAAGTGGTTGCTGCGGCCCATAGACATCTACATCTATCCTCGTTTGCGAATCAAAATGCAGATCCGTTGTCACCTGTGAGGACTAAGATGGAATGCCTCATTTCCAGTAAAAAGGGCCTGTGCAATAAAGATAGAAAACTGAATGATCTGGCTATTTAACTTCAATTTTTTTTGTTCTACACCCTTGATTCATTTTTAAGAAAATCTTCTACCTTCCAATTCACATAAAATTATTTAAAGATAAATTAAAGAAAATAATAATAATAGTGGTACTACATATTTTAATTTTTCAACAACTTGATTTGCTAAGAAATGCAAAAAATTGATGCTGGTACAGTAGGATCCTCAGATAACAGGAACAATTCAATGAATTCTGGTATCTCAGAAGTGTGTTCTCACTAAGTGAGAGGAAATTTTTCGACAGTGATATTATGTTTGCTAGTCTGCAAAGTGATGAATATTCTAGTTTTATTATAGAAATGTAGTATCCAAAAGCGCCGCTTTGGTTTCGTGTTTGCTGATAATTAGGTCCCGGTCGCGCCAAAATCGGTCATTGGGTTTTTAAATATCAAATCATAGTGTTACAAATCATAGTGTTTTGCTAATGAATATTAAAAAAATAACTATAAAATACAAAAAAGTGTTTGGTGCTATAACTGCGAATTTCGCACTGCTATTTTCGCGTGCTAAAATCGCGTTTGTAAATCGAAGGAACGTTGCGCTGCTTTTCACGGGTCCCACATAACATTCAGTCCTTTGAAGTCCTTCGTGGGCTTATTCCACAGCTTTCATCATCGGCATAAAGGTAAAGTGTTCTAATGTTTTTTTTGTGTACAATGTGCTTTTTTAAATATTCTATAAACTACATTATATATGTTACTCAGTGTTCTCTGAGAACATTTTCTCGAATATAAGGTGTCGAATTGTAGTGTTTTCCTTTATAAGTCACATAAAATCGATATTATATATAAATCGAAACACAAACAAAATCATTTTGAACATAATTATGTTTTAGTCAACGAATTTAACTATTTAAAATACTACGGTTTGTAGATAGGATTTGTTAGACAGTGAAATTTGACCCATTTAACAATGCTGTTATGTATATTATACAAATGTTTTAGTGGTTACCTGATACCTTAATCAAGTGTATCGTAAGGATATTATAACGTGTTACAAAGAGAATCGAACGATGACGTAATATTAATTACGAATTGGATTTAAGCAACGTGTTTGTTTACATTTGTGTACAGAGTAGGTGTTCGGTGCAGCATCTATTAATGTCAACGGATAAACCATTTTGGTCTGGGACTTATAAGTTGTTATGTTTATGTGAGATATGAAAAAAAATGTGCCGAATGTATATATATATATATATATATAAAAAAATTACGTGTCACGTTGTTTGTCCGCGATGGACTCCTAAACTACTGATTGACCTAAAAACTGATTTCAATGAAATTTTGCACACTGTGTGTATTTTGGTCCACTGGTGGTGGTTTGGTTGAGAGATAGGATAGTTTTTATTCCGCTAAATGACCCTAATTTTTTTAATTGCGAATTTAAAAAAAATTATATAGGACACAGGATCGTCGGAGAGGGCAGAACAACGTCTGCTGGTCAGCTAGTATATATATATATATATAGTCCAATGCAAAATTTTCCACTCAGTACAATATTTTGGTAATTTGTAAAAATAGTTTAGTGTACTTACATATTTTTAATTATAACTTTTTTGAATAGCGTTAATATGAGAATTATGTTGCTACATTTATTATTTTTGATGGAATGATTCAAAATTCTTGCCGTTACCAGTTTTGTTATTGATCTATTGTAAAGGCCACCGCGTGCGGGCTTTGCGCAATGGGTGGGAGTGCAGTTGCGGTTGGGACCGGTCAGGTGTAAAATAAGAAGGTTAGGGAACGAAGGGGATCGTAGTTGTCCAAGGTCAACGCTTCGCAGTGTTATAACAGTAATATGAGATCTCGTTGCGATATAAAGTGATATCGTTTTATATGATAATATTTTCTCTATTAATATGAAGTAGTAGTGTCTTCTGGTGATTTAGAGCTTATTTAAATAAATGATTTAATTTCTACTTGTACTTTTACACTATTTTACTTATTAACTTGATTGTATTCTCATCATTTTCTCAATTTACCCGAATAAATTGTAGTTGTACAAATAATAATTAACTTTTAAGTTGTAGTTCTGAATATAATTTGCTCCTGTGCAAATGTCGGTGGCAGCGGCCAATTTCACTTCTCAACAAAATAAATTTATTTTTTATTATGTCTCGTCAGGATATGGGTCGGTAATTAATTGTCTCGATCGGCGAACTACCACGCTCTGACAAAATACCAGCATAGTATAAAGAGATGGGAAGTACGTTATCTTCATACAAACGCACTGCGCGCGGCTTGTATGTGTGCGCCATAGTATCTATGAGGCGCCGCACGCACACTTAAACACAATGTCGAAGTATTTCTCAATGCGCCAGTCGAGGCTAACACCGCACGAGGTTCGCGCGTCACGTAAGCGAGTCACTTATTATAGCATATAATTTTTACTTGACGATGAGATACCTACTTACTTATTTTTGTTGTATTAGTTGTCTATCAGACAGAGGAAGAATAGTAACTAAGTACCCCTACTTACGGTTATAAAATCGTAATTAAAAATAAGTAATTGACTAATTGTGAATATAGACAGATAAATAGAGCAAAGTTAGAATAATAACAACAGAACAAAAAATTGATTACAGTCTAAGAGGCAGGCGTTAGTAATTTTATGTTATTGTACGATGTTTTTATTTTACAATATTTTAGTCGCTTTATTAATTTTTTTTTATTATATATATTTATTATACTGCTCTGAATCTTAATACATTTCTGTATTTGTTAGGAAAACCATTGTTGAACTTTATCGACTAATGATCACTGAATTAGTTATACAGAGATGTATATCTTTGGCAAGGGCCGGGTTTTAAACTAATGATTTGGTGACAGTGACAACCCTGAGACAGTAGGCAATTATATCGCGGATTAGGCCGCAGATAACCTACTTGGCCTCTCTTCATACTATGATACCAGCATAAAGGTGGCTACTGACCTGCCTGCCGCAGGGGCAATCTAGTGTGTAGGAGTGGGGATGACCCTTAATTGCCTCCTTAATTGTGATGTGTGTAGGCAAGCAGGGGCAATTATTTAAGTCGGCCCTGCGACCTTCGATATTGCTCCGATCGCCGTGCTTTCTAGATTGCCCCTGCGGCAGGCAGGTCTGTAGCCGGCTTAAGGTAGCAACACATTGGCCGCTGTTGTCGAACCGGAGACCCTTTTTACTGCAAACGAGGCATTCCATCTTAGTCCTTGGGGGTGAAAACACGTCCACATTTTGATTGTTAGTGGATGATAGATATAGATGTCTATGAGCCACAGCGTCCACTTAGCATCAGGTGGTGTGTGTTCATTTGTCATTCTTCTTCTAAAAACAGGAGTAACACTTCATGCATGTTTGTGTCGTCATTTTTGATTTATTTAACTTATAACTTATAGACATTGACGGATTAGGCGGACTTAATGCCTCAGGCATTTTCTGCTAATACTAAACAATAATAATATTTCCGTTCAATGAAAATGGCACTGACCTCAGAGGCCTAGTTTATAAATCTAGAGCATCTTTTAATATACAAAACAAGCTTTTCAATTAGCTTAGAATATTAAAAGCAATTTATACCGGGACGAAATCAAAACGTATTGTCTATGTAACAAATAAAATATATTTTCATTTGACACAGTTACGTGAAATATCGAAAGTGTATATTAAATTTAATTAATTTTCCAAAGTATTTTGATAATTTGAGGTAAGTCATTCTTAGCATATAAATGGTAGTCACGTAAAAATAAATGCGTTTTCCGAGGTATGGATGAAAACGCATTGTCAGGTCTTAGTTTATCTACATTAATCTATTTATTGCATCACACACCTATTATAGAGGTAAGTCGTCGCCATCGTTGAAGTAACACAGAACTTTGATTAGGGGAGAATGGGGTGATTGCGGACACTGGTTAATTTCGGACGCAGTTGTTTTTAGTAGGTTAGCCCTCTTCGCGTCTCGCAATTTCTATAATTTCTTTACATCCGTCATCTTTAGAGCATGGACAATAGTTAAGACGGTAGGCCAAGGACACATTTCAAGGTAAGTACTGGCAAATTTTTTTATGATTTTTGGCTGTTTAAGTTGACGTGTATATGCAGTATAACGTTACTTCTGCCACAAAATCATACGGGCTGTCCCATTAAAACTGTAGTAAAAAAATAAAAAAAATCATACGAGCTATATTATATGTATATATCATAAGCTCAAAAATATTTCAGGTGTACAAAAATATATTGTGGACGTGGGAGGTGGAGTAAATACGAATACGGATGTCCGCATTCACCCAATTTAAAAATTGAACTTTTAAAGTTAATTTTAAAATTTTTTTTAAATTAAATTAATGTAGTGTCTAGTGTATGTCTTTGTTTATATATTGTATACAGTATTAACAATAAATAAATTTGTATAATATATAATTTTCTATTTTAGTTGCTTTGTATAAAAGAAGTGGGTGAATGCACAAGTGGTGAACGCGGTGCCTGGACAAGTGTCATGAAATGCTACCGGCAGTTATGTTTCATTTTTAATGAAGGAAAGTAACAACAATATGGTGGCATCAGCACGCTACCGCTTGGCCTGAGAAATGTGAAATGCACATGTTTAATAAACCTGGGGCACTTTTTTACACAAAAGCCTTTCATACAAACACATATATGGAAAAAGCAGTGAATGGTTTCAAATCTGCACAGATTCATCTTCTGCACAAGGAAAAATTTTGCGCCACACCTGAGAGTTTGGGTGATAACGTGCATGAGCAAACACGTGCAATATTAATGTAATGGTGGAGACCAAGTTCAGCCCATACATGCGCAACCTTTACTGATACTATAAATATACATTATCTACATAATTCAATAAAAATACTCTATAAAAAAGACTTTACTAACTAGTAATTCCAAAAAACAGAAATTGGAGATGCAAAAAGAAAAATATAAAAAAAATAGTTAAATATGTCGAAGTAGATAAAAGAGAACAAAGACAGAATATAACAAAAATGTTATAAAAAAAAGAAGTACACCAATACAAAATCCAAGAGGGTAGTTAAATCTTCAAAATTTGACACGGTGCAAGAGAAGGAAGATACAAAAATATTAAATAGATCCAAGTGATACATTCAAAAGATAGGGGACCTATCGCTTACATGTGTCGTCTCCCGCAGAAGACTGGATACCCCGTGTGATGTCCACGTCTGGTAGTTATATTTGTGATTTTGTTAGGAATAATAGAAAAATTACTCCAAAGGATTCGCAATTACCTCAACTGGTGTCCGCATTTACTCTATATGCACCGGGTAATTACAGACATCATGCTTTTTTAAAATATATATTAGTAGTTGATTAGCTAATAATAAAAGATTATGTTAATTTTGTAAGAGTATAACCAAAATAGGCGGGGTGTTAGATTTCCTTGTAGTTTGCTTATAAAGTGGTTTGTGACAAGTGATGAGCTAAATGTATCATCGTAACATGACGCGCAAAAGGAAGTGCTCCGCTTTCTAGCGGAGTGAACACAGGAGAGCTGATGCTCTCCCCTCTCTCTCCGGGATCGTCTCCGTCTAGCAAAGACTCCAACATGAAACACTCCGGTGCAGTTGCGGCAGAAAACTCGGGGGCAAAGGTGAATAAGCCGGCCGGCCGCGCTGGAAGCAGCACGCGCAAAATGGCGAAGTCCCCTACTCCCTCTAAGACCCCGTTTCAGCCCTCTTCTCGGGCTTCCTCACGTGCGCCATCCAGGGCCTCGAGCGCGGGTGTCTTTGACTCGGCAGCCTTCTCGGGAGAGGACACCGAGGTGGAAAGGCGTCCTGTGGTAGGGCTGCGGCTTTCACCTTCGTTGAAGGAAGAAAGAGGAAGAAAGACCGGCTTCCAAGAAGGCGGATACCTCCAGGCCGGCTAAAAAGGCGGCCAAAGTCCCCATCGGTGCTCCCCCCTCTCAGGGGGAAAAATTCTCCCCTAAGTAAGGTGAAGCCGTCAAGGCTACGTCGGGATAAAAAGGTCCCAAAAGCCCCCTGTCATTATACAGGAAAAGGCCATGTGGCATCGTATATCCCGCATCATGGCTAACAAAAAGTTAAGAAAAGAAATCAGACTTATTGCCTATAAGTGTCTCCGAGTAGTCATACGCGGAATTCCTAAAGAAAGGACTGCCGGTGCAAGAGGTGCACCGTATGGTCAATAAGACCACCAACACCCCCTATAATCTGGTGTTGGTAATTCTTGACCTCTCAGAAGAGTGCAAGAAAATCTTCGACATACGCACCGTATGTCACCTCTCGGGGGTCTCGATAGAACCCCCACATAAGAAGAAAGTTCCCGGGCAGTGCCATAGATGCCAACTCATGATCATAACACAAAAGAGTGCACCGGCAACGTTTCTGCTCCCCCCCCCCCCCCACCCTAGCAAAAGCCCCCAAAGCGCAAAAGCAGAGGGGAAAGAGTGTTGGGGGTCGCAAGAAGCCCCCTAAGTAAAAAAGAAGGACAACCCCCTCTAAAGAAGGACAACCCCTCACCCTATGCCTTCGTCCCGGCTCCAGACCCCCCGCCGAAGCCGCTGAGCATGGCCAGTGGAGCACCTAAAAGAGTACCCACCTCTATTCCCGCTCCCGCGCGCACACCGGCACCAGCGGTTACCCGTGCCCCGCGTAAGGATTCCCCCTTAAACCGACTGCAAAACCAACCCCTTCCCCGGCCTTGGAGGATTTAGCCAAGGACGTTAACATGATCTGCGATTTCGTGGACAATTTTGATGTCAACGAGTTGCGCACTTTGGCGCACAAAATTAGGACTGCGCACTCTGCTAAAGAGCGCCTCCAGGCCTCCCTGTATCACATGGAAGCGATCGACGCAATAAAGCACTTCAGACTCAGACTAAGCTTGAAGTAGTCTTTACTGTTAACTTGACTCTTTTTTCATCATCATCATCATTACAGCCCTACACTTCGTCCGCCGGTACGAGGCCACCACTAGAGAACCTTTTTTTCCCCATCGGTAGTCAGTTCTTCGAGCTATATGGCCGGCTCATTACCACTTCAGCTTACTAATCCGTTGGGCTATGTCGGTCACTGGTTCTACTGCGGATATCCTCATTTCTAAGTTTATCACGCAGAGAAACACCGAGCATAGCCCTCTCCATAGCTCGTTGAGCGATCTTGAGCTTCCTCATCCGGCCAGCAGTGAAGGACCAAGTCTCAGTTCCATAGGTCATCACTGGCAACACGCACTGGTTGCACAGTCTCGTTTTCAAGTTTTGAGGTATACCTGAAGAGAAGATGTGCCGTAATTTCCCGAACGCTGCCCAACCGAGTTGAATCCGTCGATTGACCACTCGGTCGAAGTTGGACTTACCTAATCAGACTATTTGTCCCAGGTAAACATACTCGTCAACAACTTGGAGCTTAGTGCCCCCAACAATTACCGGAATAGGTGTGACATGGACATTAAACATGATCTTTGTTTTGTCTATGTTCATCTTAAGACCTATCCGTTGGGAAACACTATTGAGGTCATTGAGCATAGTGCTTAGGTCCTCCAGCGATTCTGCCATAAGGACTATATCCTCGGCAAATCGAAGGTGAGTGATGTACTCTTCATTGATGTTAATACCGTATCCTTTCCAGTCCAGAAGCTTGAAAACGTCTACCAATGCAGCGGTGAAGAGTTTCGGGGATATAATGTCACACTGTCTAACACCTCTCTGCAATTGGATGGGTTTCATACTCTGGTTCTGTACTCGGATAGCCGTCGTAGCCTTACTGTACAAGCACTTCAGTACTTCGATATACCGACAGTCAACTTGACACCGCTAAAGGGACTGCAGGACCACCCAAATTTTGACAGAATCAAAGGCTTTCTCATTGTCCACATACGCCAGACATAGTGTCAAATTGTACTCCTCGGACTTCTGTATAATTTGCCATAGGGTACGTATATGGTCTATGGTGCTAAAGCCTTTTCGGAAACCGGCTTGTTCGGGAGGATGGAAGTCGTCAAGTCTGCGCGCGAGACGATTTGTAATGGATCTCGAAAACAGCACGTAGACGCAGCTCAGAAGGGAAATCGGTCTGTAGTTCTTCAAGAGAGCGTTGTCACCTTTCTTGAAGAACAACATCACCGCACTTCTGCTCCACGCCTCCGGAGTAATGCCACCATGGAGGACGGAATTAAAGAGCTCCTGAAGGACTTCGAGTACCGGTTTTCCACCCGCTTTCAGAAGCTCCGCTGTAATTCCATCCTCGCCTGGAGCCTTGCCGTTTTTAAGGTGCTGGAGAGCCATTCCAATCTCGCTCAGACTGACGTCCGGGATACCATCGGAATAGTATCGGATAAGACTTGATCTTGGATCGTTACTCACACTTACGTGTGGCTCCAACGATGATGTGTACAGCTGCCCATAGTACCTCTTAATCTCACTCAAAATTTCAGGTGTCCCGGAAACAACGATGCCACTCTCGGTTTTCAGCTTCGAATGTTGGCTCTTTCTGGCAGACCGATCTCTAGCAAAGACTTTGAAGCCCTGGTTCCACTTGATCGCTTCTTCAATACGAGCAGTATTAAAGTTGCGTAAGTTTCGCCGTATGCTGTCAAATCTACTGAAGACTGCAGCTTCATATCCCGTCCAACAGCCATGAGATTAAGAATGTGATCGGAGAGTTTTGTGTTCTTCCCCGGCGGGTCTTGCAAGACTTAGCTCCGACCGCATGGACAGTTTCCAGGTGGACGATATGGTCTCCTGGTGGTTGCCGAGAGCTCTAAAGTCAGAGCCAGTCGCTTCGATGCCCCACTAGTTAGATCAGATGGTCAGCTGGCGTTCGACAACTTGGAAAATGTTGAATGCATGGCAGACAGCACCGAAAGCCAATGCTCTCTTAGCACTCTGCCAGTCGACCCCGTCCACCTTAAAAAGGTAGACGGGGAAGTGGCTAACTTATTTGCCATGTCACCTGTGGATGATCCACTCCCCCCCTGTTTACTTCGATGAGGTCCTTAAGACACAAACTGCATCTTTACAAAACCTGCGTACGCCCCATTATGACATATGCAGGTGTGTCCTTCGCCCACGTCCATCCCTATCAACGCCGGCAACTATAACTTGTACAACACCGGTTCCTGCGATGAATCATAGGAGCTCCTTACTATGTAAGGAACGCAAATCTCCACCGCGACCTAGACATGCCCACCATCAAGTCGTATCTTAAGGAATTATCCCTAAGATTCTTCGATGCGATCAAAGATCACAACAATCCGTTGGTGACTGAGGCGGGTTCGTATTCCCCAGAGAGGGATGCTGCCCCTCACAGGAGACGTACCAAGAACGTTCTTCTTAATCCCGACGACGACATCACTTCCATAAATTGGTAGACCCCGCCCACCCCCTCCACAGGAGAGGGAATTCATATATCTAACACACACACACACACAAGCATTCAGACACTACACTAGTGCAGAACACTAGGGCACACTGCGTTCGCCGCCGAACGCGAGGTCACAAATTTACCCCGTACACGAGGTTCAATACCCGTGATACGGGGCGTTTTTAGTTTTGCGACCTGTCTCCCACATTGCGATAGTAGTTCAACCCGAGGTTTATACCTCCTTCTGAGGGGCCCTTGAACCACATCGAGTCCCCCCTAGCTAGAGGAGCCTCACTCAGAAAGCAGGGGCCGGATGCCTCGGGACTGCAGTTTACTACTACGCTAAAGAAAAAGAAGAAATACAAAAATGGAAATGCTATGGTTGCGTACAATATTTTAGAAATCGTTTTTAAATAAAACAAATTGAAAACCAAAACATACGATTTTGCAAAGCAACGCCGATTTTTTTGGATATTTTATCACCATATTCTCGCATTTAAGTTTTATTGAAGTTTTAACACCTTTTAGGAAATTATAATGACGCGAACATTTAATGTTTAGTTGGCGGCAGGTCAATTATTTTATACGGTCGATGCCCGTTACGAGTATTGTAACTGTGGAGTTATGTAACTAAAACGACTATTTATAAAATTAGCTTCTAACAGTCGGCCGATACTGATTTTTAAGACGCTTTGTGATAATTTTAATCCCAGAAGATGTGGATTTGCCTAAGAATTCTCTAAAAAAATCAAAGTTTAATTTTGAATTTTGAAGCGACAGTAGCTTAATATCGTGGGTTCGAATCCGCCATTCGACTACTGTTGTTGACTACTCGTCACACAAGCATTTAAGCTTACCATGAGTGGTTAAGGGAAATATTAGTAATGTTATTTGCATTGACGGTATATTCACTGTTTATTTAAAAAAATGAACTGTAACATATACTCTTAAAAGATTATTAGCGCCGTAGTGGCAGTCTTTACAATATGGCATAAACAGCTGATGTAATTTTACCGATGTAAGCGATGCTTTATGAATATTTTGAAGCCAGAAAACATTTTATCTATAAATAATTTGATGGAAATCATTTTAAAAACATAGTTTTAACTGGAACTCCCAATACAAAGTTAATTTTTTTTTATAAAAAAGTTGACAAACGAGCACACATCCACTTGATGTTAAGTGGATACTGTGGCCCATAGACCTCATATATTATTATTGTTACTCTTGATCCTAAGATGAACTATGTTTTAGCACAGACTTCTGAAGCTATGTAGAAATTATTTTAGTCTTTTTGGTTATTTGAAGTCGGCTTTTAATATTCATCAAAGGTAATTATTTTACTAAATGGTTAGGCAGATAGTCATAAAAAAATTATTTAATATCGACTTATATTTTGGTTGTCGTGAGAAAAATGTACAATGTAAATGATCATCTGAGGTCACCTTTCAAAACGAGAATTTATTAGAACCTCGCTGCAGCTGCTTTTATATTATGGTTGTAGTTCGAATAGGTCGGCTCGGCCGGGGTGGGACCACGCTCTCACAGAATACCAGCGTAAAATAGCAGTTTAATGCTGCTGTGTTTCGTATGGTGAATGTATAGAGCCAGAGACCCATTTTTTAACTAAAAACGAGGCATTCTGTCTAACCTTAGGGTTGTCAACTTAAAAAAACTTAACTTATCTTCACACACAATCCCTGACGGGGTAGCCAGAGAGAACAGATCGCCAAGTGTCACGATCCTTACATACCTCTTTCGCTTCTTTCAGATTCATTATCTTCTTCATACATGCACGTCTAGGTATCCGAGTACTCTTGACCCTCCCCTCTTCGAGCAGTTTGCTCACATGGTCTTCGAAAGTTAGTCTTGGTCTACCTCGACACCTTTTAATATTAACTTTCGCGCTATATATTTTCTTCACCATTCGGTCTTCACTCATTCGCTCAACTTGCCCAAACCATCGAAGCACGCCCTTATCAATTTTGTTGTCAACGCATATACATTTTGGTTCTTAATCGATGATAAATGTAGATGTCTATGGAACACAGCATCTATTTACCATTAGGTGGACTGTGTGCTCGTTTGTCTGCCGTATTCTATGAAAAATAACGTAGAGTTTTATTTTGGCTTTGCCTGTTTATTTAGATTTGAGATAATCAAAGACCATTTAAGTATTTTATAACAATATGTTACTTTGAAAAATAGGAACTAAGTTTTAAGATGAAATATGGTCTTGATTCCTCCTGGCCTGCTCTTCCATCTATTCGTAATGATTTATCCCAATCGGATCAACCATTCTAAAGATTATCCCGAAAATATAGATAGATATATAGTAAAAAATAAAAAAAATGTTTATTTATATCTTAATAGCATGCAAATGACACCCTGGGTAATAATAGCCAGTTATTTCAATATTACAGCCAGACATCAATTATATTTTTATTTTTATTTATATCTCTTCTATTTGTAAAGGTTGACGACCGGTTCAGACAGGTTTGTGTCCTTTCAAACAATGCTTAAGTTTAACGTTCTGTGCATATTTTCTATTAGAAACTGTCATGAAAAAATGACGAGTCTATTTTTTTAATTAAAACGGTGTGGATAAACTCTGGCATAAGTGCCAGAGTTTATCCATTGTGTCAAAAATAGTTTTTGCTATAATTTAAAATAGAATGAGAAATTGAAATGTTTTATTTAATATAGATTAGATTTTTATATAGATATATTCCGGTCTTGCTCCACATTTTCAAAAATGTCATCGACATTATCCGTATGAGCGCGACAAAATTCCCGGACTGAAAACGCTTGCATCAAGTTTCTGCAACTCTTACTGACACTGCATTAGGTCCGTAAATGACACAAATTTTTTTCGCAACTTGATTCGCATTTTTCCATATTTTGTAATAAAATTTCATAATGTGTCGAATTTCTTCGTTAGATTCACTCCTTTTGGCGGACAGAAAAACAATTGAAAAATAGTGAGAAAGTGTTTTTTAATTTTTATTTTCGTTTTTCTTAATGCCCTATATGTATTGATATTAAAATCAACCAAATACAAACAGTACAACCAATGAGAGTTTTATTCAATTTTCATCATCCTCATTACAGCCCTTCACAAGTCCACTGCTGAACATAGGTCTCCCCCTAGGAATGCTACAAAGCACGGTACTGAGCCTAATCGACTTCCTGCATATCTTACCAGTTCGTCACTCCATCTAGTGGGGTGACGCGAGGAGAGGCCGCCACTCGACAGAGGTGTTAGTGCCGTGCCTCAGCAAAATTGAAGGTGCAACGGCGCGCTTGTGCACACGGGCTCATCATGAAACGGTGCCGGGTCTGGGTGTCTCCCGTTAACTGACTCTGGTTGTTCGGCGCTTTATAACTTTGAGTACTTGCACAGGCACAACCTAGTACCCAGAATTTTATAAAAACAAAATACGAAGATACTTTTTCCCCGACCTATTATTTTATATTTGAACAACAGAGATGATAAAAACAATCGTAATAATTGTGACACCAACAACATTTAACCCAGCTTACATACAGAAATAAATAATCATAAAAGCGTGAAACGTAAAAGGTAGTGCAATTATTATAACAAATTAAAAATTTGCTGTTTTAAATATAATAGAATGTGTGATGCGACAGTATCTACCGAGTTAAAGTGGATATTGTAAGACTAAACAAAAATATCAATAAAAAATTAAATCAATTAATAAAAATTATACATACCTACAAAGGCTGTGTGACAGACAAAAATGCAAAAAATTATAATTATATTTTGGATTTTTTAGAAAACATTTTACAAATTCGTTTTTATATCTTATAAAAAAAAAACAAAAATGAACACTTCAAGCGCTGGCGACCGCCCTGAACCACTGACTATTTCCCGCCAAGAAATGTTGTTTTTTTCTGAAATTCTCTTTTTACTGTTTTTATATCAACAAAACATACTAGAGGGCCTTAAGCAAAATCCCCTCTATAACGAATCATATCACAAGTGGCAGTAGCAGGCTTTAATGCGCCGATATAGAAGAAAACAAGTGGTAAAATTAAAAAATTTGAACAACCGACTTCAATATAAATTTAATTTAGTGTTGATTTTTAAAAACCACTCGACCGATTTCGATAAAATTAAATGGAGCCACCTCGAAAGTTTAACACCTTTAAAACAAAAAAAAAATCCTAATTGATTCAGGCGTCTTTGAATAATCAATGAACATACATAAAAAAGGTTCCGACGAATTGTAAACCTCTCCTTTTTGAAGTCGGTTGAAAACAAAAAAAATGCTAACACACACATGGATCAATAAGTTGAAGTGGCAATACGTAGGCCATATAGTTATAATTTAAAATTACAATTTTTGTACAACCGACTTCAATATAAATTATTATAAATAACTCAAAAACTATTGATCAGACCTTGATCAAATTTATATGGGACCATATGTAAAGCACCAGCTTTCAAATAAAAAAGAATCATCGAAATCGGTTCATCCAGTAAAAAGTTATGAGGTAACACACATAAAAAAACATACAGTCGAATTGAGTACCAGCTCCTTTTTGAAGTCAGTAGAAAAGGACCGACAATGACAACCGATAGGAATAGAGATTCTCAAGTAGCTGCCTAACACTTGTAAGACTGTATGACGGCACTTCAGTTGTTGGATTGGACGACATTTTTTTATAGGATAAGGGTGATAAACGAACACACAGTCTACCTGATGGTAAGTGGTTGCTGCAACCCATAGACATCTACATCTATCCTCTATTACAAATCAAAATGTAGATGCGTTATCACCCGTGAGGACTAAGATAGAATGCCTCACTGCAAATGCACTCACCAAGCGAAACGCAGAGGTAAACCTCTACTTCACGCTGGTTTTCTGTGAGGTCGTGGTACCACCCCGGTTCGAGCCGGCCCATCCGTGCGACGGCAAAAGCTGCCGCGTGGCTCTACCACTGTTAAAATGGGGACATGGTGAGATATCAGCATGTCTATACCTCAGGTATCTCAGGACTATATTTTATAGTAGGTTTTGGGGGATACCGTTATTCACCTCTAAAATTATGATGAAATTATGTGATGAATATAACACTAACACGTTAAATAACGTAAAGCAAAAAAAGCTATTTTAATTGAATAGACTTAAGCCGTTCTTAACTTTGAATGCAAGTTTTATAATTTAGAATCAACATTTGCACCGAAGCAGTTTAAGTTGATTGGAACCAGTTAAAATTGTTACCCTTAACAGTGATTAAACTGGAATTCAAGCAATTTGAACGGGCTTAACTGAAAGTTACTCGGAGGTCTTACTGTCGGTACTTGCAGTGCTGCGATTGTAACTTCGCGTTGAGCGAGGTAAGGGGTGGAATTTCTTAACTTTTTGTGTGTGTAAAGGTTGCTTTTAACGTGCCTGCAATGCTTTATTTAAATGTTAATTAAGATGATGTGCATGTAGTTTATTATTTATGCATTTTTATAAGAATATATTTAGCTCAAAGCTTATGTAATTGAAGATTGCTGTGCCTACCTTCGAAATATTTCTTCGAAGGAATAATAGATCTGAAAGTGCTAGTCACATGTTTTTGTAATAATGTCCTCCAGACCGAATTTCGGCCACGGCGGCCAGTCTCAACGGAGACGAGCCATCTGCGCAGGACAGGATTATAGTGCCCAAGTGTATGCGCAAGCACAGGTGCACTCTCTATTCCCTCACTCTCATAGCCCGATGGGACGGTAAGCCGACACGACTGGAGAGAGATCAGGCGCAGGACCAACGGCTTTACGTGCTTTCCGAGGCACGGGGGTGAAACACCGCCAACTTCCTGACTCGGGGCAGCTACTGAGAATTTCTTGATGGAAAAGCTCAATAACTGATTTTTTGGCCCGACCCGGGATTCGAACCCGGGATCTCATGATCAGCAGTCGCACTAGTACAACCACTAGACCAACTAGGCAGGTGTTTTGTACCGAGATGGTGGAAGGTAATAGAAGCGTGAATGAAAGTTCTGGAAGTTCTGGTAGCCTTTTTAGCCTTAAACGAAGAAGGGTGACCTCCCAATAGATGAAGTAACGACCTGGCTAGAGGTGCAGGAAGTCGATGGATGCAAGTTGTTCAGGATTTTGTGGTATTTCTGCGGCCAGGTCGATGTACAGCTGTGGACTTGTGATTGGCTGTAATGATGGTGATGATGAGGAAGTGGAAATTTTTGAAGTTTATATAAATAATATCTTATTTACTTTAGGATGATGAAGTGACCACCTTGTAAGAAGTACAGGAAGTCGATGGATCGAAGTTGCTCAGACTTTTCTGGCGTTTCGTGGGGGAGGCGTATGTTTAACTGTGGAATTTTGATGCGCTGTAATGATGATGATGATGAGGAAGAGGAACTTTATGACGCTTATATGGCAAAATATTTGTTTTACGTTAAGATAAGTTGAATAAAATAATTAGATGTTGACGAGTATTTTAGATGAATATGTTAAAACTTTTTTGTTTACAAATTGTTTTGTGGAAAATATTTTATAATGAATTAAAAATAAATCAAACACCACGATATCCGTTAAAGTATTCAGTGCATTTACATTTTTTAGAAATAATTTGAATTAAACTTCAAACTCAAATTGATACCATACATTTCAGTTTTAAAATTAAAATACTATTTAAAAGTTTCACTTGAAATTCTAAATTAAAATTTCCTCTCCCTTTGAACCGTCTCCGGAAGTTAACTTACTTTAAATTCCTGCTGCGCCTGGCTAAGGAAGTTGCTAGGGAGGCGCCATAAGCTGAATGCAATAACATAAGTGCGGCGCACCGCAAAGCAAACCTAATTCCATTGAAGATTATTTGAGCAGGCAGATCCGTTTGACCTTACTGGTGCTTATTCAATAATCTTACTTCAAATGGTAGCAACGAACACAAGATTTAATGTCTGTTAATATGCTCCACATAATTAGTAATTCATTTGTTAGTCAATGTATGTATGAACAGAATATGAGACGATGAAAGAAATGGAATGGTAAATTAATGATAGGAGAGCATGAGCCAGCAGGAGATAAGAATAGAAAAGAAGAAAGAGAAAAAAATAAGAGGTAGAATGATGTGTAGATGGATATAACCATATTAAACGTAGTGATTTAGGAAAATTTACTTTTGGTATAACATAAGACTTCCTGTTATATTACTATGCTCTATGCTTAAGATATAGAACTAGAAGATAGAACGGAGTAACGACGACGACGTGTGTCACGGAGCGAATTATTTCTTTTGTATTGTTAAAATAACTGTTCCCCGCGACTACGTCCGCGAGGAATTTATTACGATTGGATATCAAGGGTTTTATATATTTGCGTGGAATCCTAATTCATTTTCTAAAATAAAAGTAGCTTATGCTACTCCTTATAACTTCAGCTATCTGCCAGTGAAAGTCCCGTCACAGTCGGTTTAGCCATTTTGGAGATTAGTCGGAACAAACAGAGATAGACCGATAGACAGGCAGACAAAAATTTTATATATTTTTTGTTATAAGTACCGTATATACATTCATAAGCAATAAGTAAAAGATGTTATTTTGACATTGCAAACAGACACTTCAATTTTATTTATTTGTAATATATACTTGAATATAAAAATATAAGTAAATTCAACGAGAACGAAGTTTATTTGAAGACCCACTCCCATCACCCAAATGTAAAATGTTTATGTTTTTTCAAAAAAAAATCCAGCATATGTTCAATGTTCGACAATCAATAAGTTTAAAAATTTCAATGATACTTGTTAAAATTACTCATTTAATTAATTTGAAAAAAAAACTCAGTAAAAAGATTGATTATAATACTAGCTGTGACAGCGACTTTAATTGTATAATATTTTTGTATTGTAATGTTATAATCAAATAATCCCGCTGCGTTTTATTTTGCTGATTTTTTTAGGACAGATGTATTTTCTAAATAAGTAGTAAAAAATTATTTTCATAAAGTATTAATAAATCTATAATATTAAATAAAAATATTCTATTCTATGCCGCTTATCATTGATTTATATCACGTACAAATGCAACTAAACTCGTACAAAAAGGCTACAGATGCATTGTCACCTCTGAGGTTTAATATTGCAGGCCGCACTGCCAGTTATTCTGCTGGCTACTTAAACCCTTTACATCAGAACACAGTGTTGCACGTACAGGCTAGTTGATAGTAGAATAGAAACTTTATTATATTTCTTTTTTTTGTAAATATTTATGATGGAAAATACGTGACAGAGGAGTAAAAGATATTGTAGCTTATACAATTATTGTTTTTTATTGATTTAGAGCTTCATTGTACTAAGCATAAAGGTTACAAAGAGCGGACTTAATGCCAGTAAAATTAAGTGTAGTGGCAGTAGTAACTTACCGTGTGGTAGCGGTGTATGAATAATCACTATCCCATTTCATCCCGTGGGTGTCGTAAGAGGCGACAGAGGGAAACAAATAAGGAGATGGGCAGCAACGCCTTCCTAATAACGATTAAAAATAAAAATAAATTGCGATTGCCAGCCCGCTTCACTCGCATGGCAACTATGAAAAATATCCCCCTATATGGGAGAGGCCTATGTTCAGTAACAGTAACGGTAAAAGTATACAATAGTATGAGGGAACACGTAAAACTACACGTTCTGACTTTGAATCGTGAAAAAATCAGACCGTAGCTATTTAGACAGTTAAAAGGGTACAGTTTTTAACTCTTGTTCATTGAAGCACTTCTGCATTCTGTTGTATGCTTTTTGAACTTTCTAAAAATTGACCTTTACAAAGCACTTTTTAAAAGTCAAGAAAGCTACGTCATCACTTCAACAAGGCCCTACTGTGGAGACCTTGTACTCGTAGGTAGAAGTGGCGACAGATTCACAAGTAGACTAGTTTTCTTAAAAATCTTTGTAAAATGTTAACATGGGTAAAAAATATAAGAAAACTCGTTCTGTTCAGGTATTTTTATCTTTAAATAATTATTTAATCCTTTCTTGATAAGAATGTTTTCAACCGACTTAAAAAAAACGGGAGGTTCTCAATTCGATTGTATTTTTATGTGTGTTACCTCAGAACTTTTTTCTAGGTGAACCAACCGATTTTGATGATACTTTTTTCAATTGAAAGCTTTTGCTTCTCGTGTAGTACCTTATAAATTTGATCCTGATCTGACCAGTAACTTTTAAGTAATTATTAAAAATGCGTGTTTAATTGACTCCGACCACGTTGAAGATGTTCTTATTTTATTTATATTGAAGTTGGTTGTACAAAATTTTTAGTATTACATGCGATTTCATTCATGCAAAGCCAATATATATATATACACACACAGTCAGGTCATAAGTATTGTCACACAGTAAAAACTTTTCTATTAGAATGCTGGCCACAAAAAGTTTATTGAATTCGAAATTCGAATTGTTCATGAAAATAAAACTGTATACTTTTTAGAATTTTACTCATTTTTAAATATGGAGTGAACACTTAAAGAAGACCGTGTTGCAGTTAATGCGTTGCATCGTTGCGGTTACGCGCCAATTCAAATTTTTGACATACTGAAAAACTTGAATATAACCAAAAGATTCGTTTATCGTACCATCAAATGATACAATGAAGACTCTAGTGTAGATGACAGGTCAAGAAGTGGTCGCCCTCGGTCTGTTAGGACTCCAGCAGTGATAAAAGTTGTGAAGGTGCGATTTCCAAGAAATCCCAAACGTAAGCAGAAACTGTTGGCCCTTCAGATGGGGTTAAGCAGAACCACGGTGAAAAGGGTGTTAAATGAAGACTTAGGGCTTCGGGCATATCGAAGAAAAACAGGACATCGTTTAAATGCTCGTGTAATGGACCTGAGACTGAAGAGATGCCGCGCTTTGTTGAAGCGGTACGCGGGAAAAAAATATCGGGAAATTCTTTTTTCGGATGAACAAAAATTTACCGTAGAAGAGAGCTACAACAAACAAAATGATAAGGTGTACGCACATAGTAGTGAAGAAGCGAGCAACCGTATTCCGCGTGTCCAACGAGGTCATTTTCCATCCTCGCTCATGGTATGGTTGGGAGTTTCTTATTAGGGCTTAACAGAGGTACATTTTTGTGAGAAAGGTGTAAAAGCGATTGCAGTTGTGTATCAAATTACAGTCCTGACGAACCTTGTGAAACCTGTTTCTCATACCATGTTCAATAACAGGCACTGGGTACTCCAACAAGATTCGGCGCCAGCTCATAGAGCGAAGAGCACACAAGACTGGCTGGCGGCGCGTGAAATCGCCTTCATCCGGCACGAAGACTGGCCCTCCTCCAGTCCAGATTTGAATCCGTTAGATTACAAGATATGGCAACACTTGGAGGAAAAGGCGTGCTCAAAACCTCATCCCAATTTGGAGTCACTCAAGACATCATTGATTAAGGCAGCCGCCGATATTGACATGGACTTCGTTCGTGCTGCGATAGACGACTGGCCGCGCAGATTGAAGGCCTGTATTCAAAATCACGGAGATCATTTTGAATAAACTTTAGTGTCATAAGAATCTATGTTTTGTTAAGTTCATTTTGTTATATAAATGGTTACATAATGAATAAACTTGTTTCAATTATTTTATATTAAACATGTGACAAAATTTATGCCCTGACTAAGTATATATATATATATATAATTAAATTATATAAACACTCACGCCTGTCACCCAGAGGGGTAGGCAGAGACTACGGACTTCCATTTCCTGATCCTGACACACCTCTCTCGCCTCCTTTACATCCATATATCTACGCATACACACTCGTCGGTTAAGGGTACTCCTAATATGGCCTATTTTCAATCTAACGCCGATTTGGTTGATAAACCTTCGTCTTTCCCGCGTCCTTTCCCGACTCTGCCGTTCACTTCCGAAACATAAATTTTGCTTTGTCACTCTTTCCTCGTTCATTCTTTCTACGTGACCAAACCACCGAAGCATTCCTTTTTTAATCCTGGTCACAACGTCATCTTACAAACCACACTTTTCTCTTATCACACTATTTCTCACCCTGTCATTCAGATTCAGCCCTAGCATACTCCTTAGTGACCGCATTTCTACAGCATTTATTTTACTCTCATGCTTCTTCTGCCAGAAACAACTTTCACTACCATACATTAAAGTAGGGACTAACGCAGCATTATGAATTGCCATACGTGCCTTTTTTGACACATTCTGAGTCTTCATAATAGCATGTAGGGCCCCATTCACTCTATTTCCTGCGTTCACTCGTCGTTCTATATCCTTATTATATCTACCATCCCTGCTAAATAAACATCCCAAATATACAAACTCATCCACTTGTTCAATCAACTCCCCTTCTATTCTTATTTCACATAACGTTTTACTTTCTTCTCTATCAAAAACCATCACTTTCGTCTTACTTGCGTTCACTTTCATATCCCTTTCTTTTAATTACCAGTTCATTAAAGTAACCATCATTTGCAATTCGGCCACTGACGATGCAAATATGACTTGATCATCGGCGTACAAAAGGCATTTGACGGTTACCTCACCCATTCTCAACCTACATTCTTCAACTTTCAAATAGTATTGTTGTGAATTTTTTTTAATTAGTTATACGTCTTAAAAAAAGAGCTGTTAAAAATGTTTATTGCAGCGCCCTTCGCCAACTTAACACCATAACAACCTATCTTAAAATGTTTTGATAGTAAATAGGGATATTCGTTTGCACACACAAACAACCTCTAACGCTTAACGCAAACACCACTCCGTTTCGTTGTGGCTAATAAAATTAAAAATAGAAGTTTTTATAAGTACAGATTATAAATAATATTTATTGAAAGTTACTCTTTTGTTTAATTCACCACTAATTCGGAAAATATCTCAGCCCTGGAAATAAAAAGCAAGAAATCCAACGGGATTTAAAAAAAAACTGTTTAAAATAGTAGTGTATGAACTTCCACACTATAAGAAGTGTTCGAAATACATGTACTCTTAGGTTTACTAATCAGTTCAATTAAAGTTTTCACATTAAACTGACATTAAAGTTATACAATTATTAACAACACGAAACAGATTAGAAATGGGATGGTAGCGATCGCCTCGTTCCCAGCGGTTATTATCAACCATGAATTACTGACTCGAGTAATAAGATGGAGTATAAAAATCTATATGTTTTATAGGATAAGCGTGAAAAACGAGCACACAGTCCACCTGATGGTAAGTGGTTGCTGCGACCCATAGACATTTACATCTATCCTCTATTACAAATCAAAATGTAGATGCGTTGTCACCCGTGAGGACTAAGATGGAATGCCTCATTTCCAGTAAAAAGGGCCTCCGGCCACCTATACTCACCAAGCGAAACGCAGAGGTTAACCTCTACTTCACGATGGTATTCTGTGAGGTCATGGTACCACCCCGATTCGAGCCCGCCCATCCGTGCGTCAGCAAAAGCTGCCGCGTGGCTCTACCACTAATAAATATATTAAACTGAGAGCAAAGCTACTGAAATTAAAATCAGCACACAATTGACATGAAACATTTGGTAATTTACGAATTTTACGATGTCGTAATAATGTACGCAGCTACGGCGACACTAGGCCTGACACATTATACTACGCCTCGTAGCCCGTAGCTCACTACTGTGCTACGCTTTTATTGTAATTAGTTTTATACATTTGAGGGCCGATTTTTCGATACTCCGTTACAGCCTATTAAAGTCCATTGCTGAACATAGACCTCACACATAGATTGCCTCATTAAGGGGGATATTTGTTGTAGTTTCTACGCTTGGCAAGCGGGTTGGTAACCGCAGTTTTATATTTTTTAATCATTATAAGCAAAACGCTGTTTTTCATTTCCTGTTGTTCCCTCTTTTGTCTCATACGATACTCACGAGATAATATGGGATAGTGGATATACTTAAAGATCGGTATGTAACTTAAATTATCGAAAATTATTATTGGGGCTACGAGAAGGAATTAAGGAGATTATTCGTCCACTTTTTTTTTAAATTGAAGTGTCAAATAAACTTACAGTCATGGTTCATGGACACCTGCATCGCAGGTCCTGCAACCAATTTAAAAAAAGGACCTTTTAAGCCCAAGATGGAATGCCTCATAGCCTGTAAACTGGGTCTTTTTATCCTTCATCAGAAATTGGTAAGTAGGTTATAAAAAGCATATTTAATAGTATGAAAGACGGAAACTTTCCTTTAAATACAAATAGAAACTAATTGGTGATAAAATACTTGCATTCTACGTATCTGATAAATATAATAATGAGTGAAAAGCCATAGGTCCTAAAAATAAAACTTCTACATTTTATACACTTTCTACGTTCATTATAGACTCCCAGTAAAAACTTATACCTTTTGTGCTTATATGTCACGAAGTTATTGTCATAATTTACGTTTGGGACAATATATATATATATTTATTTATTTAGCAAATACAGTTACAATATACATATTATACCTCAATATAACAAAAACATACATATTTTTATAATCTCAGATATGCCTAACATACAATACATACAAGTGTACATAACATACACAAACAGAGTCATGCAAACAATTTGAATAGATTTTAAGTAAGAATAACTCCTGATTAATACAATGGGAAATCATGCAAATAAATTATATACCTAAATAAGAAAACAAATATAGAAAAAAGACAAAATACCACAACATATGCTGACTGATGTTCTTATTTGGCATGCCTTCGGCTAACAAAGTTTTAATTAAATCTACTTATGTTTAAGTTATTATAAAAAAAGTAAATTTGTATATTGTTTTGTGCGTCAATGGTCTGTGTCAAAATAAAATTTCTATGTTTTTTCTTTTTCTTTCCTTTTCTTTATTTATATGACGCTGCACATCTTCGCCGGTCTGGATATTTTACGGTTAGTGTACGCTTTAGTGCTATTTGCCCATCACACGTCAAAAATGTCATAGTATCACATGAATGGTATTAATTAGAAACGATCACAAGTCCACTACTCACAATAGGACTCCCCCAAGGAAAGTCAAAAAGATCGGTCCATAGGGGCTGTGGACCGATCTTTTTGACTTTCAATACTCAATACTCACATGGTAGAGCCATACTGCAGCTATCTATGTTATGGTTGCAACACGAATGGGTAGACTCGACCGGGGAAGGACCACACTCTCACAGAAAACCACCGTGAAATAGCAGCTTAATACTGTTGTATGTCATACAGTGAGTGAAGAGAACCACAGATCGTATTTATTGCAAACGAAACATTAAATCTTAGTCCTAAAACAACGTCTCAATCAAGAAAACGCATCTGCATTTTGATACTTAAACTTAGATGTTTATGTTATGTTTATGGACTACAGCATCCACTTACCATCAGGTGGATTGTGTGCTCGTGTTACCCTTATTCTATACAAATACTCCATCTAGTGAGGGGCCAGCCTGTATGTTGCTTTCCAGCAAGAGACAATATAATAATAATATAGTAATTAACTAATATTTTACTCCGCAGGCCTCGAGAGGACCAGATACTGCAATAAGCATGGGCGTTGTCTCCATTGACCTTAATTTCACCTTGCGCTTAAATTAATGGTAAGTACGTGCTCTAAACATATCTATTATGCCACGCAAAAGCGGTTTTCTTGTTTGGGGAAGAGTTGTCTATTAATATTTATATCATCGTGCAATAGTGAGAGCTTTACTTGATTATATATTGTACTGTTATAAATAATCTATAAGAATATATTTAATAGCCTATCAAAAGATAATAGATAATGACAACGACGTCTCACTGGTGCAGTTGCTTAGCTTAGCCGTTATAAGGCCTGCGGTTTCGAATCAAGACTGAATAATTATTTGTATGGCCTACAAATAAATGTTCTGGATCTGGACGTTTGTTCTATTGAAATTTATGAACGTAAACTTCCCCACGATACAGGAGAAAATCCTAGTGAGGTAACTTTTTCTAAATAAGGAAGAAAGAAAGAATAAAAAATACCTCAAGGCGTTAACAACATCATAACGTATTTATTTTTAGGTTTAGGATGACAGACGCACACACAATAATCTTGATAGTAAGTAATGCTCTAGACATCTAGCGCATAGAGACATCTTTATCTATCTTCGTTTAAGAATCAAAATGAAGATACGTTGTCAACCCTGAGGATTAAAATAGAGTGCCTCATTTCCAGTCAATAGCATTTCTGATTCTCTACACTCTCCATACGAAGCGCAGCAGCATTGAGCTGCTATTTTAAGCTGGTATGTAAGAGCGTGGTTTTTCCCCGCTCGAGCCGACATGTTCGTGATACAACAATAATATAACTGCAACATTGCTTTTTGCAATTCTGTGCCGCCCGGGGCCAAGGCCCCCCAGCATCCCTGCCCCTTTACCATCTACTTCGTTACTGCTAAGTATATAAATCTTGTGTACTAGCTTTCGCACACTGATTCGCCTGTGTGTAGGTCGAAAAACAAGTAATCGGCAATTTTTAATTGTGCAAATGGGAGCACAACAATGGGAGACTATTCAAATTGCAACTTACTTATTACGATAATATAAAGCTCACATTTCAACTTAATTACAGTTGGTATTAATTCGTTACATTGTACAACGACTGCAAAGTGTAAAGTTAATTCATAAGCTTATTAACTTAAAGCCAGTGTATTAAAAGAAATAGAAGACATTACTCCCTTTGGACCAATTCAAAGTTTTTTTCATTAGCACCTGCCCGTCAAGCGTAGCAGCTATGACAAAGCTTAAAAAATAATTCAGCGGCAAACACGGGGTAAATACTCTCCTAAATCTGCATTCAGCTATATCAACTTTGCTGTAACCAGGGATTACTTTCAGGTTGGTTTTATACTTTACAATTTATAGCGAGCATCGTAAGCTTGATCCAGGAGTTTTTAAATTTGTAATAAAATAAATTCAGAAAGAAAGTGTTTACATACACTCATGCAAATACACAAGTGTTAGCACCTTTCTACCGAGACATAAGCTTCTTGCTGCGGCCGACAAATTGAAGTGAACCCTACATCAGTGTCAAGAGGTTGACTTACGAGATGGATTTATTTTTATTCACACTGGTTTACGTACTTATTTGAAAAGTCCGTTTTGATGAAAATTGAGGTCAACGGCTTTGCACATGCCAGTCTACTCTACCACCGCAATCTAAATTTAAAAGTCTCTAGTTAGGAAAGGCTCAAAGTTCTACATTGGTTAATTGCGTACTGGTTCAGACGTGACTGTGTCAATGCAGAAGTAAGGTCACGCATGCTACCACTCAAAAGTACCTTTGGTCTTCAGAATGAAATAGAATATAATAGTTTTTATTCAATATAGTTTATGACGTAACACTTATTGAAAGTGGTTTTGTTTACCACGGAAAATACCTCTACCCTGAGAAGAACCATCAAGAAACCCTGCTTGATTAAATTTTTTAGACAACTTTACAGTAATTTTGTACAATTTTTATGTGAATTATAATAGAACCAGCCGAGTAGATTGCCTCCTTGTAAGGATATTTTTTTGTAGTTCAGTTTTTTTTTAATTGAATAAGGGTGACAAACGAGCACACAGTCCACCTGACAGTAAGTGGTTGATATGGCCCATAGACATCTACATCTATCTTCGTTTGCGAATTAAATTGCAGATGCGTTGTCAGCTGTAAGGACTAAGATAGAATGCCTCCTATTCAATAAAAAAGGGTCTTCGGTTCTCTACAGTGACCATACAAAATACAGCAGCATTTAGCTGCCATTTTGCGCTAGTATTCTGTGAGAGCGTGGTCGTTTCCCGGTCGATTCGACTCATTCGTGCTACAACTATACTATTAATATAGTTGCAGCATGACTCTACCACGACAAAAGTTTCAGCGCTAGACAGGCGTAGGTTTTATGTCCATCTGCTGTTTCAGGTTCCCTCTGTTGCCTTTTAAGACACTCATGGAAAGATTTTATAGAGTAGTGAATTCTCTTACGCCGCGCCGCCTTGACTACTATATCTTTATTATTATCTTGTACTGTCAAGTACTCTGTGGTGTCACAAATACAATATCTGAAATAATTAGATATTATTATCAATACAATTAGTGTCTATCTGTAATATGGAAATAACTGGCTCCTATTACGCTCAGGGAATTATTTTTACGGTATTTAGATATAATAACCATTCTTCAATCAGTCTTATCCGACATTATTCCGATGATATCCCGGACGTCAGGCTGAGCGAGATTAGAATGGCTCTCCAGCATCTTAGAAACGGCAAGGCCCCAGGCGAGGATGGAATTACAGCGGAGCTTCCGAAAGCGGGTGGAAAACCGGTACTTGAAGTCCTTCAGAAGCTCTTTAACTCCGTCCTCTATGGTGGCATTACACCGGAGGCGTGGAGCAGAAGTGGGGTGGTCTTGTTCTTCAAGAAAGGCGACAACGCTCTCTTGAAAAACCACAGACTGATTTCCCTTCTGAGGGTCTTGTTCTTCAAGAAAGGTGACAACGCTCTCTTGAAGAACTACAGACCGATTTCCCTTCTGAGCCGCGTCTACGTGCTGTTCGAGAGTTATTACGAATCGTCTCGCGCGCAGACTTGACAACTTCCAGCCTCCCGAAAAAGTCGGTTTCCGAAAAGGCTTTAGCACCATAGACCAGATACATACCCTTCGGCAAATTGTACAAAAGTCAGAGGAGTACAATTTTTCACTATGACTGGCGTATGTGGACTATAAGAAAGCCTTTGATTCCGTCGAAATTTGGGCGGTGCTGCAGTCCCTTCAGCGGTGCCAAGTGGACTGTCGGTATATCGAAGTCAGTTATTATATAGCTGTTAGTAGCAGCCTCCACGATACAAGAGCTAAACCTACCGTGGGGATAACGTTTTTTAAAAAGAAAAAGAAAATAGAATATTAAAATGAAGCACTATAATATTACTGTAAATTCGCTTGATCGAATGTCAAGTTCACAATGTCCTTGACAATCGATTACCTGAATAAACCTTGGGCTGTGACATTGTCAGACAAGCCGCAGTTTTATAGGTCGCGACACAAAGCCTTACTGAGTCGAACTTCCAAGAGCTCTCAGAATTCCGTATCTAGATACTGCTAGATATAGATTAACAACTTTACGTACATTGCTTACTATTTTATATAATAATTTATTATATTTTGTTATCCGTATCAAATTTCAAGATATACATAATTTATCTTGAAATTTGATACAGTTAAACTACGGATTAAATCATAATAGTATAAAAAGCTTTTCTATAATTCGACAAAATGCTAACGGCGTAGTTAACTAACTATATAAATCGGCTTAATTGGCTACATAGCGCTACGAAATTTGCTACGATTCGCTACGGGTTGTCGCTACGCACTATCGTACATTGGCTACGAAAATGTGTGTACGCGTCTTTTGTTAACAATTTAGAGCGTAAAGATTTGTATCTACATTAAAATACGAACATAGAATGAAGTGCGTGTTGACACTTTATGGTAGATTAGTAACCTGTGCCTGCAGTCTCGACATAAGACTGCAGGCACTGGCCTGGATTCGCCTAGATGGGATTTATAAGATTAATCAAATACCATTTATTTATCAAATTTTCGGATTTTTTATTAATTCAAGGTTTTCGGATAAAATATAGCCTATATCCCTCCTGACATTGATATCTACTCGTATATGTTCCTAAAGTTTCATCACTATCGGTTCAGTAATTTCTAAGATTAGCCCAGGCAGACATACAAACAGACAGATAGACAAAATTAATACATAATAGCATGTATATTTTTTATAGGATAGGGTGACAAACGAGCACACAGTCCACCTGATGGTGAGTGGTTACTGTGACCCATAGACATCTACATCTATCCTCAATAATGACTCAAGATGCAGATGCGTTGTCACCCGTGAGGACTAAGATGGAATGCCTCTTTGCCAGTAAAGTATATAACCTGAACTTAACAAAAACCAGTTATGACAATATTACAAATAAAAACTTGAATTTTATTTAAATAGCAGCCTCATTAGATGTGCTTGTTGTGACAACAAATTTCATTGCGAGTGTTGCAATGTGGAAAAGCAAGTGTATCTCGACGAACTGCACAGTTCTGGAGAGTTACCAGCCGATTGCTCGGGTTAGTCGGGATCAAATCTAATAAATTAGTAAATAGGCTCATGTTACGCTAGGACAGTGCGATATACCATCTAAGGCACACAGGTGCACACCAGGTGGGGGTTATAGTCAAGCACTAGCTTAATATAAGCTAAAAAGAAGTAAAAAAAATCGTGAAAATCGTGGACACTATTATCCATCTTGCACTAATATAACTCGGTGCAAAAACGATCACTTACCAGATGGAAAGAACAACATGTGTCCCACCCTACAATCCAGATAGATATCTATATTATATCTTGTAATATGGTGCCGCAGCGTTCACCACACTTCGTAAATATAAAATTGTTAAACTAATAAATGATTTCTTATATTTACGCCAAAACTACACATTGAATGAAAGTATATTTTCTACGGATTTTATCGCTTTTAATTTACATATTTTACGAAACGCCGGGAATTAAAAATAAGTTTTACCCGTAATATAATCCGTAGATAATAGTTTTATTTAATGTTTAACTATTTTTTTACACTCACGTGTTACGTATAATTTGTATTACAACTGAGTACGTATTTTCTCATCTTAGGTATAGTATCATATCGTGAATTATTCTGAAACAGATATTGGCGTCTCAACTCCTTATGTAATTACTAATTACATTAGGAGTTGAGACGTGGTGCTTCATGCTGACTGCACGAGGATGCTTGAAGTCGCTTAACAAGTTATGGACAAGTGTTTGCTCGAAGCTTTCAGCTTGGTAGAATTTGTGGAAATATATTCGCAGTAGAACCAAATTAACTCTCCATATATAGCTCGTAGCCCAAAGTGGGTCAATAAACTTTCAACTGAAGAGGGGAAAGCATTAGAGTATCTAAGGCTATTTTTAAGTGTGGGGGGGGGGAGTAAGAGTGGTGGTAGAACAGAATAGAATAACAATTATTATATAATACTTATTGAAAGTCATTTTTTATTTGCAACTGGTTCGAAAAATACCTCTGTCCTTGGAAGAACCAGCAAGAAACCCAGCGGGACTTTTTTTAAACATATTTTACTTAACAATAATTTTGACTATACAATTTTTAAAGGAATTTGCATTGATCCAGCATGGTGGCGATTTCTTTATTGCTAGGCGTTATTTTCATTCATGTATTCCTTGATATTATAATAACCATATTTGTACAGTTTGTCTTTAACAAAATGTTTAAACTTGTTTATTGACAAACTTTGAACATGTTCTGGGATTTTGTTGTAAAAGCGTACACATTGCCCCATAAATGAATTACTAATCCTGTGGAGTCTAGTAACTGGTATTACAAGCTTATGTTTATTTCTAGTGTTTAAAGTATGAACATCCTTATTTTTATTAAAGCTTTTTATGTTTTTATGTGTATGTACATTCTATTTTCATAAATTTATTACGATACTAAAGTTAATATGTTTATTTCTTTAAATTCTTCTCTGACGGGCTCTTTATAATTTAGGTTATAAATCGCCCCTACGGCTCTCTTTTGCAAAACAAATATAGCTTCAAAATCAGTCGCATTAGTCCATAGCAAAATTCCATAAGACATCACGCTATGAAAGTAACCAAAATGTACTAAACTAGCTGTCTCAACATCTGTGAGACTTCTAATCTTTCTTACAGCATATGCTACAGAACTAAGACAGCTTGCTAATTTAGATATATGGGGGCCCCATTGAAGTAGTAAGTAGCTTTCATTGTTTGAATTTTTATCCAGATGTTTATTCACTGCAGTACCCCTTTATTGAATATTTTTTTAATATTTGAATATTTTATTTAATATTTTTATTGAAGTTATACTTCTTTTGGGGCGTTTAGGAAAAATTATGAGAGTGAATTTTTTACGATGCGCGCGCACATCGACAGCTAAAAATGACACCATGATATTGTTACGATGCGCGGGCTATTTGACACCTCAATGCGACAACTTTATTGGGTAACTGTCTCTCAAATTATCATGGGAAGTGATAAATATATTTAAGGTAGATATTTTTAGTTATTTTTGTTTTTTTACTCTAAAGTGTAACTTCCTACTTGCGTATATAAGTACACACACGTTTTTTTTGTTTATATTGTTATTATTATTTCGGGCCTAGATTTACAAAAAGTTTCTGGACTTAAATAAAATTAAGCAAAAAAATTTCGATTAAAGCGGCATTATTAATTGATTACAGCATTACGAATTAATTAAACAAACTTATACACATATCTTTTTATGTTAAGGAAAACCAACAGCTTACAAATCTGAAGTAAATAACATGTTTGATTACAAGAAGCCAATAACAGGTTCTCATTAATAGAAATATACTAACATAATCTTTCTTTATTATTTTTATTAATTCTCAAAAAGTACACAAGGTTAGAAAAAATAATTGAACGAATAAGATTGTTCGAAACGTTTCGTTTCCTATTCACCCAACCGCAAACAATAGGAATCTGATTTAAGATGAATTAATTTAATTGAAATGCTATTAGGGAAATTGTCAGAAACGAGTTAACAAAAGAAGGTAAACAGAATGCGTTCTCCGTGTATTTGTCAAAAAGCTTCTAATTCGAAAATACAACCAGGATTAAAAAATTGTTTATTTCAATTTTAAGTGCTGATTTGCCACGTTCTTGGCGGTGAAGGGAAACATCGAGAGGAAACCTGCATGTCTGAGAAATAAGAAAAAAATATTTTCGAAAACATGTGATGAAGTTCACCAAGAAGCATTGGAGCAGCGCAAAGGAGCAAAATTTCCTTGCCCTAAAACCCTCTCAGAAATGAGAGGAGACCTGTGCCCAGCAGTGGGGCGTATATAGTCTATAACTTTATTTTTCACCTGTACTATAAAATATCCTATGCATTAGTGGGACACTTACCCAGTTTACAGAGTAACAGTAACGTTTGTTCATTGTTTAATAGTCGAATGCTAATATAAGGTCAGGGAAAAAGTTTCTTCAAATTTTATATAAAAATTAAAGACATTTTTTTCAAAGTCTAATAACATTTAATTATAATACATATGTGCCATTTTATTCGATAACGTTGTTGCCGTTTTGTAGCTAGTGACATAATCCCGTTGCTGTTGAAACCTTGGGATTTTTGATCAAAAAATGCGACAAGTAGTTTTAACAGCCCTCTTTTGATGTTAACCTAACACTACCCGAAGAATTCTGAAGAAACCGAAACAGGTGAAAATTTACATTTTTAAATTTAGACCTAATCTTGCGCCCTTAGGGGCGCAAGATTAGGTCTATATTATGGTTGATGTATTAACATTTCCCAACAAAGTTCTCTCAATTTTTGCTGCGTGTCCAAGGATGTGTATAGTTTGGCCTTATCATTATGAAAAGCTATTCCTTTTCTGTTGATCAATTCCGGCCGTTTTTTCTGAATTTCGTGCCTGAGTCTCATTAGTTGTTGACAGAAGAGATGTGAATCGATGGTTTTGCCCGGCGGTAAAAGCTCGTAATAAACGATGCTCTTCCAATCCCACCATACATACATCACCTTATTACGTGTTAATCCGGGTTTCGCTACAGTCTTCTTCCCAATACAGAGGTTTTTTTTAAACCAGTGGTAATTAGACAAAAGAGTGACTTTTAGTAAGTATAATTTATAATCTATATTGAATAAAAAAGTTTCTGTTTCTGTCTGTGGAGTTTGACTACCATTTGACCATGATTTTTTCACATGTTTTTGTCGTAGGTGACCCACTTTTCTTCACCAGTGGTCAATCTTTTCAAAAATGGTTCGGTTTCATTACGTTTCAATACAGAATCGCAAATAATGTACTCGTTTGTTTGTTTCATCAGGTTTCTTTCAGTCAGCTCGAATGATACCCAAATATTGAGCTTTTTGTATAGCCAGGCTTTTCAAATGGTTCAAAACTGTTTTGTACTTAATTTTCAATTCATCGGCTATGTCGTAACTATTAATGTGCCGCTATTGCTCCACTTATTCAAAAATAGCATCGACTTTAGCCGTATTTGACATTTGAAATCAAAATTCCCGGACTGAAAACGCTTGAACCATCTTTGTGCTATTTTAACCGACACTGCATAAGTCTATAAACGCCACAAATTTATTTCGCAGCTTCTTTTTTGTAATAAAACTTCAAAATGTATTGAAATTCTTCGTTAGATTCAATTTGGCGGACGGGAAAACAATTGAAAAATGACGAAAAGTGGTTTTTTACTTATTATTTTTCTTTTTCTTAATATCCTATATCTATTGATATTAAAACCAGTCAGATACAAACAGTGCAACCAAATAGATTTTTATTCTTTTTTTTAATGAGATAAGGGTGACAAACGAGCACACAGTCCACCTGAAGGTAAGTGGTTGCTGCGGCCCACAGACGTCTATATATATCCTCGTTTGCGAATCAAAATGCAGATTCGTTGCCACCCGTGAGGACTAAGATGGAATGCCTCATTTCCAGTAAAAAGGGCCTCCGGCCACCTGCACTCACCAAGCGAAACGCAGAGGTAAACCTCTACTTCACGCTGGTATTCTTTGAGGTCGTGGTACCACCCTGGTTCGAGCCGGCCCATCCGTGCGAAGGCAAAAGCTGCCGCGTGGACTACCACTGTTAGAGTTCAATTTTATATAAACAAAATACGAAAAAAAATTTCCCCGAACCTATTACAATCAATAAATCCGCTGCGCCATGTAGTGGTATCAGTCAGCCTCTCGGGCCATCTGAGGCGAATGGGACTCCGTGACGGACCACTCAGTGCTCAAATGCAGAAGGCGCCGCCCGCACCGTCCGCCGGTTTCTTTCCCTTTACCCCTAACCAGCGGTCGTTTGGTCTCCCCTGCCGAGGACTTCCATCTGGTTGGGTTTTTATTTTTTAATGTATTTTTGTGTATTTATTTTATTTTATTTTATATACAGCCCAACCAGATGAGAAAACTATATAGATACCCCATAATAATAATAGGTTAATGAATTTATGGATGATAATAATCCCTGGGAATGAGGTGATCGCAACCAAGCTGTTTCTAATTTGTTTTGTGTTGTTGATTATTGTGTAACATTAATTATAGTAAACTACTTTTTTCAAAAACAGCTCCGCTACGTTCTTGCTAGGTTGTTGCTGATTCTTTCCAGGGCAGAGGTATTAAACTATTATCAGAGTGAATTTTAATAGGTATTATTTATAATCTATTTTGAATAAAAATATTCTATTCTAAGGGAGACTATGCTCAATAGTGGACTTTTGATATGTTGTAATCATGATAATGATACCATAAGAGACGACACACTACAGCAGCATCTTCTTGAATAGAACTGAAAATAATACAACACTGCGTTTCCCAACCTGCTTGCCTAAACAAGAGGCCTATGTTCAGTCAGCTCATATTCAGTAAACTTTTGATAGGCTGTAATGACAATCGATTTTAGTAATACGTGGCTGCAAGATGTGTGGTTCTGCTCGACCTAAGAAGGATTTAGTGATCACAGAATACATAAACACAATAAAAACAGCACAATATTGCTAAATTTCGTTAGTGGTGGCGAGGATCGATTCCAGGTTGCTAGCGTACTGTAAAATTTACAACGAGCGTCTAACCACGGAACCAAAACGGCTCTAAACTCTACTATATGGGAACACCAACCATATTTGGTTTCCAAACAAATTGGAATTTAGCCACGTGGACTAGATTTTCTAATTGAGCTAATACTGCTCAAGTGTATACTAAGTTTAGCTAGCCGTGTCTAAACAAAACCATTGACCTAAATATATGACCTATCGTCTCGATTGATGCATTCAGCTTTTATGTAACAAATTTAGTTTCAATTTTGATGTCGTAAAGGAGAGGTATTTAACTCGAAACTCAATGTTGATGTTTAGACTTTACGATACTGTAAATTCTTTCGGCGAATCAAACCAAAAATTTATAATTAAAGGATGAAGGTGACGCGGGTACACTATGATATCAAAATGTTAAACATCTCCTCGCTTGACCATGAGTACTTGACCCAAATCGAGACTCGGGAAAGTACTGATATCTTTTACGTGCTAGAGCCTTCGTGCAACTATTTTTTTTTTAAAATGTTACCCCCATACTAGGATTTTCTCCTGTATAGTGGGGGCAGTTTACGTACATAAATTTCACAAGGAACAATTATTCGTAGACCCTACAAATATTTGTTTCGTGCGGAATTCGAACAAAGGCGAAATTCTCGTAAAGATGTTTTATGTTTTTATTGTGTCATTTACATGCCTGACCCAATTCTTAGAGAGGGCACTTTTTTTATAGGATAAGGATGACAAACGAGCACACAGTCCACCTGATGGTAAGTGGTTGCTGCGGCCCATAGACATCTACATCTATCCTCTATTACAAATCAAAATGTAGATGCGTTGTCACCCGTGAGGACAAAGATGGAATGCCTCATTTCCAGTAAAAAGGGCCACCGGCCACCTGCACTCACCAAGCGAAACGCAGAGGTAAACCTCTACTTCACGCTGGTTTTCTGTGAGGTCGTGGTACCACCCCGGTTCGAGCCGGCCCATCCGTGCGACAGCAAAAGCTGCCGCCTGGCTCTACCACTGTAAAAACTTCAATAAGTTCACAACATAATTCAATTCGTTTCACGTAGAATGTCTTCTTTAAACCTTAAGTACTAAAACTAAATTACTTTTATTATTTACTAGTGAACCCCTGGCTTGGCTTGAATAGGATCTATTAATATGAAGTTTGAAGTTATTTACATTAAGATTATGAAAGGCCACTTATTTTACAACATTTCGTTAAAACAAAAAACTTCAAGTTTGCCGGATAGAATATAATAAACTTACGTTCCGCACTGACTTCGCACGGCAGATTGCTGGATTTCGACAACAGCTCCACTTACCAGCTTCAATTGGGAATCTAAACTGTTCAGGGATCCACTCAAACACAAACAAAACATTTCATGAGAATCGGGCGAGCCAGTTTCGAATTTTCACGAGGCATCAATTAATTTTTATATTGAAACGAGTTGTATAATAAAGAAATAATAAAATGTAAAATATAGCCTAGATACCTCCTTACTTTACTCTCTATCTATATTTAAAGTATCATTACAATCATAAAGCCCGGATATACAGACAGATAGACAAACAAACATTTTAAATATGGTTATTATCACGTCGAGATCACCAGTTAAGCTATGCCCGTGGATGGAAAACGGGAGATCTCCCCCTGGGTAAGGTGTTCAGCCTTTTAAAAGCCTTTTAAAAATTTAAAAAGCAGTACTGACATGACGCGGCGCACACTGGATCGAAAATCCCATTTCGAAGACTTAGAGGTTATAAGTTTTAAGTGTCGTTTTTAAGGTTCTGTTTAGTATTGCTATGGTCAAAAATGTGACACAATGTAATTTGGCTTAAAAGTGAGAAGTAATGATTTTTTATGAATAATAATGACTTAGGGACCTTCAAGAAAAGAGCGTACTCCTTTTTAAAAGGCCGGCAACGCATCTGCAATTCCCTCCCTGGTGTTGCAGTTGTTCATGGGCGGCGGTAGTCACTTACCATCAGGTGAGCCGCATGCTCGTTTGCCCCCTCTCCTATAAAAAAATGTATGGAGCAGATACGAAAAATCAGTATAACAATATAAAATAATCTGTAATAGTAGCCACAGTATTCTTTCCGAAATCTGTCACTATTCCGACCGGTTGTCTTCCACCTCAGTTCAGCAATAAGTGTGAATCTCCGACAAAATTCTCTGTGAGTATGTAAAAATGTCTCCTACAGAAAGCCTGAAAACTAGTCGAGTTAGCACTTCACTAAGCAATACTTCATTATTAAATGAAGTATTCTGACTTTCCAGAATTGTAACAACATCCAGATTAGTATTTATACTTTCCATATTGTTAATAACTGCGGTTCGTTATTGAGAAGTTCAGAGAAAACTGATCTAATAAATCTTTTTGGCCTATTTATGATCGATTACTTCATCATCATCATTACAGCCTTTCATAAGTCCACTGCTGAACATAGGCCTCCCCCAAGGAATGCCACAAAGCACGTTCCTGAGCCACCTGCATCCATCGACTTCCTGCATGTCTTACCAGGTCGTCACTCCATCTCGTGGGGGGTTGCCCTAAACTTCGCCTACTGTTACGAGGCTGCCGATTACTAATGACACTTTATTTATTAAGTAGTATGAAAAACAAGAAGTATTAGTAATTAGCTTTAACTCGTTTGCAAACTACTGTTAATTAAGAGATTATTAATGACCTACAAAATCTCGTATCCATTGTGTCTAGAAGCTTTTGTTAGTTATTGAGTTCTAAAAAGATGTAATTACGATTCATTAGTACTCGTAGTACGAGCAAACACGATTTTACTATTGGTTTTGTTTAGTTCTTAGAAGACCTCAGTAGAATCAAAAATATTTTTATCACCATCAGATGGGGGGTGGTTTGATGTTGTAATACACCTTTTTCTGACAAATTTTTAAGCAAAAAAACCCGTATGATAACTAATACGGGTTTTCTGCTCAAAAATATGTCTGTCTGCATTAAAACAAAATTCAAAATTAAGAAAAAAAAAAACAATCTTTTGACGATTTAAAAAATATCGCAGTTATGCGATTCCAGGGTTATACTGAGTTTTCATATCTGCTCCATACATTTATTTAATTTTTTTTCGTAAAACAAATCATATTAAGTACTCAGTTTTAAGACAAATGACTTTGTGTGACATTTTGACCATAGTTATACTAAACAGAAGCCATTTCAACCTTAAAAAACGACATTAAAACTTAAAAGCTCTAAGTCTACGAAATGCAATTTTCGATCCAGTGTGCGGCATCTTCGCTCCAAAAGGGAAAGCATACGAAAATGCATTCAGCTCCCGACGTCTCATAATATAAAATCTTTTAAAGTTGTGTATGATGCATTTTCAAGCCGAAACAAGGAATTCGACATTTTGGTATTAACATATTTCAGTATTTCTTGTATTTTTTATGGTATAACGGTGACGAACCAATACACAGTGCACCTGATGATAAGTTCTTTTTATTGGATAGGGTGACAAATGAGCACACAGTCCAACTTATGTTAAATGGTTGCTGTGGCCCATAGACATCTACATTTATCCTCAATAAAGAATCAAAACGCAGATCTACCACGTATATATGGCTGTACCACTATATAGATTACGCCACCGGGTCACGGCTCCTTGTTTTTTTATAGGAGAGGGGCTTACCTGATGGTAAGTGATTACCACCGCCCATAAACAACTGCAACACCTTGGTATCCTTACTTGTACAATAAATCTACCTCATAACTCGGGAACAATAATGGGATTTGAATAAAGAATAGAATGTTATAGAATAGAATATTTTTTATTCAAAATTTGTAATCTACAAGTAATTGTTATTGAAATTAATTTACTTTTAATTTTACTACTGGTTCCGAAACTTCGATTCTGTAAAGAATCACCAAAATACCCAGCGGGACTGTTTTCTTTAAAAATTTTAGAAATACCTACAAAACTCATATAAAAAAGAAGTTGGAAGCGACCTTCATCATTCCGAGGGGTTATTATGAACCATGTATTCGTTTATAATAACCCTTTAATAAATAGACCTTGTATATTTTCTGGGTCTTACGTAGCGTATACATTGCGCATTAATGAACTCTGTGGAGTTGATATGAAACTGGTATATTCTAAAGTACAAAGGGCGTGGGAGTGCGATGCTTTCTTTTAAATCAATAAGGGTGACAAACAAGCACACAGTCCACCTGATGGTACGTGGATGTTGTGGTCTCTATAAACATCTAAATTACAGAATCGTTGTCACCCCTGAGTGATGGGATGGAATGCCTCGATTCCGGTAATAATGCTCTCCCGTTCTTTAAACTTACCATACGAAACACAGCAGCATTAGGCAAATATTTTACGCTAGTATTATGTGAGAGCGTGGTCTTTCCCTGGTCGAGCCGACCCTTTTGTGCTACCACCGTATCTACGCTTTAATTTTTTTTATTTAATAATTTAAACATCAAGGATGATCACATAAATAATTATAATAATTAGAAAATAGTAAATTCTAAGGATTTTAAAATAGGGAAGGAAATTTTTAATGTAACTATTTACACGACACTGTAGTTGTTACATTAAGTTTAATTTTTAACATTAAACTTTTAAAAAAGTTTAAAGCTGACGTCAAAGAATTAGTTCATCTTAGTTCTAGCAGCAGCTCTACCACGTACAAGTTATTGATGTTCAGATGGTCTTAAAGATTCTGATGATTGTCCTCAGATATGCCAGCTGTCATGACGAGCGCGAGGAGCGCGGCCGGCGGGGCCGATGTAAGTGTAGCCGACAGCCCCCTGGCCACGTTCGAGTCGCTAACCCAAGCAGCTGTTATTGCTGTCATGGGAGTCGCCATCGTCGTCTCCAACCTTCTAATCATCGCTGCCTTTTTGAACTTTAAAGGTAGTAATTTCTTATATTTACGCGAATACAAAACATGGAATAAAAGAAATTTTACAGATTTTATTGCGTTTAATTTTAAGTTTTGTGATTCCCGACGTTTCGAGCAATTTACAGCACCCTGTTTACTGCAAGCTTTGTTTGACGTTCTGATGTCATAGTTAGTTAAGGCTACCTTCAACTTTTAATAATTAATTTTTAGTACGATCTACGCAGAACGAGCTTACAGTTGAAGTCTTGGGTTTGGATCTAAATTTATTAATTATGGGGTCTCAAGCAGGTGGTAGCACCTAGCTATCTTCTCTATTGAACTGTAGTACATTTAAAGGTAATTTAAATGTACTGTGTTTGTTTTTTTTTTAATTGTTATTTTATAGGATAGGGTGACAAAAGAGCACACAGTCCATCTGATGGTAAGTGTTTGTTGTGACCCATAGGCATATACATCTATTCTCAATAAAATATCAAAATGCAATTGAGTTGTCGCCCGTGAGAATTAAGATGGAATGCCTCGTTTCCAGTAAAAAGGGTCTCCGGTTCTCTACTCTCACCATTCTAAACACAGCAGTGTTAAGCTGCTATTTTACGCTGATATTCTGTAAGAGCGTGGTCCTTCCCCGCCCGAGCCGACCCATTCGTGCTTCAACTATACTACTAATATAGCTGTAGCATGGCTCTACAACGTATAGTACTTTAATGTATAAGTGCGTTTGTTCCATCAATTTAGTAAAAAGTACATTTCTTTTAAAAGTAATTTATATTATGCTATTATATAATGAATTTCATCATCATCATCATCATCATTTAAGCCCTTTGCAAGTATACTTCCGAACATAATTTCTCCCAAAGAATGTCACAAAGCACGTACTTGAGCTACCTGTATCCATCGGCTTCCTGCGTCTCTTACCAAATCGTCCCTCCATCTAAATGATGACGATGGTGTTGATGTGTTTATTATCGATAATTGTCTAAGATCATTCTTAATTCGAAATTCTACTATAACAAAATAAAGGTTAAATATTTTAAAAGAAGCTACTTGTTTCTTCACAATTTGTATTTAATAGCAGTCTTTATTAAAATAGTATTATTATTCCGCGGTCAAGTCTCCTGAGATCGCATAGAGCCGAGTCTCCGAGCAAAGTGTTAGAATAATTTATTTTAAGCCGCGCTGCAGCTATTTTCTGGTTTTAGATTATCTTATAGAATAATAACAAGTATTAGCTGCTTAATGAGTTTAGAGAACCGGAGACCATTTTACTGGAAACAAAGCATTCCATCTCAGTTCTGAGAGGAGACTTTACAAGTCAACGCATCTGCATTTTGGTTCTTAATCGAGGATAAACGTAGATATCTATGAGCCATAGCATCTAATTACTATCAGTTGGATTGTGTGCTCGTATGTCACCCTTATTCTATTTAAATAAAAATTGTATAAATCACGGTCATGTATTGGATTCAAATTTATTTGTTCAATTGTGACTTGTATGTGCAAAGTATTTTTTTTAATTTACAGGACTCTCAAACGAAGTGATCAATTACTACCTCCTGTCGCTGGCAGTCGCTGACCTACTCTGTGGACTTTTCGTGGTGCCGCTGTCCGTATACCCGGCTATAACCGGGCGATGGATGTTTGGGGACCTCATGTGCCGTTTGGCCGGCTATGTCGAGGTCACCCTCTGGTCCGTCTCAGTCTACACTTTCATGTGGATATCGGTGGATCGCTATCTAGCGGTCCGAAAACCTCTCCGTTATGAGACGGTTAGTGCGACGGTAGTTATCTTTTTCTATATTTCTTTACTTAGAATATCGCCTACTGTGCGTCTCGTGAAACTGCGGCAGTTCTCTGGTTCTTAAGAGGTTAACCCATTTCTATCGAATACATTTAGCGGTCTAGTATACCTAGAATATCTAGTGCCATTAACATATATCCATCACTGATGCATATATCATTGAGAACCAGAATGCTAAGTAGAAAGTAGTTACGGAAAGCCCGGTGCCGCCGCTGCTGTCTTACATAATTAGATTTACTCATATTCCTCTCGGAATATTTTCATAATTACGAGTATGTTTATCTTGGCTGGTATTATCTAACATAACATAAAATAATACATGATAATAACTTTTGTCGAAAGCAAGCGAATATATTATAATAGTTACTGATAATACGCAAAGAAATACGTAATCGTAATGTTGTAGATGTTTCAAGATATTTTGATTTTTCTCTCACAAATACTTTTTCAATTTTAACCAGCGGCGGCGACAATGTGCTTTTAGTTTAAAATGTCCTTTGTTAATAAAAATCTCATTATAATATGTTTCTGCGTAGATTGCAACATGTGTAGAGATAAACTAAAGAATAATAATTTGGTTGGTACGTTGTTCGTGCTAACTCAGAGTATCTTCTAAAAGCTTGAACGGTGAGGATATCCTGACGTCGCTTAGTGCATACTAACGTATTTCTCTGTTTCTTTCCTGGATAATGGTATAAGAATAATTTTAACTAGGGACGACACGACTATTGCATTCTATGATCGACATTTACTACATTGAGAACTTGATATAACTAATCTAACAGAGATTAGAAAATGTTCGTTATAAACAAAGTAATTTCTTATAATGAGGTTTGATACATTATAGAGGTCAGGTTGGTGTACGATTCGTTTTTGCAAGGTAAGCGAACTTGAAATTAATGAATGCCTTACAATAATTTAATTTACAGTTTGAATTCCGGGATTGTCTTACGATAAACTGAATGTGTCTGAACTTGTTTAGACATGAATGTACTTGTAGAATACTTCATACAGAGGTTAATTATACTTACTATTTATATTCTGTATTGTTTGAAAAATGGTTATAGACATTTTTACAAGAGTTATTCGTAAAGTAAAGGTATATTTTGCTTTAACTCTTACGGCCAGCTATAGGGTATTTTCATGTATTTCCATAGCATTTGTAAGAATTTGTTAAATCGAGGAAATCGTTATACTGAAGTGCGTTATACGAAGGTTGTACTAACGATTACGATTATTTCTGTTTTCAAATAAAACATATGTTTCTTGAGGAATTAATATATTTTTCTTTTTAGAGTATATAAACATAGAATTAATGAGTACGTAGGTCACTCAATAACTTTTGAGATGCTCGAAATTTAAAAATGGAACGCTCCCATGTTATACGTTTTCATAAAGCAAATTTATTTAAAAATGGAACACCATAAGCCAATTGCTCAATATTTAAAAAAGTTCTATTAATTCCCCGCGCTTTTCATTTAAAACGATGGACCTTAACCGTGAACTATTGCGCACTATGATGTATTATGATTTTAAATTTGGTTCAACCGAACAATTAAGTTTACAACGGTAACAATCTGCATTAGGGGACTCAGTGTCATTACGCGCAACAATTTTTAGGTAATTTGGTGAATTCAAAAGGGGTAAAGTTAATCTTAAAGATGACCAAAGAACCGAGGCCCCGGAAACAGCAGTAACGGCAGTAAATGTATGGACTACTGAAATGTTAGTGTGAGAAGACCCACGAATCACATATACGGACATCGGAAGGTTTATAGGCATTAGTTCGGGAAGCATTCATAGCATCCTATATCACCATCTTGGACTGAGGAAGCTTTGTTTTTGATTGAGCCCTCGGTTGCTCTCCGAAAGCGAGAAACAGACTCGTGTGGATTGGTGCCATGAAATGCATCTACATTTTCAAAACGGGGCATCAAGGCTTGTTCCAGAAATGGTTACTGGTGACGATACATGGACTTATCAATATGATCCGGAAAATAAAAGGCAATCATCGCTATGGGTATACTCAGAAGAACAGTTACCGACAAAACTGCAAAGACCTCGCAACGTCGGCAAAAAATGGTGGCTAGTTTTTTTCGCGGAGCGGACATTTTTCGACTTCAATGCTGGAAAATTGTACATTATCAACTCTGAATGCTATACTACAGTTGCATTCCCCAAAGTTTTTCAAGCTGTGCGGGAAAAAAGACCAAAGACCGGGCTTCGGGGAATCATGCTGCATCCCGATAACTCCTTTTCACATACCTCCCTTAGAACAAAACCATTTATTGAGGAATCTGGTTTGGAAACTCTAAGTCACCCACCCTACAGCCCTGACTCTTTGTGATTTCTTTTTGGTCCCAAAAGGCAAAGAAATAATAAAAGTTTAGCTTTTTTCCTGCCTTGCCTACGAAGAAGCCATTTCCGATCTGTCAGATCAAGATTGGCAAAAGTGTTTTCAGAGTTGGTTTAGGCGAATGGAACCTTGTATAGAGCATGATGGAGAATATTTTGAAAAGATTTAAAATAAATATTAATAGTATCTAGTATAATTTTGTATATCTCAAAACTTATTTAGTGACCTACGTATAAGGGTGACGAACGAGCACACAGTCCACCTGATATTAAGTAGTTGCTGTGACCAATAGACATCTACGAGTACATCTATTTTCGATTAAGAATCAAAATGCAGATGCGTTGTCACCCGTGAAGACTAAGATACAATGCCTCGTTTCCATTGAAAAGGGTCTCCGGTTCTCTACACTCACCATACGAAACACAGCAGCGTTAAGTTGCTATTTTACGCTGGTATTCTGAGGGAGCGTAGTTCATCCACGATCGAACCGACCCATTCATGCTATAGTTGTATACCACTAATATAGCTGCACCATGGCTCTATCGCGAGAAACGTAACGATTGTTAATAAAACATAACATTTATAGCTTTTAGAGCTTCGCCGACGCTACGGACGATGGTTTGAATGAAATATGTTTTTTTGCTATACATTAACAATTGGAATTAATTTATTTGAATATTAAAGTTCAAAACAATCGATAGATAAACTTAATTCGTCGTGAAATGGCGATAGTCGTCGATTACGTTTAATCGTAATCGAAATCAATCAAGACAATGAACATCTATCAATTATTATGTTTTGTTTTTTACACAGGTTTATTATTATATAAAACTGGGAACCTTCTTAAATTACTAAAACTGTTCCACTTTACCGCCTTATGAGGCATCCAGTAAACATAAAAATGAAACAAAAATATGCGATATAACCACAAGATTTTTAAATTAGTCTTGAAATAAAATTAACAGTTCATCTAGGTTTTGAGACATTCGCCCACATACTTCGTTATTTAGGTCATCTTGAAAGAATGGGAGGGGATCGGACAGTGAAGCCAGTGTACTTAGGTAGATGGAAAGATGAAGTAAGAAAGGACCTGAGTGAATTTGAGATCGGAAACTGGCAGGTGTTGGCTCAAGACAGTACTAAATGGCGTCTTTTACCATCGGAGGCCAATGCTCATTAGAGTCACTGTGTCACGTTACTTAGTAAGTAATGGAGTACGAACAGGAGTAGAAAGAAATAGGGGGATACAAAAATATTTTTTCAATTTATTTTTTAGGTACAATGAATCCGAGCTGCAGTTGTCAAACCCTATTGAATTGTTGTTAAAAACCTATTCTCCAAATTTTTTGCAGGATATCCTCATCACTTATTTATTTACTCTCGTATTTAACTAAAATTATCGAACCTTATGCATATATTATTATAACTTACTGCAAAAAGTTTCCATAAACCCATTAAATAACGCAAAAGTTAGAAACAATGTGTATAATACGAATAAAATAGGATGAATACGCTGTAATCTACCGAGAGTAAGGCCGCAACGGCATCCGGTCGCAAACACCTTGCCCTAGATTTGTGGTCGAATTAATTCAAATTCCAAATTATAACGTTAGAACGTGTGTGTAAATAGGTCACATTAGAGCAGTCAAGATAAAATATTGAAAAAAAATTAAAAACGTCTTAAACAAGTTCAGGTTTTTGATCAAAAACAGGGCTTTTTCTGGTTAATGATAAGATTAACTAATAATTTTGTCTTGTTCCGGTTTTTAATCAAAAGCCTGCGATATATACAAGATTATTGCTTTTTACGATTAATATGTAACATGCTTTACAATTTTTAAAGCCGTCGTTTTGATAGTTTGCGGTATGAGCAATCTGATTTATTTGTAACGTCTTCACCTTTACAGATTTTTCTTAATTAAATCGATCTACTAGTTTAATTTATTATTATTATTTTAATAATTGTTTTATAAGAAAAATAATAATCACCTGCAACAAAGTTCACGGGTCAAGCCAATAATGACGAGTATGTAAATATCGACACGAATATACGACACGAGCAGTACTTTTACGCAGGCCAAAAAACCGAAATCAAGTGGAGAACAGGCGAATACTCAGGCCGAGTAGCGAGAACACGTTTACATGCTCGTACTCGACCCTACTCGTCTGTGTTCGGCGAGTGTGTAAACGTTGCATTACATAGTACCTAATTAATTACGAGTTAGAGAGTAGAGTAGTACTAACGTATATAGATTACATATACGAGTATACACTGATACTAACCTAGTTAACATATGCATAATTGTTATATATTATATGTTTATATAAGATCGGGGAAAAGTTTCTTCGTATTTTATATATAAATTCAAGCTGGTTTTTAATGTTTAAATACATTTAATTATATAAATATACACACATCAACAGAATCTAGGAATACCTTAACCCTAAATTATTTACGACTTTATAGTTTAAAACCTGTTTAGTTGCCATAAAAGTTTATAGGGTGGATGCCCCTAATTCCAGCCTCTTCGCCTTTTTACTTGGTAAATAAGATTTCCATTAGTCTTAACTTCAAATGTTGTCACCTAAAAAATTCTTCGTAATTAGAGGAATGTATGTTTCAAATATTACCTCACAGTTTTAAACCTAACAGTGTTAAATAAAAAATCAAACACGAACGCGGGGAAACACGGTAATTTTCCTATTTTTTTTGTCAAGTTATGATCCCGGTAAAATTATGCTTACTTTACATTGTCTCATATATAGGCTTTTTGAATTGTATGAATATGACTATAGACATAGTAATGCAGTTACTTTTGTTAAAATTTAGAAGTTATTTATTTTCTTTTAGTGGAAATTAATGGGGCTGTAATTAGATATACGAAATGTATGGAGTGCATAATGTCAGCCGCCTGGCTGTTATTTGGTTTGACGTACCTAATAAGAAGTACCTAATTTCAGCCACGTAATATAAACCAGAGCTGTCATAAACTGGAATAAATACCATTAATTAAATCATAACTTATTTTATAGTGAAGGGAGTTATGATCAGTTCCTCTGTTTTAAAATTGGTTTTAGATTTTAGAGTTTAGCAAAAGATGTACTAGCTTTTCTATCTTATTCTATTATGGACACCTTATGTATTCAATTATTTTTTTGAGAAGAAAAACAATCAATAAATATAGTATATATAAGCAAAAACTAAGAACATAAATGAAAAACTCATGAAAGCAAAGTGGTTTAGGACCAGGATTTGCGGCAGTCTATGGAGGAGGATGTTCCGTAGTGGACTTATGTAAGGTTGTAATGACGATGATGATTTGAAAACTTGGATGATTAAATTATTAGAAATCGATATACTACATAATATTTTATCATAATTTGCTTTAATTTATTGAACAGCTTTAAACTAAAACACAGTAAACACAGTAGTAAAACAAAATAAAATAATGTTGTCGTCTGCCTTAACACATATACTATGCTTGTCACATGCAGATTCAAAATTAAAAGTTGTTACGAATTTATTACTGTACCTCTAAAACTTATCTGCAATAGGTACTTACCAAAAACTCAAAAGGCACTCAAACTGGCTGGAATTTGAGCCATAACACTTTTTTTTGCTTATCGTCGTTTTTAAAATTGTTCTAGAAATAATATGATTGTAAATAAATGTTCATGATATTTTTAGATAAATAACCTATCGATTAAATCAAATGTTTAAAAATTTGTGCCCTAATTGAAATAGCAGGAATTTTTAAAGTTGAAATTGGCACTAAAAGGCTGGTAATAGGGGCATCCACCCTATTATACAGATTGAAACCTTTTTTCTTCTATTTTTTAAATTTTAAAATATAAATAAGAAAAACAAAGGAAAAAAATACGGCAGTAAAATTTTCAGTAATTCGTTACGTCAAGGAGAATTAAAATTTTTCTACTGATATTAATTAATAAAAAGGGATTAGATTGTGTTTATTTTTTAATTTAACGTGCCGTGTGAGCTTTAAAAGTCATGTCATGTCCCGTTGTCATTTGAGTCGAGATGAAATGTTACGAGCCGTGGGCATGTTAGAAAATGGTGCTATTTGACGCGTCGTTGCTGAGGCCCTACACATCAGCCAAAACGTTAAATAAAGGTTGTGGTCGCGTTATCATAGAACTGGGGATGTGGCTGAACGGCACATGAGTAGATCGTGTTACTACGGAGAGACAGGATCGATTTTTCCAAATGAACGCCAGAGGACAACTCAATATTATAACGATGCAACTACTTCAAAGCCTCCAGGAGGACCATCAGCTTCTAGTAAACGGCCAAACCGTGAGAAGGAGGTCGCATAAAGGTAGTCTTCATGCTAGAAGAGCGCTACGTGTCCCAGCATTGCGACGTGACAATCGCGTATGGCGGCTTTCGTGGGCTCGGGAGCATTTATCATGGAGTGACGAACAAAGGTCTTTGGTGCTGTTTACCGGTAAGTCCAGCTTTGGGTTTCATCCGGATTCACGAAAACACACGTTTGGAGAACTCCAGGGAGGGTTAAATGTCTACTTCTCCCTCAGGAGGTCTACTCATACGGCGGGACAATCATGGTGTGAGCAGGAATTCGTCTTGGCGGACGAACCAAGCTCATTTAGATCCAAGGCAGAATGACTGCACAAAAATACCACGAGGAGTAGTAGAGCAAGTTATTATCTCACACAGACTCCAAATGGGCCAGGAATTTCTACTCATGCACGATAAAGCTCGCCGTTCTCCGAGACCACGATATTCAAGTTTTGTATTGCCACAGTCGCCCGACTTAAATCCTATCGAACATCCCTGGAACATATTACAACGAAAAGCTTTGAGAGATTTCCCACCAAATTTGACGACGGAATAATAAACACTTAAAATGGTCCCATGTTCTTTGCAAGTGTTCGTAAAGTTGTTTCGTTCCGTTCCGAAACCTCTTTTCTTCTATTTTTAAAGTTTTAAAATATAAATAAGAAAAACAAAGGAAAAAAATACGTCAGTAAAATTGTCAGTAATTCGTTACGCCAAGGAGAATTAAAATTGTTCTACTGATATTAATTAATGAAAAGGGATTAGATTGTGTTTATTTTTTAATTTAACGTGCCGTGTGAGCTTTAAAAGTGATGTCATGTCCCGTTGTCATTTGAGTCGACATGAAATGTCACGAGCCGTGGGCATGTTAGAAAATGGTGCTATTTGACGCGTCGTTGCTGAGGCCCTACACATCAGACAAAACGTTATATCAAGGTTGTGGTCACGTTACCGTAGTACTGGAGATGTGGCTGAACGGCACATGAGTAGATCGTGTTACTAAGGAGCGACAGGATCGATTTTTCCAAATGAAGGAACAACTTTACGAACACTTGCAAAGAACATGGGATCTCATACCGCAGCAAAACATTGACAATTTAACTTTAAGTATGAATAATCGATGTCGATGTATAATTAATATAGGAGATGGCAAGACTCATTATTAGTAATTAGATTTTATAAGATTTTTCAATTTTAATTAAAATTAATAGTTTTGTAAGAAGAAAGGAAGTTTTTTTATCATAGTAATTTTCTACGGCAATTAAATAATTAACATTTTTATTTAAAACATAAAATTACGAAAAGTTTTTTTATTTTTATTTAAGACCTTAAAATAACCTATCATTCTTCCATTTATTGTATCAGTAAATTCTTCATAGATTTTTAGATATTTGATGAAATATAAAATATGCCTAGATTCTGTTGATGTGTTTATATGTGACATTTTGTTGAATAACTTGTTGAAGTCTTGGGATCTTTGATCAAAAAATGCGACAAGTAGTTTTGATAGTCCTCTCTTGATGTTAACCTTACATCACCCAAAGAATTTTGAAGAGACCGAAACGTTGCAAAAAGGGTGCAAGGTAAAGACTATATGGTTGATGTATTAACACTTCCCAACCAAGCTCTCTCAATTTTTGCTGAGTGGCTAAAGATCTGTGTGGTCTGGCGTTATCATGAAACAGAAACAGAAACGTTTTTATTCAATATAGATTATAAATAATACTTATCGAAAGTCACTCTTTGTGTAATTACCACTGATTCCAAGACAAATGAAGTAAGGCTTCTTTTACTTTGTTACTAAGTTTTTTTTTTCAATTTCTTGCTTTAGTCTGATGGCAGTAGAGATCCGAATCGATGGTCTTGCCCGGTGGTAAAAGATCATAATAAACGATGCCCTTCCAATCCCACCTAATGAATCATTCATTAGGTTTCTGTCAGTGAGCTCGTGTGGTAAACCCAAATAACAACCTTTTTGTATAGGCATACTTTTTCAAATCAAAACTGTTTTGTGCTCAATCAAAATCTTGGCTGTCATAGCTACTAATATACTTGTTAAATGCCGGCAACGCATCTGCAATTCCCCTGGTGTCGCAGTTGTTCATGGGCGGCGGTATTATTTATTATCAGGTGGGTCACATGCTCCCTCTCTTATAAAAAAATGCCGTATGAGGACAGATATCCAGAGCGAGCTGAATCTTAGACATCGAAATTCTCGGACTTACGTTTGAACCAACTTTGTGCTACTTTTACTGACACTGCATTAGGTCCATAAGCGTCACAAATTTTTTCCGCGACTTAAGTCGCTTTTTCCCTTTCTTTGTAATAAAACTTCAGAATGTATCGAATTTCTTTGTTAGATTCACTCATGTTGGCGGACAGAAAAAATTAAAAAATGGTAGGAAAGTGTTTTTTACTTTTAATTTTTCTTTTTCTTAATGTCTTATATATGTAATGATATTCAAACCAGCCATATACAAACAGTACAGCTGAAGAGATTTTTTCTTAAATTTTATATAAACAAAATACGAGAAAAATTTTTCCCCAACCTATTATTACATACACACATACATATATTCACGCATCTTTCCCGTAGGGGTAGGCAGAGACCACTTCTTTCCACTTGCTACGATCCTTACATGCTTGTTTCGCTTCAAACTCTCTTCATACATGCTCTACGGTTTTCTTTTGATTCTACGGTTTAGGGTACTTTTGGCCTGGCCTTTTTTCAAGACGTCCCTGATTTGGTCTTGAAATGTCCGCCTAGGTCTACCCCTTCCAACACTTTCATTCAGACTTGCCTTATACGCTTTTTTCGTCAATCGTTCTCCATTCATTCTCTCGACATTGCCAAACCATCTCAGCATACCTTTCTCAATTTTTGTCACTACATCTTCTTTCAGACTACAACGTTTCCTTATCTCACTATTTCTTATCCTGCCACTCAGTTTAACTCCTATCATACTTCTTAACGCTCTCGTCTCAACTGAATTTATTCTGCTTTCATGTTTCTTCTGCCATACCCAACTTTCACTTCCGTACACGATTTTCGCAACCAACACCCCCTCATGCACCTATTATTATATAATACTTAACACATAAAATATTGATATAACTTTTGCTCTATGGGGAAGACATCTTTTACTTTTTCATAAAACAGAGACAAAGTAGCTTAGAGTAATAACATCGAATTGCAATTGAATTTATGATTTAAGTAGATAATTTATATTTTGTACTCAAAGAGACACACCATGTTATGAGACCTGCTATAGTTAAAGAAAATTTAGATTAAAAGTAATAAATAATAGTAACACATCAAAAAAAATGTTCGAACATAAAAAAAGTATAAAACAAATATAAATACCTAAAACTATACTACACTTTAAGCTAGACATCGGTTACAAATGGAATTAAATATTCTTCTACAAATTGTAAATCGTCATATTTTGCCCCACGAACGTCTCAAAATGAGGTTCCTTTAACCAGAGAAGGAAAGGCAAAAGAAATATGCACGTGCAGAGGGCACTACTGCCATTTTGAATGGATGGGATGTGCGTGATTTATGTGAATTGCCGTGTTATGACAGCGTAAGATAATAGGTCACCCCATTCCGTCCGTAGGTTTAGTAAGAAGCGGCTGTTGGAAATGCCAGAAATAACTTATAGCTTTCTATAGATTGTGGTATCATCAAATTTACACGACATAAAATATCTCGACCGGTGACGGGCATCAGCATCTGGTGCTGTTGTCGTTAATCACCTGTTACCGTAGCGCTTAGGCCCTACCCGCCACGGAAGAGGCCCGTCGGAGTGTCCAGAGGTCTTAACGATCAAGAAAACAAAATTGTGCGTGTAATTGTGTATACACGTACGATGTGAAACTTTTGTACGACATATCATTCTTTTTTATTTTATTCTTTACATAAATATGTTAAATAATGGTACACCTATGCGGCCGCGGTGGTGAAACGTTACAAGGTAATATAAAATTAAAAATTTTGTGCTACCGACTTCAATATAAATTACGAGTATTAAAAATAACTCAAAAACTATTGGTCAGACCTTGATTAAATTTATATGGGACCATGTATGAAGCACCAGCTTTCAAATAAAATAGAATCATCGAAATCCGTTTTCCCAGTAAAAGATATGAGATAACACACATAAAAAAAGATCCGGTCGAATTGAGTACCGGCTCCTTTTTGAAGTCGGTAGAAAACGTGACGTTTTTTTAAATACCGTGCCTACGAATTTTCTCCACTGCGTTGATAAGAAAGTTTCACTTCAATGAGTGTATGAAGTGGACGGAGAAAGAGAAAAAGATGTTCGATAGAATACACTGTTATGAAATATGCATACTTTCAACAGTTTGTTGGTTCTTTCCGTCCCTAACCTTTCTTGCAACGCTTCTTTGTGCTGTTTATTCGTCTTAATTTGCACGAAAATATAATTTTATGAATCTGTACATTTGTTCCATATAGTTTTTTTGTAAATATTTAATATCGTCAGATGGGCAGTTGCATTTATTTCTTGCTATAAATAATCAATTTTCTGGTTAAGAGTGAAGACTTAGTACAATTAGTTGTGCAGAAAAACAAATTTCAATTTGGAAGGACTTAGTAGTCAAATGTTATTTTAGCAACGAAATTAATGTCCCTGTAGTTCTTATATTTAAATTATGTAAACATGCATTGCATGGCATACTTATTTTATTAATTTATGAATATAGAAAGCAGTTGTTCTATATAATCAATTACCACAACACGTATATAATAGAAACGCATGCATAATAATCGTGTGTTTAAAATAAAACAAAAATATTAATCAAATTTTACACTTTGAATTAAGTGATATGAAGTTATCGAACAAAAATTGGCCGGATTAATTAAGAATGAATCTGAAACAGACGATTGATGAATTAGATTGCACGAATTAGTGCCCGTTCCCTTAGTTTCTACGATGTTCTATTGACACACTCTTAATGCATGATTATTGTGGCCAGGTACAAACTCGCACACGGAGTCAATGCTGGATGGTTTTCACCTGGATCTCCGCTGCTATGCTCTGCTGCCCACCATTGCTCGGCTACAAGAAGGAAGCTAATTTTGACAAGGAAACCTTTATTTGCATGCTAGACTGGGGCACCACCTACGCATACACTGCAACGCTTGGCATTCTCGTCCTCGGACCCAGCGTCATCTCAATCGTTTACAATTATTTCTACATCTTCTCCATGAAGAGGAAACTTCACAGTGGCGCACCGATCCACGACAAAGAGTATGCGACAGCGTTAGCTGAAAATCTAGCCAACCCGAGCCACTGGATGAGCTTCGTCTTAGTCTCAGCCTTCTGGTTGTCCTGGGCACCGTACGTTGGTGTCAAACTCTATGAATACTTCACGGATCAGGAGATAAAGATTCCGATGTTACATTTCGGTGTCGTTTGGCTGGGAATACTCAATTCGTTTTGGAAAATCGTCATTCTCATTTCACTTAGCCCCCAATTTAGGTTGGCTTTGAGGATATTATGCTTGACTGCTTGCTGCCGTACAAAGGGACGGCTCCAAGCTGAGCTAATTGGAATGGATAATGACGATTGAACTGTTTTTATGGCTGTCTGAATTATCACAAGATCGATAATCTTTTGACACTGTAGGGACTTCGCCCACTTAATGTCTGTTAAGTCGTAGATGTTTGTTCGGTATGATGTTTGTGACATGTCAAACGCATGTTAGTGATGTAGAGTAGAGCTAGGCCAGATTCTGTGATTACAAATTTATTTTTAGAAAAAAAATGTCATTACTATCATAATGCGTTGTGACGATCAAATTGTAACTAAATCATTACAAAGGTCTCCTAGTATGTTACTATAGAATTAAGGACATATAAAATCATTCATTACCTATTCGTTGCTTATAATACTGTAATTGTTATTAAAATGTGTGTGATTAATTAATTAAACTTTTTGACAATAATGTCTTAGTTGTATACGTCAAAGTTACAATTTACAATAGCAATATACGTTACCCATATCATCATTTGTGATTAGTTCTAAGATCAACATTTCTCGGAGCTATATTTCTTTCTTGTAAGTGTTGCTATGATGGTATACATTTACAGTTTGGTCATATCGATATTAGATTTAGCTTTTATTGTATATTCGTTTTAGGATTTCTCATTCGGCAGAAAATGTTTGATTCCGAAATGCGATTCAGCAGCTACTTTTGTTTTGTAAATAGTGTTTTAAAATAATTTCACGGTAAATTCAATTTAGCGGTACAATATTAGTTGTGAGCCTCCTCATATTCTTGGATTCTTAAATACTAGGCTAAGTAGGAAAATAATTGTCATTATTTTTAGAATGCATGCTGGTCACATTCCACTGAATATGTTTGGCTTTTTTTACCAAGAAACTCTTTTATATGAGTTATGTGGGAAACAAGAGGACGTCCAACTTTCTCTAGTGGAGTGTGCCAAAATTAAATAACGGACAAATGTAAAGGCGTCAACATGGATTAAGTATATAGGCTGTAGGTGTTTTCAACTATACTATATTGGCGGCTACTACATCGTGGTGTATGTGGTGATGCATTTTGATTTGAGTTAGTTTTTTATCTATATTGATTAGGTTACAATGGGGATAACTCATCACGCCACATTAATAATAATGAAATTATGTTCCAAGAATTCAGCTTTATGTGCACGTTTGAAATTGTCTATGCATCTGATTGTACAGACCAGCGTCGACTGGTTGCGCAAAAATTGATTTTTCACTGTCATTACGGGAGGCTTGCGTTGTAATTTATCGTTGAATAATGCATCAAATTTTAAACATAGTTGTTATTTGTAGATATATGTTTAGAGCTAGAGGTTCTGCGTTTATGACGACGTGGTACAACCTAGGAATATCATTTATAGAATATCTGCGTTATATTTCTTGTTATATTTATTAAAGATGTAAAATAATATCTAAGATCCGCGAAAATAAAATAGAAAGGATGTATCTTACTTACTTTGAAAAGCAAATGCCACCCCCCCTCAATTGCGTGCACTAACTTCATCACTAATTCTAACCGCCACAACACTAGCAAAGATTCACCACTGTCGATAATTCGACACGTCTTTCGCCTCTAAACGTGGCGTTATCAGGAGTGTAGTTATGTTAGGATTAGTGGTGGCGGTGATATAGTTAACGCAATTAAGGAGGGAGAGACGTGCTCTTTAAAGTAAGACTTTATAAATTTTTTTACGCAGATTTAGCTTATTAATTTTTAAAATATTTAACATATTCCACGGCTAAAGACAATACTAACGCGAGTGATTAGTAAATATAAATGTTAAATGTAAAACATTATATCGAGCAGAATGATATAGATAATCTACATATCGGTACTCTTATGCATGTGTTATTATTATTAAATACGTTCTTCGAACAAAATGGATGTTACTATATTACAACGACGTGTTTTAAAAATGTCCATATATTTAAAGTTAAATAATTGTAATTGAGTGTTCTATTAAATTTAATACAAAGTTCAAGTTAGAATTAAAAGCAAATATAATTATTGCACATTTTAGTCCATTATAAGTTGTGATTTTCTGATACAAAATTTTTACGCTGGCAGTTAATAAATTTATTTAGATTTAGCCTTTTATCGGATATAAAACAGGCATAGTGTCTTAGGGCTTCATCTTCTTGTTTATTCGTTTAAAACAACGTGAGCCTCAGAAATCCTAACTAAAAATTTTCAGTGTAATTGCTTCTTTAAACGTTGTTAAACATTCACGCAGCTAATATCAAATTTTATTAAATATGGATTTCACTACATTCTAAATAACATTAAAAGTAAATACAAAAGTGATTTTACATTTTCTTTGTATTTTCGCAAACGTAGACTGTAATCCTGTAAGTACAAAAGTTAAAACATTCAATAATATTATCTGCTATTGTTTATATACTTAATAATTAAATTAATATATTACTAATGTAATCTACATACTTGTTTAACAATATCTTCTATTAATTAAACTTTAAATTTGTAAATCTTGTTTATGATACATATTTCTATAATTAAGCCTTATCAAATACAACAATAGTAATTTTAATATAATTCCTTAGTTATCGGATTTCTACAAATTTAAATGTTAAGATATTTATGGTTATTTGTAAATCATATTACTCAATTTTTTTTAGATTAAAACTGTTTGAACAAATACTTAGCAGGTCTGTAGAACTGTTTTAGAAAATGTTCTTGACCGAAAATCGCCTTCGTTAATAAACTCTTGTTACTAACACTGCCTTTTATGCCACGAAATTTTACAGTGACGTCATAATGACGTCAATTTAGGCAATTAAATATCTTGCATGTAAAATGTAAAGTTGTACAAGTTGCCTCTTACAAAAGAAAAGAAAACTATTAATTAATAGAATACGCTAATAATTTTGTATAGATTTAAAGTTTTATTTGGTATTTAGAAATGGATTCTGGTTATTTTAAGTAAATGCAATATATTTTAAGTAAATGAAAAACTACTATAAAACCAAAACTAGGAGGAGGACAGAGACAAATACACAATGTCGTATACTATAACTAATATAGGAAAAAAAATAAACAAGCCTTGGCAATAATTAGCAACACTTCGAAAAATCAACTTAAAAAACTAACTGCACTACACAATACAAAACTCGACTAAAATATTTGCAAGTGTCTGTCTGTGTTCTCCTCCTAATTTTTGTTTTATAGGGCGATAAAGCTTAAGGTGACCATATTAGCCTCACGTACTTGCTATAATATCAACTATCAAATTGGCATCGATAAAGCCGGCGGCGTTTTGACCCTTTATTATTTGAATAACTGATGAAGAGCTATCGTATCACAACGCCATCTATGCAAATTAAGCTGTAGTTTTTGAGTTATAAGAGAGTGGCCATATTAACCGGATGACCATATTACCCTCACGTACTCTATATATTTCATTTTCGTGTTAATCAAAGAATCTTCCCAATGAATATTAAATATGATATTGTTTTTACATGCTTAATCACGTTTGCAGTTGTCTAATACGTAGATATTTTTGTAATATTTAAAATATCATATAATATTCGATTTACCATATATAGTCCGTTCGCTTTAAGAAAATAGTGAGACATCAGTGCAACTACAGGGTAAAGGTGTATTCACAGTGGAGTAAATTTTTTTTCCAACATTTAATTAAGTTTAATGGAAACAAATTTTCTTAAAATTACTTAAATCACTAATCAGTATCGCTAGATTCTCCAGTTACATTATTTATGAAAGAATTTTGTTCTGTAAGTTCCATGATGTCATCCAAATTCCACATGGTATTTTCTTCGCGTATCACGTGGTCGCACTTCTTCCAACGATTAGTGTCTATTAATGCTATTGCGTCATCTAATATTTTTTATGTCACTCATTTTGAACGTGGAGTTATTGGCACCAACACAATTTTTTATTTGGGCCCAAACCAATTCAATTGGATTAAGTTTGCAATGGTAAGGCGGTAGGCGAAGAATTGTAATGCCATTTCTTTTGGCAGTCTCATCTATTAAATATTTATTATATTGTGGGGCGATTTCGGCAACTTTCATTAATTATTCTTTTTTAAATAAGTTTTAAGTAAGCTGACTTCAACTGGTTACTGTGAATTCGACTTTCTAATTTCTTTCATTTTAAATGGCTGCGAGGCGTGGCCAGGCCGGCGGATAACGCTGACTCACTATTTTCTTAACGCGAACGGACTATAGGGCTTCATTGCCATTTGCCACCATGTGGGTTTTTGGTCTAGGACTGACTTATGATAAGTAAAAATAACACGTATTATCATTGTCAACAGTGTCATATTCGCAGTACACATCTACCAGTTTCGCTTCTATAATATTATTGCTTCCAAATTTTAGTACGTTCTTGTCCCCCATTAGTTTACTATAGCATCATCAATCAGTCTATTTTTTTTTATAGTAAAGAGTGACAAACGAGCACACAGTCCACCTGATAGTAAGTGGTTGCTGCGGGCCATAGACATCTACATCTATCTTCGTTTGCAAATTAAAATGCACATACGTTGTCAGCCGTGAGAACTAAGACGGAATGACTCATTTCCAGTAAAAAGGGTCTCCGGTTCTCTACACTCACCATACGAAACATAGCAGTGTCAAGCTGCTATTTCACGCTGTTATTCTGTGAGAGCGTGGTCCTTCCTCGGTCGAGCCGACCCATTCGTGCTACAACTATACTACTAATAAAGCTGCAGCATGGCTCTACTACGTATACAAAAGCCGTTAATGAGGGATAGTAATCCTTGACTCACCTGATGTCGCTAGTTGTCACTGAGGTAAAGTTTCTGTTACACAATTTCATTTAAAAGTTAATAGAGAAGTTAGCGTTAATTAAAAGTTTAACGAATTTTAAAGTATTATACTAATACACAAAACAATACCTCAATGGTTTTCACTTTAATTTATTGCACATTTCCAACTGTTTTTAATTTTTCTTCATTTATGAATATTTTTGGTTTGGTTTATTTATTCTTAATGTAATTAATATAAAAGATAACTACTAGTACAGAAAAAAATTAACCTTTACGTTTTTCAAACAAATTAACTTCCCCGTTATGAAATCTCTCAAATTTTACACCTAATTTTGAAGTGGCACTGCCCTGGTGGCTGAAAAGTCTTAAACCATATGTAACTAGATGCATGTGTGTTGTGTAGATGCAGTGGAAGAACATATACTACTCCATATCGTTTTGTGGATTTCGTAAGAGGTGACAACGGAAACGAACGTTTCTAATAAAAAACTAATAATAATAAACTACGGTTACCAATTTGCTTGCCAAGCGTGGCAATTATGGCACATATCCCCCAATGAGACAATCTATGGGGAAGGTTTATGTTCAGCAGAGGAGTTGGTTAGCCAGAAAATAAATTCTAAGTTAGGCAGAAATCGCATTGTCCGAAATCTGTAGGATGCAACTAGGTACTTTTGATTCCTTCTAAAATTTCATATATAGGATAGAACATAGAAGCCGTTTGATAAATCGCTACAGAACATAGTATGTACCATTAATTTTTATTCAAAGAAACTCACTTTATAGTTAGGCGGTTCGTAGATTGGTCAATACATAGGGCTGTCAACTTTGTTATACCTATAAAAAATATAGTGGACGGTGAAACTAACATATAGAAAGTTCCAAAACACTACAAGTATTGTATTGAACAACTATTTTAAAATTTATTTTTGTAAGGGCATAAATCCCAATTATTAATCAGAATCCATTTCGTTAAGCTCCTGGTCACTGACGCTGTTTACTACGAAAATTTAAAATATAAATATGTGTTATGATAATAAACATGTTATAAAGAATTAAATCTAGATAAAGTTCAAACAAAAGTATGAAAAATGGGGATTAATTATGGCCGCGTAAGTAATTTCTAAAGTATGATATGATTTCAAAGTGCTTTTCAACGAATATTTAAGATGTCTGTGATTTTATTTTATTAATTTTAATAATACTAACGCTTCGCATATTCAAACAAACACGTTTTCATTTTCATATATAGATAGCGGCACGTATCGTGAGCACAACCTTCTACGTTCTACGTTTACACTATAGACCGGAAATTGAGAACAATAACTGTCACAGCTGTGAACTACTTACCTGAAATTGTGTTGTCATAGTGCGCACATAAATAACGTTTTCTTAGTCACATTAAAAAAAATCAGTGTTAGATTGTCTAAAACGACATTATGAGTATTCACGTTACATTTATTGGCTGGGAAATGTACGCGCGCACTGCGACATCTTATCCATATCATTATTGAATTATTATTATATTATTGTCAACTGTGCTCACGACTCCTGCCGATTCAAAATAGCATTTGTATGGTTGAAACCGATAACAAATAACTACATGTTATAATTAAAATTTGATATATTTGGTTAGTTTCTTAAAACTTACTCGTTTATTTTAAATTAACTTATATTTTTTTAAATTATGACGTCATTACTCTCTGTGCTCTTCGGAGTAAGTACAAGCATATTTATTTTCTTACTCTAAGATATTCTTATACACTTTCAATAGAATATTCTTGAAAAATAATTCTATCGACTATAGCAAGACTAGAGTCTTCAAATACCCAATTTCTTCAATGTTTACTTTACACATATTCATTTGAATCTTATAACTGAAATAATTGTTAACGACCATGGCATAGTAATGGATCAAACGTTTTGAAAATAATTCCTATAATGAAATATTGTGAAATTTATTCAAAAATTTATATTTTACTTAATATTCAATTTGTAAAAGTAAACGTTTATCGTATACAAGTCATAGTTCACAGAATTCATTATGATTATAACATTTTACATGTTACATTTTAACGCGAGGTTATTATTTTTTTTAATAGTTCAACAACTAAATTAAATGTACCTAAGTAAAGCTTTGAACGAACTGTCTAGAATTGATGTTGCATAATTTTAAAAGCAATGTAGTAATTACTTTAGCAATTTTGTGTCAATTTCAAATTATTTAGTCGACTTACTATAAATGCGTTGCCATAACAAAATTTTCATTGTAGACAATAATTACTATATTTATATGAACGCTAAACATAAATTTTACGCATCGTATTGTTTGTGATGGAATCTTGTCGAAAATTTAACAGCATAACCAGCTATCTTCAGTTGAATAGAACTTTAGGTAACCAGTTATTCAACTATTGAAGGGACTACACTACTATAGGGATAGGGTAATTACTGAGTACCCTATTCCTATGGTAATGTAGTAGCCAGTTAATTTGTGAAATCTGCAACTATGTTAATTAAATCAATAAAATTATGTAGTACTTAACTATATCTAAATCCATTGTTTATGTGCGAATGAATATCTTTTTTATGCTCGTAGAATAAGGGTGACAAACGAGCACACAGTCTTTCTGATGGTAAGTGCATGCTGTGGCCCATAAACGACTACTTCTAAAGAATCAAAATTGTCATCTCTGATGACGAAGATGGAATGCCTCGTATATAGTAAAAGGGTCTCCGATTCTCCACACTCAGCATACGAAACAATAACATTGAGCGATTTACTCTAGTTTACGCTGGCATCCTGTGAGAGCGTTGTCCTTCCCCGGTCCAGCCGGCCTATTCGTGCTACAACCATAATATAGTTACACCATGGCTCTAACCATATCAAGAATTAAAATAGACAAACATAAAGCACGAATAGCCACGATTACTTTACTAGTTGGATTCCTAGATAACAGCACAAAATCATTCAGTAGTCAATATCCGAAATAGCGGGATGTCTCATCAACAGATATCAGAATCACGGGTGACAATTATTTGTATACCTGTATGCCTATTTCGTTAACTGTTAAAATCAAGGGCATGATAACCTCACCAATGCTCATTAAAAGTTCACTAGGCTAAGCCTGGTGCAGACAACGAGGGGTGATCAACAGAAGTGGGAGGGGTGATGTGTAGGTCACTCAATAAGTTTTGAGATGCTCAGAAATTTAAAAATGGAACGCACCCGTGTTATATGTTTCTAATGAGCAAATTTATTTATAAATAGAACTCCATACGTCAATTGCTCAATATTAAATAAAAACAAAGTTCTATTTATTTTTCTGCAATGCTTCCTGCACTTTCCATTTAAAACGATGGATCTTAACCGTGAACATTTGCGCGCTATGATATATTATGATTTTAAATTCGGTTTAACTGAACAATTAAGTTTACAACGGTTACAATCAGCTTTAGGGGACTCAGCTCCATCACGTGCAACAAATTTTAGGTGGTTTACTGAATTCAATAGGGTTAAAATTAATCTTAAAGATGACCAAAGAAACAGCAGTAACGGCAAAAAATGTATGGACTACTGAAATGTTGGTGCGAGAAGACCCACGAATTACATATACAGACATCGAAAAGATTGTAAACATTAGTTCGGGGAGCATATAAGCTTTGTTGTCGATGGATCCCTCGTTTGCTCTCCAAAAGCGGAAAACAGACTCGTGTGGATTGGGGCCATGAAATGCGTCTACGTTTTGAAAACGGAGCATCTAAGCGAGTTTCAGAAATCGTTACTGGTGACGAGACATGGATCTATCAATATGATCCGGAAAATAAAAGGCAATCATCGCTATGGGTCTACTCAGAAGGACAGTTACCGACAAAACTGCAGACCTCGCAACGTCAGCATAAAAATGGTGGCTAGTTTTTTTTCGCGGAGCGGACATTTTTCGACGTCAATGCTGGAAAATTGTAGGTCAGTTAGCTCTGAATGCTATACTACAGTTGCATTACCCAAAGCTATTCAAGCTGTGCGGGAGAGAAGACCAAAGACCGGGCTTCGGAGAATCATGCTGCATCACGATAACGCCTCTACATATACCTCCCTTAGAACAAAAGCGTTTATTGAGGAATCTGGCGTTGAAACTCTGAGTCACCCACCCCACAGCCCTGACTTAGCTTCTTGTGATTTCTTTTTGTTCTCAAGAGTCAAAGAAAAAATAATAGGCAAGTTTTTTTCAAGCGCCGAAGAAGCCGTGGCTGCCTACGAAGAAGCGATTTCCGTCCTGTCAGATCAAGACTGGCAAAAGTGTTTTCAGAGTTGGTTTAGGTGAATGGAACTTTGTATAGAGCATGATGGAAAATATTTTGAAAAGATGTAACATAAATATTAATAGTATCAAGAATACTTTTTGTATATCTTAAAACTTATTGAGTGACCTACCTAAACGGCAAATCTTATGTGCACACTTAATAACTTCTTATATTATTACGCGAATACGCTTACTGAATCTCCCCTCCGTAACCATTGGTGCTGCATAACACTCGAGGTCGGAAATTAATAACAAAAAGTTTAATTAAATGCGATAAAATACTTAAAATTAGTTTTATTTATTATTATTATATATTATAATTAACACATACTAATAAACAGAATTTGATTCCTAGGTATTTTCTCTCTCTCTTTCTCTGTCTCTCAGTATTAAATGATTACAAATTGACTAACGTAATTTGTTTGCCTTGTGAACACAAGGAACTTTGAAATGTTAGTTCTTAGTCCGATTCTACAGTTTAAATTGGCCAACTGCTCACTTTTTAGTTTGTAAACACACTGTTCCTAGAAAAACGTTTTTCTCTAAATTCGGTATCTCTATACATATGTAAAACAAAGTCGCTTCCCGCCGTCTGTACGCTTCGAACTTTTCAACTACGCGGTTCATCAATAGACAGAATTTTTCAAGGAAAAGGTTTATATGTACAATACATGCATATTATATATTACATAATTCTTCTGTCCGTTTGTATGTGACTTAACTCCTAAGCGGCTGGACCGATTTTGATGAATTTTTGTGTGTGTGTTTAAGTTGATTAGAGAATGGTTTAAATTCACAATTGGAATAAGAAGGCGGATCGGTAGATCTTATAAATAATTTCGAAATCCGACAAAGGATTTCTCAAAATTGTCGTAATTACTATTAGACATGATTTATACTTTTTAATGTTTAGTGTTATATATATTTTATACGTAAGGTACAAGCACCAATTTTAATTATTTTTGTTTTATAAGAATTAGGAGTTAAATTTTAGTAGCTACTTGCCACTATCCCAAAAGATATTTTTATTAATGGATTATTAAAAAAAGCGAGTATTTATGTAATTATTACACGTGTGTTGAGAATGCTGAGACAAAGTTTGCGCTTCCATTACAATGGTTATTTTTGATGTGAAAACTTTAGGTTCGTTGTGATTTGAAACGAAAAAGCGACATTAACAAGAGACAAACAAATACATCTATAGGATTTAGCTTGTGAGAGAATGAAATAGAATACAGTATACATTGTTTCCTGTTATAGGATTAAGAAATTTGTTGATTATAAAATATTTAAGTACTTACAATGATGACATTGAAAACTTGGAGTGTGTACAATATGTAATGTAATATATGTAGAATAAAATGTACAATCATTTTAAGACTTGGTAACAATATAACCGTTAATAAACCAAACACTTATCCTACTCTTATATTCATTCTCCTGGCATTCGTCTCATTCTCTCGAAGTTTAGTCTGCAGGTTTCACTTCTACCGCGTGTGGAAATGCACATATGTGTAACTGTATGAGTGAATTTCACAGTACGCTAGTGGTGTGGGAAAGGCAGTTCCTTGGCATAAAACCCTCCCAATAACGAGAGGCCTGTGCTCAGGAGAGGGACGTAAATATAACTATAGTTTTACTTTAAGTATTACTGTAATATAGAGGCAGCGCGGTTTTAATTGTTTTTATTAAATCGCTTTCGTGGATGTCTGTTTGTGTCGAATTTGGTAATCGATTTTGAACTAACTTCCCATTGAGCTAGAGATTAGGAATTTCGTACATAGCTCGAAATTGGATAATAATATTGTAATTTGACGAAAAAAAATTAATTTGTTATTTTACTGTCGTATTTGGCAGAATATAAAATGACTAAAGTGTTTACATGTCGTAATTGTCTCATTTAATTGTTTTCTTTTAAATATTCATTTAAAATCGTTTAAGTAGCAAATTGTTGAATGACATAGAAAGCTCTTTTATCTACCGACTTCAAAAAATGGCGGTACTCAATTCGACTGTATATAATTTATATTGAATTCGCTTGTACAAAATTCTTAGTTTAAAATTATTTAGTAAAATAATATTTATGAATAGTTGGACTGTGTTGTGTAGAAATAATCCAAACTACAAACTGGCCAAATAATTACGTAGAACCTCTTTTTCAGTTTATTTCTTAATATAACAGTCTAGTGCGATTTTTTTTATGGGATATGGGTGACAAACGAGCACACAGTCCACCTGATGGTAAGTGGTTGCTGCGGCCCATAGACATCTACATCTATCCTCTATTACAAATCAAAATGCAGATGCGTTGTCACCCGTGAGGATTAAGAGGGAATGCCTCATTTTCAGTAAAAAGGGCCTCCGGCCACCTGCATTCACCAAGTGAAACGCCGAGGTAAACCTCTACTTCACGCTGGTATTCTGTGAGGTCGTGGTACCACCCCGGTTCGAGCCGGCCCATCCATGCGACAGCCAGCTGCCGCGTGGCTTGACCACTGTTAAAAAAATATTTACATTATAGACTCCTGGGATTCGACTTAATACTCAAATAGATATGGGATAACCGAATTGGGGAAATAATATTGTTATTATTATATTATATATTATGTATTTTAATAGTGGTAGAGTCAGGCGGCAGCTTTTGCTGTCGCATGGATGTGCCGGCTTGAACCGGGGTGGTACCACGACCTCACAGAATACCAGCGTGAAGTAGAAGTTTACCTCTGCGTTTCGCTTGGTGAGTGCAGGTGGCCGGAGGCCGTTTTTACTGGAAATGAGGCATTCCATACTAGTCCTCACGGGTGAAAACGCATCTGCATTTTGATCTGTAACAGAGGATAGATGTAGATGTCTATGGGCCGCAGCAACCACTTACCATCAGGTGGACTATGTGCTCGTTTTTCACTCTTATCCTATAAAAAAAATGTAAGCAAGAAACATCTTTTACGGTACGTCTACTATGCAGTCACATTTAAAGAGTCATTGTGAATATCTACTTCATAAGGGATAATATTTTTGACGTATGAAATACATTTTCATTTCCAAACCTCAAATATTATTGCCGCCCGAACCAACAAAAGCGCTAATAATTCACTAACTGCCAAAATCGGGCGAACTCATTGTCATATTGATTGCCCGGGGCCCCGCGGATTGTTTTCCTTTGTTTATAGCTTTGTGTCAGTCACTTTTTTGTATTTCTTTCTGACTTGTTTCATGTTATGATAAACATACGGTTAAAATAAGTTTATATGTAATTGGTTTCTTGTTTATCGCTCCAACAGATTCTATAAAACTTTGTACCTAGATAATGTTTTAAATATATATATATATATATATATATATATATATATATATATATATATATATATATATATATATATATATATATATAGATCTGTACACTAGCAACTAGCACCTCCATGTTACCTTATATATAAGTACATGGACGTGCTAGTTATAGATAGAATACTTTCTGCGTGTCACGTAAAAACATAGCTTAATACAAAATTAGAGTAAGCCAAAGGATCCCAACGAAGAGTTTTAGTTAACGATAGCATAAGTAATGAAACTATAAATAGTATAAGACGCTGAAGAGAGACGTGGCAGAGCCATGCAGCAGCTATATTACTAGCAGTTGTAGTACGAATGGGTCAGCTCGGCCGGGGAATGACCACGCTCTCACAGAATACCAGCGTAAAATAGCAGTTTAACACTGCTGTGTTTCGTATGGCGAATTAGTGAACCGGAGACTCTTTTACTGAAAACGAGGTATTCCATCTTAGTCTTCACGGGTGACAACGCATCTGTTTTTTGATTTGTAGTCGAGGATAGATGTAGATGTTTATGGGTAATATGGCAACCACTTACTGTCAGGTGGGATCGTTTCTGCGTGACATACAATATTCTAACTTATATTATAACTTCTGGAGTATAGTTACTTTATAGGAGTCCTGTTTTTTTTTGCAATATTAGAAATAAAGCTGACATGTTGAGTTTTTGCGGCATTTTCCTACCTCGTTATTACGTGGTAGTTCAGAAATTTAAATTGCCAATTACAGCGGAGATTGTACTTTATGACTCGCTTTCTTCGAATAGGACTAAAACTCAACTCTTGCTACCATGATTACAGTTACTATACGAATGAGACAAAAATATGTGAACGGTTTATAATGCTATGCTGACCTCAAATTTATCTACTATAGGTTTTCGATTGCGTCTATATTTACATTTTTATATTTAACAAGCACAAATTTATTTGTACTAAACTGACAGCATCTCCGTCTTCTCCATTTTTTTAAAGTTAGTATTAGCATAATCGTGAAACTGAAATTACCATTATGGAGTTTTACAAGAAAACATTTATTTTTTGTATATTGCAATAGTGGGTCATTAGCGATTACAAATATATACAACGTATGTAATTATTGTATGTACAGTAGCTTGATTATAATATGAAACTATTTGAATTTATATGTATTATTTATTTAGTGTTTTAAAAATTAGCCTGTATAACATTGAAAGTACCTACTTGAAATCGTTAACTGTTATTAAGATGTTTTATCATATTCCGACATTATGAATGTTTGTCACTATTAAAAAATTAGCTCAAAAGTGTTTTTTTCTTACTCCTTATATCTTCCGCTAAATAGTAGTAAAATGTTCCAATTTAAAGGACATAGAGCCAGTATTACATTCTGCAAGACAATCCATCTTAGTCCTCAGCGGTGCCAACTCACCCTTAGCCTTCTTTGTTTGAAGTTGCCATTGTCCATAGACTGCAGAGGCCACTTACCATCAGGTGGACTCTAAGCTCCGAAGTTACCGTTCAATAAAAAAACTGAAGAGACTCCTAATTTGTTGAAATATCAGTAACGGCGTCTGTTAAAACCCCAGAGCAGATGTTACTTTAACGTAGTGGTTATATTCTCTGTTATGTTAATCGGCGCCACATCGTTTTAGCGTCATTTTCAACCAATGCAATGCGAAGCTGTCCTCATGACGTGATATTTTAATCTCAACTAATCAGACGCTGTGTTTAGATTCATACAAATTGTAACAATTTTTTTTAAATGCAATTATTAATTATTAACCCAATTACTTAGAAACTACACAATTTTTTTTATAAAATAAGAGTAATAAACGAGCACATAGTCCACCTGATGGTAAGTGAACAGTGTGACCGATAGACATCTATATTTATCTTCAACTAAAATTGAAATTGTGATATTTACACTCACCATATGAAACACAGCAGCATTAATCTATTTTACGCTGTTATTTTTTGAGAGCGCGGTCCTAACCTGGTCGAATCAACCCATTCGTGCTACATACAACCATGATATAGCTACAGCGTGGCCCTACCACGTATAGAAAGTTGGTGGAGACCTACTGCATTATTGGTTCTTGTTTTTGTTGTATATATTTTTTATCTTAGTTTTCATTAAAATAAATAATAATAACTTTTAATAAAAAAAACCTACTTCAAATTGCTAAGAAATAAGTAACTATTTAATAAAAAAAAGGATCTACAAAATTGTTTCACAGTCTTCGAAGATGTTGCGTAACATACAAAAAAAACATACACTCGAACCTCCTCCTTTTTGAAGTCGGTTAATAAAGGCTGTAACAGTGCATTGCAATACATAGCTTTTTAACACGTAGAACATTTTTGCCGTAATCGCTACGCTGGGCGGGCGGATTTACAATCGTAGCAACATACGTCATACGTCTATCACCATTGACGCTGCAACCCGTCGCTGTCTCAACACTCATCTGGTGTAAACGAGATAGAAATACCTCAATCTATAAACATAAAATTTTTGTAACATTTTTATAGTGGCCTTTATTATAGCAATATGGGTATTAAATATATTAAATATGAATGAGGGCTAATAATTTTCTGCTCACCAGACGTCGCTAGTTGACACTGTGGTAATGATTTTTGTTACACATGGTAATTTAATTGAGAAGTTGGTTTTTAATAAAAGTTTATCAGTTTCTAGAGTATTATATTAATACACTAAAAACGCGTCAGTGGTTTGCTCTTTAACTTTTTGCACATTTTAACATTGTTTAAATTTTTCTACTTTTATGAATATCTGTGATTTGGTTTATATATTTTTAATGTTATTAATTTCAAATGTAGCTAATAGTACAGAAAAAAACAAAAGCTTTTACATTTTCCGACCAAATTAACTTCCTCGCTATGAAATCTGTAAAATATTATACGTCACTTTCTAGTGGCGCCGCCCTGGTCGCACAAAAAGTCGTGGATGCCTTCATTAATAAAAACAATTATTTGTAGGCCATACAAATACTTGTTATATGCGGGATAAGAACCCTAAGCCCTCAGAGCCGTAACTCAATGCCAAGCCACTGCACAATTGAGCCGTCGATTCGCAATAACATGGCGTCGTCGAATTAGCAGAGAACCTCGTTATAAAATTAAATAATAGATCTTATTAAATTGAAAGAGAAGCTACCACACTATCCCCGTCACCACAAATGTTAATATCACTATACTATATATCTTAAGTAAATATGGGTGAAAAACGAGGACACAGTACACATGATGTTAAATGAATACTGTAACACAGACACCTCAATAAGGAATCAAACTGCAGATGCGTTGTCACAGTAGCATTATGCTGATACTCGTATAATGTGCGAGCGTTTATACGTGGCAGAGCCACGCTGCAGTTATATTATGGTTTTAGCACGAATGGTTCGATTTTCCCGGTATATGATCAACCTCTCACAGAATACCATCGTAAGATCGCAGCTCGATAATGCATTGTTTCACATGATGAGTATAGAAAAGAGAACAGGAGGTAATTTTTACTGGAAATGAGGCATTCCATCTTAGTGCTCAGGGGTAACAACACATCTGCATTTGGATTCTAAATCGAGGAAAGGAAGATGTCTACGGGTTACATTATCTACTTACCATCAGGTGGACTGTGTGTACGTTTGTCACCCTTATTCTACAGGATGGGCCATCTGTTGGTCCTTTTTTCAATCGATGACATTTAGTACTTAATGGCATCTGTTTCAAAAAAATATTTGACATATAAAAAGTCATAAATATGCCATTTGTAATAATCAGTCGCTACAATACAAAATTAACTTTATTATGAAAGTGGTCGTTCAAAAAAAAACAACATTTCGTAAATTACGTAAGAGTTTTGGTCGACATGCACGTCCTATTGAGCGTGCAATTGACAAAATTATTAATCTTTTTGAAGAAACCGGTTCAGTGGGTGGTCGTAGAACGTATCAACATGTTCATCCAGTTCGTACTCCTGATGTAGTGGTAACTGTTAGTGAAAGTGTTTGTAATGAACTAAGCACATCAACCAGACATTGTTCACAGGATCTTAACATTTCACTAACCAAATTACGACGCATTTGCCATGATGATCTTCATTTGCATCCATACAAAATTCAACTAACTCAACAGTTGAAGCCCCCAAACCATTTTAAACGTCGTCGTTTTGTTAATTGGATGCTTGAACGAAATGTAGATTTTTCATCAAAAATCATTTTTACACAAAATTGTCGAATGTGGGGAGCGGAGAATCCTTATGCTATTCATGAAGCAGAACATCACCCTCCAAAAGTCACTGTTTGGTGTGGTTTATGGGCTGGAGGCATCATTGGGTCCTTGTTTCTTGAAAACGAACAGGAAAATGCCCTTACATTGAATGGGGAACGTTATCGTAATATGTTAACTGATTTTGTGTGGCCCAAATTGAACGGATTGGGTGTCATTGACTTTTGGTTTCAACAAGTAGGTGGGACATGTCACACAAGTCGTGCATCAATCCATTTATTGTCAAGAAAATATGCTGATCGCATAATTTCAAGAAGTACTGAAGTTTCTTGGCCATCAAGGAGCCCGGATTTAACACCAATTGATATTTTTTGTGGAGTTATTTGAAAGGTAAGGTGTATGTTAATCATCCACAAACAATTCATCAACTTAAAAACAACATTCAAGCTGAAATTGAGGTCACTGATCCGCTTTTATTGGAAAAAGTCATCCAAAATTTTGATGTTCAGATGCAGGCCTGTAGATAAAGCCGTGGTGGGCATATGAACGATATTGTTTTTCATTCATAAATGGTATAGAACCACTTTTCATTATCAATAAATTAAAAAAAAACATTTCATCTCAAAATTTGTGTTTTATTTGCAAATTAAAAAAGGACTAACAGATGGGCCACCTTTTATTAAAAAAAACACGTGCTCCTTCCCTGTACAATCAGGCAGGCACTTCGGTTCTACCATGAGACCCACAAGATGGAATGTGGTTATAGATTTCCTTACGCAATTATCACGCGGCGACGTTTCCAGGTGTGCATTGTTTGTAATGTGACGCGCAATACAATGCCAGCACGAGCATTGACGATAGCAGTAACAAACGTCTTGACTTTCGACCCTGCTGCCCATTGCAGGTCTGGGTATTTTATGTCTTACGTAAAGAAAATAGTTATACCACCTTATTATGCAAATCCAAAGTCAAAATTGTTTATAACAAAACAATTTTTATAATTTAAAAAAAGAGTGTCGTGGAACACTCGGTTCGGTCGGTCTCATTATTGATTAACAAATACAAATAAATGAATCACTAGCGTATATTAAAATGAAGCGTCATTTGAAATAAAATAATATTTCTTTCATAGCAAGATAAGAAAAAGTGCGAGGGATATGGATATTATTCCATCTCGCTTCGTTATTCAAAGGCCGTCTACACTACGTCAGAAGGGGTCGTGACGGAAAAATGTGACACATTTTCTCGCCTAGCCCCCATCCGCCAAATTCGTACCGTTCGATAAGAAATTTCGTTCCAAACAAACCTACGCCAACGCTTCAACAAGTCCCTACTGCGAGAGATCTTGAGAGAAGTAGCTAGACAGTTAACACTTCCGGCACTCCCGGTGCGAAATGAGATAAGAATTATGTTACTCGAACATCACACTTCAATACCAGCAGAGAAAGATAACGGTTTAACGGACTTAAAAGAAGGAGAGTTTCTCAATTCCACTGCATTTTTTGTGTGTTACCTGATTTTTTTTCTAGGTGAACTAATTTCGATGATTCCTTCTCATGTAGTTCCATATAAATTTGATCATGATCTGACCAGTAGCTTTTGAATTATCCTTTGTAATGCGCATGTAATTGTCTTCGACTACATTGATGATTTATAATAATTTTAATTTGGAGTTAGCCGTGATTAAGTATGACATTGGGACGTCAAACACCTCATTCCCCTAGTAACCATGTGTGCTGTAAAGTGCTCGAAGCGTCGGGAATATAAAATAAGTTAATAAAATAAAACAGTAAAACCTAGTTTTATTTAAATGTGTAGTGTTCGCGTAAATATACGAAATCATTATACATTGATGATGTTCTCATTTTATTTATGTTACGAGCTTGGGACTCGATACAATTAAAACTGCCGAGTTAATTGCTAAAATTGACACTTTAATTACAGAACACTAATTGCAACTTAAAACCACACTAATAACAAAACACAATTGTACTACTGACCACTTTAGTTTGCAGTTGTATCGCTTCGAAATATTCGCTTGTATTGCTAACTCAACACTGACCGGGTCGCGGTCTATACCGGCCTTAGATATTTTCCAGAACCTTCTACTGTAGAAGCCTCTAGAATGTTCGAGTACATAATGGTCCCGACTGACTAGGTCTCGATAGTTCTAGAAAGTTCTTCCATGGAAAATTCTAAGAAGGATCTTGACTCTCCTAGTTTTGCTACTCGATACTAGAGGGCGCTAGTGGTAACTTAGTGTTGTCATACACCAGGCAATAATGGTGGCGCTCAACATTTTCATATTAAGGTCAGTTGTACAATTTTTTTAATTTTATCAGTTGTTATTTAAGATAATTCAATAGAATACTGTAACGGGCCTCCATATCTAGCGAATTGCATAATATTATGCGGTACATGTACTATTTACAGCCTTGTTTTTAATCATTGATTATGGCTATCAAATTAAGTATTAACTATCTATATACATATTTGTCTCTTCCTATTGTCATTTAGTGTAAAGAGAGTGAAAGCTTTGAACTTCACACATTTCTAAATGGAGTCGATTTTTATGAATAGGTTCGTATGTTTTTCTTTACCAATTGTGGCATGTAGAAGATTTTTTCAGCCTTATCTCGCTAAGTATGAGGTAATGATCACATCAGTCTGCCGCTGGCACTCGTGTAGAGTACGCGTATTTGTATCGGCCAGTGCGGTTGCGATATATATTTACGCAAACTGCGATTGTTTTCTTTGTAAACGATTTGAGCATAAATTAAAATGGATTCTTTTACATCTCGTTTTGGGCGAAAATATATCAAGCGTCGATTAGTGTTTCTATCATCTAAAAGTTCATCCAAAAAGGAAGAAAATGACGTTCTATCGAAAAAAGTATTAAAATAACAAGAAAACGACCCTGCCGAGTGCTTAGTGATGAATATGAGGCAGCCCTTTAAAGTAGTGACGGTGATTTTAGTGATTCTTCATCTGAAAATTATTGTCCCGATTCAACCGACTCATCATCGGATTCTGAATACTCCCTAGCTAGTGTATCAAGTATTCAGACAACTAACCCGGAAGAGCTTGACAATAATCACCAGGACTCACCATTTCTAATTAAAACATATCAAGAAGTTCCCTCTGATCACCAAGTAACTTACCAAGAAATGTTTAAACCTGACCTGCCTCAGCCTATTGCACAAGGATCACCATCTTCAATTCTACATACTGTAAAATCTCTTCCTCAACCTGCAGCTACAAGAAGACAACAACAAAAACTTACAATATCATGGTCAGAAACAAATGAGGGAAGGAACAGTTTTGACTTTACTGGCAATCCAGGATTAAAAATAAATATGCCTGCAACCACCAACCCGAAACCAATTGACTTTGTGTATATATTTTTGGATGATGAATACTTACAATTTTTGGAAGTTATTGGAAGTAAAGACTGAGTTCAGTTGGGGGATGGCTCGAACTTTAGGCCTAGTCAGTTTCAATAGTTTATCATATAGAGGATGTCATGGGGGTCATGATTGAATAGGGGCAAAAAGTTCTCACTACACTCCTAGGGCGTCAAAATGGCCAAAACCCAAAAACTTGGGGGTGATTCGAACTTTAGACATAATCAGTTTGAATAGCCTATAATGTAGAGGATGTCATGGAGGTTATGGTTGAATAGGGGCAAAAAGTTCTCATTTCACTCCTAGGGGGTCAAAATGGCAAAAATCCAAAAAAAGTTAGAATTCTTATTTCGGCTATAACTCTGCCTCCTTTGGAGGTTCTTACATATTCTTTACTTTTTGCATCCCACTTGTTGGAAGTAAAGATTAATAGAAGAATCAAACAAAAATGCTGCCCATATATTTCAACAACCTGGTCTGAGAGAAAAGCCTAGAATAACCGATTACTCGAATAACCGAAAGACACAACTTTTCCAGAAATGAGAACTTTTATAGGACTTATTTTACACATAGAATTAATTCGACTCAATCGCAGCACATTCTATTAGAAGAATCATAGGTTTTTCAGTATACCATCTTTTCTACCGGCTTCGAAAAGGAGACGGTACTTTATTCGACTGTATGTTTTCTTTTACGTGTGTTACCTCATAATTTTTTTCTGGGTGAATCGATTTCAACGATTCTTTTTTATTTGAATGTTGGTGCTTCTCATGTAGTCCCATATAATTTTGATCAAGGCTTGACCAATAGTTTTTGAGTTATGCTTTCTAATTTATATTGAAGTCTGTTGTACAAAATTTTAAATTTTTAATAATAGGTTCACAGAATACGAGCGTAAAATAGCAAAATTTTGTTATACTTTCTTGGTCATTCAGAACGGAAAGTATTTTTACTGGTACTGAGACATTCTTTCTATCTTTGTCCTCAGGGTTGCCAATGTATTTAAATTTTGATTCTTAATCTATTATATATGTTGATGTAGGACAAGGTGTCTATAGGTCCCAGCTTTTTTTTATAGAATAAGGGTGACAAACGAGCACACAGTCCACCTGATGGTAAGTGGTTGCTGCGGCCCATAGACATCTACATCTATCCTCGTTTGCGAATCAAAATGCAGATGCGTTGTCACCCGTGAGGACTAAGATGGAATGCCTCATTTCCAGTAAAAAGGGCCTCCGGCCACCTGCACTCAGCAAGCGAAACGCAGAGGTAAACCTCTACTTCACGCTGGTTTTCTGTGAAGTCGTGGTACCACCCCGGTTCGAGCCGGCCCATCCGTGCGACAGCAAAAGGTGCCGCGTGGCCTTACCACTGTTTTACTAAGCTACCACAACTAACCGTCTGTACACTCTTTTGTCAAGTACTTGTATAGCAATTAAACTTTTAATTTAAAGTCAAAGCCTACTTGCACACTAACGACAACAAAGAATTACAAAAAAATAAATTATTTCCGCATAACAGCTAACTGTGTTAATACATGGTAGGTATATAGACGTATTAAGTCCCTAATTCTAAAACTTACGTTCTTTGTATTTCTTTTTATTATTTGACCCATTGTAATGGACTAAGAATATCACAAAGGAGAAGGAGACATCTCCATACATTTTTGGGCCAAGATGTTAACAAGATGAAAGTCAGACCATTTGAAAGCTTATATATAAAAAATTCATACCTGAAAATCTGGCTAGATTTGTCAATCTAGGAGCTGAGTTATTGAAGAAAAATAAAAGTGATTTTATGTATTACCTACACTGTAACAGGCGATTTTTCACTGTAATAACACTGTAATAGGTTATTTTTCACTATAATTACTTAAAGATATAAAAGGCGGATCAGTATAAAATCACCAAAGAAAAGCTGAGGTTATCTAGGAAATAAAATATTGAAACGCTTAACGAAAATTAAAACAACAACAACTAATTGAAATGAATATTAGAAATATCGATCTGAGATCGATAACTTGAATTATTGTTGTTACTGTTATTTGTTGACATGTTGGTATTTTTCCATATTATTTTGTAGATATGTTTTTTTATCTGCCTAGTTAACACAGATAAATAATTGAAAATATATATTAAAATGCTGGATTTAATCGAGAATCGATTATATTGCACTCGTTTCAAATGAAATCGAAAATTGGTCTTTTACTTTTTTTTAAATGAATAGTTTTGAAGTTTGAACTGTCAAACAAACTAATAGAAACAAGGAGGTTATAATATTATAAATATAAATTACTAGTGGTAGGTAGTGTACAGAAAAGAGAATTTCACTAGTGTATTCTTTATGGTAATCGATTTATTTCCATAAAATTTTTATTTCTTTTTTCCTTATACGAATAATAATATACTTTATTTCCAAATGGATATATCATATCAATATATCAACTTTAACATTTAAATTTTTTGAACCCGAATAAATATAAAATCGATTGCATCAATACAATCGATTTTCCAACTTATTTATTATTTTATTGTTTTTTCGACATCTAGATTGTAAAATGAGCTAGTTTTTAGTATTTAACTTTAGAAAAATATAGCCAATTTTTTAAAGTATAAACCAATTAGTTAACTTAAGGCCCAAAAATTTCATTCTCCTTTAAGGTAACAGTTAGAATGTTGTCTTAATATTCACATTAAAAACTTTGTTTTCTTCTTTCATTCTCCAAATTTATATGGGATCATTCTTGAAGCTATTCACCTGAACTTTAAACCTATTTATTAAAAAATAATTAAAAATATTATCGATAGACAATTGACGAAAATATTGCGTAGTTTGCATATAAAAAAGAACATTCACTTTAATTGAAATCCTACTCCGTTTTTTGAAGTCAGCTAAATTAGTTCTCACCCAATTTTATACGATTTTTTTAGAGATAAGGGTGACAAATGAGTGTCTAGTCATAGTCCTCCTGATAGTAAGTGGACGCTGTGACTCATGAACGCATGCATCTATCTTCGATAAAGGATTAAAATGATGAGTTGTCACCCCTAAGAACTATGATGCAGCGCCTCGTTTCCAGTAAGACCTTGTTCCCACTTAACAGGTGTCAGGCGCCGTAGTTGTTTGATCACACTAGTCAGTTGTCGGATCCGATCGAAACTGGAGCCATTTTTTGTCAGTGTATGTGTATGAATGTACACGATGGGCATTGACGAAGCTTTTGTTATGATGTATTATTTGATGAGAAAACAAATAAAAAGCCAAGAAAAGAAATTTTTTGGTTCACCAAACCCACCGCGATATGTGTGTGCGCGATTTGCGGTAGAGAGAGAAAGGGGAGCGGGAAAAGGGTTGCTGGGCTCGACGTACGAGATAATATGAACTGCGCCATAAATACTCTTAGGCAAATGAAATTTGACGCGATTATTTTACGGACGTATAGGCCTTGCAAAACACCCAAATTTCTTGTCGTTGCAGACAAAAAAACGATGTCGCATAAGTGTGAACAGCTTCATATAAAATGTTCTGCCACTAGTGCAGCCGATTTTCTGTCGGGTCTGACACAAGTGGGAACAGGCTTTAAAAAGGTAATCCGGTTCTCTACACTCACCATACGATACACAGCAGCATTAAGCTACTATTTCACGCTAGTATTCTGTGAGAGCGTAGTCCTTCCCCGTTCGAGCCGACCTATTCGTGCTTCAACCATAATATAGTTAAATCTCTCGTCTCTACCACGTGTAATTACCTACATAGCTTACGCTACTTTTAAAGGAGAGTTACATAACTGTACTTACTACAGATTTATTTCAGTCTGTAAAAGCGATTGTCTGGCTTTCGTAGAATTCAGCAGAAATAGAACGGTACACTAATCCGATTATTTCATTTCCATTATGTTCAGGTATTGTTGAGTTCTGTAACTTTTCAGAACTCGAATTTACGTTCGAAATTGTAATAAGCTATATTATACATACGAGGAAGTGCTTGAAAATGGTTTACATGCGTAATAATATGAAATTAGACGAGGCGAGCTTATGCATAACAAAGAGAATATTGTCATTTATTAACTAAAAATTGCCAATCTAAAATTTACTAAAGCCATATGAATGCTATATGTTTGTTTTCGTCTCACGTATCTTGTGACCCGCCACATAACGATATTGCCTTTTTATCGAACTGTAACTGAGAAAATAGTTCTTATTATAACAATTTCCTCTAGATCGAATTTTGATCATGGCGGTTAGTTTCAATAGATAATAATAATAATTATAAGTTCTTTATTTACTTCACAAGGTGTTCTTAACATATATAAGTGGCTAGAGCCGCCCTTTAAAACAGAGCGCCTGTAGTAGGACGCTCTGCTCTTCCACAAATTCACAAACGAAATCTTATGAAATACTTTTAGATAACTAATATAAAAACGTGCATGCTTGTGTGCTGTGTGTGTGTGTGTATGTGTGTGTTTGCGTTTGTGTGTGTGTGTGTGTGTGTGTGTGTGTGTGTGTGTGTGTGTGTGTGTGTGATTTAGAACAGATAGGATCATAGTTACGAGTGTGTGCGTTAACACTCGTGTACTCTCTATTCGCCCACTCTCATAGTCCGATTGGACGTAAATCCGAAATGACTGGAGTCGAAACATGCATGGAGTAGAAACACCGCCCCCTTCCAGAGTCCGGGCTGCTACTGAAAAGTTCTTAAAAAAAACCTTTATACAATGATTTCAGCCCGACCTGGGTTTTAAACCCGAGATGTTACAACCAGCAGTTGCGCTTACAACCACTAAACCTTTGAGACAGTTCTTATTATATGAACTTAACTTTGTGTAACCGTGCGATAGTAAAATTATCCACTGCCCATAATATCATCCTCGAAAAGTCGTTATCGGCGGCAAAGGAAAACCAAGCCAGGTGATGGACTGCATCATCTTCTTGATAACAGCTAGCCAATCGTGGTTACTAAGGCAAATATTCCCCCTATGAGGCAATCTATGTATGGTTTGATCATTGACATTGACAATACGAATGGAAACTATGAAAGTTTTATTTTATTTAGGGTATTTGTAACTCGTGTTATACATTAATTTTAGCATTCTGCTCTCCTTCTTCATATAAACTCTGAATAATTCAAACCTCACAGTCCTCCAGGCGCACAATATGCTTTAAAAGGAGTACCTAAACGTATTCTCTTCACGTCTGATAGAGGTGGCAAACGAGCACATACAGATTACCTGATGTTAAGTGAATGCCGTGGCCCATAGACGCCTACGTTTATCTTCGATTAACAATCAAAATGCAGATCTGCATGCGTTGTCAACCCTGAAGACTAAGATGGAATGCCTTGACACAAGTAAAAAACGTGTCCGGTTTTCGTCACTCACCACACGAAACACAGCAGTATGAAACTGCTTTTTACGCTAATTCTGTGCGAGTGTGGTCCTTCTCGATGATCTCGTGATGAAAAAAATCGACGTTTGAAAAACTGCATATCTGAGCTATAAAATATTTCCAAGAGATGTGAGGTCCGCGAACACGGACTGGAGCAACACAGAATTTTGCTCCATAATGGTCATGGAAATGAGAAGAAGCCTGTGTCTATGAAAGAAAGTCTATATGGTACGTATATACTCGTAGGCTGTAACTGTACTGGGCTATAAGCTTATCATCTAAGATATTAAAGTGTGGTCGTAACGTAAAAGGATTTTAAGCCTCCACTGTGTCAAGCGATTATAGTTCTACCATTGTATGCGAATAATTACTTTTATAGCCTGTCATTAACATTGCTCTCACCATAAATTGCCTCATAAGAGGCATATTCGCCATTTTTCCATACTTGGCAGTCGAATTGCTAACCGCATGTATTTATAGTCGGTTGTTATCAGAAGATGCCAGGCACTGCTTGGTACTGCCCGTCCTCTGTTTCGATGTCACTCTGCCGCCTTTATCGATACCCACGGGATGATATTGGGTAATGGATATTCTTAAACCGTAAACAACACTGTAAATTAATTTACTAATAAATAAATAAGTATTCTTTTGTAATAGTGAATGCAATAGAGAATAAAATAATAAATTATTTAGTATACATGTCAAATATTTAAAAAACATATGCTGCTATTTCTATGTATATAGAGAATAAAATAATAACTTATTTCGTATACATGTCCGTTTTTTTAATAGGACAGGGTGACAAACAGTCCACCTGATGGTAAGCGGCTGCTGCGGCCCATAGACATCTACATCTATCCACGTTTTGCGAATCAAAATGCAGATGCGTTGCCATCCGTGAGAACTAAGATGGAATGCCTCTTTTCCTCTAAAAAGGGTCTCCGGTTCCCTACACTCACCATACGAAACATAGCAGCATTAAGCTGCCATTTCACGCTGGTATTCTGTGAGAGCGTGGTCCTTCCCAGGTCGAGCCGACCCATTCGTGCTACAACTATACCACTGATACAGCTGCAGAATGGCTCTACCACGTACAAAAAAGATTATAAAGGACTTCAAAAACGGGGAAGTTCTCAATTCGAGTGTTTGTTTTTTAGGGTTCCGTAGTTACACAACAAGGAACCCTTACAGATTCGCCATGTCCGTTGTGGTCGCGGTTTTGCCCAGAGACCCTGGGTGCTACAAATCTATTATTTGGCATAGTTATAGATATTAATCACGGCTAGAAACAGTGAAGTAAAATCAAAAAAAAATTGGGTACTTCCCATACAAGTCTTTATAATTCCTTAAAAATTCCTTTTAAAGTCCTTATAATTCTGATTTGAAAATAAGTCCTTCAGTTACGATCTTCCTATTTGGGTCCATTTTCGACCGAACTTACTTATTATGCTCATTATCAAGAAAACCCACATATAGCGATGAGCAACTACGGAACCCTACCTCTAAATTGTGCGTCGCCCGACACAAGATATGTTACGCGATATTTTTTTATAGCAGAGGGGGTAAACGAGCATGCGACTCACCTGATAGTAAGTGCCTACCGCCGCCCATAATCAAATGCAACACCAGAGGAATTGCAGATGCGTTGCAGGCCTTTTAAAAAGAGTAGGCTCTTTTCTTGAAGGTTCCTCCGTCGTATCGGTCTGGGAAAACCTCTGGTGGTAGTCGTTTCCACAAGGAAGTTGTGCGAGGAAGAAAACTTCTTCTAAATCGCACATATTTTCGCAGATTGTGAAACGAGTTTTATGATTCTTTTTTTATTAAGTGGGTTCAAGTATGATTTGAAAAAAAAATCCCACCCCTATGGATAGCAAATAAATTACTTTTTTGAGCAATTTGAAGTCGATTTTTGCTTTTTGTTAAAAGTGTTATTTATAGAAAATACATGTCTCGTAATCGCTTCTTATTATTTTTCTGCCGACTTCCAAAAAGCAGACGGTACTCAATTCGACTGTATGTTTTTTATGTGTGTTACCTCATAACTCTTTACTGGGTGAACCGATTTCGATGATTCTTTTTTTATTTCAAAGCTGGTACTTCTCGCGTGCTCCTATATGAATTTGATCAAAGTAAGACCAATCGTTTTTGAGTTATTCTTAATAATTTATAATGAAGTCGGCTGTACAAAATTTTTAATTTAAAATTATATTATTAGATGCTTAATTTTTTCGAATATAAAGACAGGTGCTTTGAATAAAGTGGAGCAAATTATCAAATGGTTCAATGAAAACATGAAACTTATAATTAACGCTCACAAGTGTTTTTCTTTGAATGAAAGTATAGTTTTGTGGAGAGAACGACTGTTTTTCAAACAATATATAAAAAACAAACGTCGTAAGTATGATATAAAGTTATATTTACTTACGATGGTTTTGTTTTTAGAATGCATTTATTTGGTGGATATCACCAGTGGAATAGGACACAGAAAAAATTGTCATGCATTTGTTGAATGATTTTTTTGATAAAGCACATTCCGTATTCGTGGATAATTTCTATAGTGGATATAATCTGTTTATGAAATTATTCCAAAAAGAAACCTTATTGCTCAGATATTTTACGTAAGAAACGTGAGAAACGGTCCATTGTATGTAATAAGTTAAAAAAATGTGGAATTCATGTTGCTTGTATACGCTGCATAGGAGGATATTTGCCATAGTTTCCACGTTTGGCATGTGGGTTAACTAATAATAGCGCCATCTACTTACTGCTAAATAAACTAATGATAAGTAACTGATCAAATGAAACATATTTATTTATTTAATCTTTCATGCACAAAATTATACATACGACGGACTTAATGCCATAGGGCATGCTCTACCAGTCAACCATTAGGCTAAACAGAGATATACAAACAAGAAGGCGGTGCAGCAGTAATAAAATTAGAAAGCGCTAAAAAGATATTGTATATACATATACACACAAACAAATAGATATATATACTTAAATACACACAATATATACATATATAAATAAATACATACACATATACATGCATACACTACATATATACACAATACATATAAATATTATCTATGTCAGAACAAATATGAAATATACATATGTGTATGAAAATAAGAGCTGTGTTAGTTCAAACTTGATACAATTTTTTCACATGCTTACATACTTGATTTTTAAAAACAAACTTATGTAAATATCAAAGTTAATATAATTGTCGCGGTGGCCACTATCTGGATGGTTTATCACAATTGTAACTTTTAGCAAAATTACTGATAAAACTGTGATTAAGAGAGAAGGTCTTTAGTTGAATATGTTGGGTGTCTGTTGGCATAGAAATATTTCAGCAATTCCTTTTTGTATCAAGTCCGATAAAAATAATTAAAATTAAGTGCACTGTGAGATTTTTATCCATAATTGATGCAACAGTTTGTGATACCATTGAATGACTTATTACTAGTTAAATATGGTCCATATTCGTGCAAAAGCATCTTTTCAATTTTAATGAGTTTTATTTAAGCAAATACGAGATCCGTGTAGCTCGATGTACTAAGTTTTCATAGTACAGAAACAAAAAGTGTACGATTCCCGCGAGGAACAACGAAACTGGTAAGGGAATTTTATTAGCTTATTTTCCACGTGCTCAGTGAAGTGGTGAAAAATAACTTCGTGGGGAAACCTTGATGTAAAAAAGTCTTAAGTTTTATTGTTAATTTTATATCGAACACTTACTTTATTAACCAATACATATACACAGCACATTTACACTACATAAAACATACTTTTAATTTTGTTCTCAAATATGATTTGTCCAGTAATATTATTATTATTAGCCGTGTAGTGGCGGTTAAGAATATCCACTACCCCATACCTTCTCGCGGGTGTCGTAAAAGACGACAAAGGGAAACAGGCAGGAGATGGGCAGCAGCATCTTCGTGATAACACCAAAAATTAGAATAAAAAACTACGGTTACCAACCCGCTTGCCAAGCGTGGCAACTAAGGAATAATACCCCCCATGAGCAATGACAATAATAAACGGCCCCTAGTCCCCGGCGGCCCCGCTATTCCTAACTACGGTGGCGACCATGGTAACGGCGGGGCAGGGGAAGCTAAGAATCTCTTCATGGTTCATGGACTTCATGGAGAAAGAGGGACTCTTTATGATGAACTCTTTCTTCCAGAAGCGGCCTCACAGGAAGTGGACCTGGTCGAACCCCGACGGTTCCACAAAAAACGAGATTGACTTCATTATGACGACCAGACGACAACTGTACATTGATGTCTCCGTGATCGCGAGGGTGAAAACTGGTAGCGATCACCGAATGGTTAGAGGCACACTGAACCTAAACGTTAAGTTGGAGAGGTCTCGTCTAATGAAGTCAACGCTTCGTCCCCCTCGTGCTCTGTTCCAAAGTCCCGAAACCTTTCTACTCGAGTTACAAAACCGTTTTCAATGCATAGAAGACTGCAATGAACTTGACGATATGAATGACAAGCTTGTGGAAACTGTCCATGCGGTCGGAGCTAAGTTCTGCAAGACCCGCCGCAGACGAACACAAAAATTCTCCGATCACACTCTCAATCTCATGGCTGTTAGACGGGAGATGAAGCTACATTCTTCAACAGATTTGACAGCATACAGCCTGTATTGAAGAAGCGATCGAGCGGAGCCAAGGCTCCAAAGTCTTGCCAGAGATCTGTCTGCCAGAAAGAGCCAACTGTCAAAACTGAAGACCGAGTTGGCAGCATCGTTTCCGGGGCACCTGAAATTTTGAGTGAGATTGAGAGGTTCTATGGGCAGTTGTACACGTCATCATTTGTTATTATAAAATCAGCAATATTTGCATCTCACTTTTTCACTTTTTAATTTTTCTTTTTTACTCACTATGTGTTTATGTGTGGTAGGTGCAACAAGTGTAGCGTCATAATAGTGGTACTGGTTGTTGCATATTCGACCGTACGTTACTCACAAGAGGGCGCACTGAAAACCAGCTTCGTGGATAATACCACGAAATAATGCTGAGTGCCCTTTTATACCAAACCCACACACATAGTAAAAATTTGATGGTAATGATTTTGAATTGAATTTTGTTTTGATCTGTAGTTATAAGTTTTTAGTGCATAATATCTTTTGTAACATGTGTGTTGGTGTTTGATATAATAAATAATTCTTCTTTCTTTCTTTGTTTCATCATTGAAACCACACGCAAGTGAGAGTAACGATCTAAAAGCTAGTCTTATCCGACACTATTCCGAAGATATCCGGGATGTCAGTCTGAGCGAGATTAGAATGGCTCTCCAGCACCTTAAAAACGGCAAGGGCCTAGGCGAGGATGGAATGACAGCGGAGCTTCTGAAAGCGGATGAAAGACCGGTACTTGAAGTCCTTCAGAGGCTCTTTAATTCCGTCCTGCATGGTGGTGTTACACCGGAGGCGTGGAGCAGAAGTGCGGTGGTCTTATTTTTCAAGAAAGGTGACAACGCTCTCTTGAAGAACTACTGACCGATTTCCCTTCTGAGCCGCGTCTACGTGCTGTTTTCGAGAGTCATTACAAATCGTCTCGCGCGCAGACTTGACGACTTCCAGCCTCCCGAACAAGCCGGTTTCTGTAAGGGCTTTAGCACCATAGACCACATACAGACCCTTAGGCAAATTGTACAGAAGTCCGAGGAGTACAATTTGCCACTATGAGAAATGTATGTGGACTATGAGAAAGCCTTTGATTCCGTCGAAATTTGGGCGGTGCTGCAGTCCCTTTAGCGGTGCCAAGTTTACTGTCGGTATATCGAAGTGCTGAAGTGTTTGTACAGTAGAGCTACGATGGCTATCCGAGTACAGAACCAGAGTACGAAACCTATCCAGTTACAGAGAGGTGTAAGACAGGGTGATGCTGTAACCCCGAAACTCTTCACCGCTGCATTGGAAGACGTTTTCAAGCTTCTGGACTGGAAAGATACGGAATTAACATCAATGGTGAGTACATCACTCACCTTCGATTTGCCGACGATATAGTCCTTATGGCAGAATCGCTTGAGGACCTAAGCACCATGCTCAATGACCTCAATAGTGTCTCCCAGCGTATAGATCTTAGGATGAACATGAACAAAACAAAGATCATGTTTAATGTCCATGTCACACCTATACCGGTGGTTGTTGGGAGCACTAAGCTCGAAGTTGTTGACAAGTATGTTTACCTGGGACAAATAGTCCGACTAGGTAAGTCCAACTTGGACCGAGAGGTCAATCGACGGATTCAACTCGACTGGGCAGCGTTCGGAAAAGTACGACACATCTTCTCGTCAGACATACCTCAAAACCTTAAAACGAAATTGTACAACCAGTGCGTGTTTCCAGTGATGACTTACGGATCTGAGACGTGGTCCTTCACTGCTGGCCGTATAAGGAAGCTCAAGGTCGCTCAGCGGGCTATGAAGAGGACACCTATACCGGTGGTTGTTGGGAGCACTAAGCTCGAAGTTGTTGACGAGTATGTTTACCTGGGACAAATAGTCCGACTTGGTAAGTCCAACTTCGACCGAGAGGTTAATCGACGGATTCAACTCGGTTGGGCAGCGTTCGGGAAATTACGGCACATCTTCTCGTCAGGTATACCTCAAAACTTGAAAACGGGACTGTACACCCAGTGCGTGTTGCCAGTGATGACATACGGAACTGAGACGTGGTCCTTCACTGCTAGCCGGATGAGGAAGCTCAAGGTCGCTCAGCGAGCTATGGAGAGGGCTATGCTCGGAGTTTCTCTGCGTGATAAACTCAGAAATGAGGATATCCGCAGTAGAACCAGAGTGACCGACATAGCCCAACGGATTAGTAAGCTGAAGTGGCAATGGTTCGGCCATATAACTCGAAGAACCGACGACCGATGGGGAAGAAAGTTTCTCGAGTGGCAGCCTCGTACCGGCAGGCGAAGTGTAGGGCGTCCCCCCACGAGATGGAATGACAACCTGGTAAGACATGCAGGAAGTCGATGGATGCAGGTGGCTCAGGACCGTGCTTTGTGGCATTCCTTGGGGGAGGCCTATGTTCAGCAGTGGATTTATGAAAGGCTGTAATGATGATGAATGATGATGATGATTATTATTATTATACATATGTTACATGTGAGTTGTTTGTGTATACTATTAGAAGTAAAAGACGGATTCACCAAATATTTCTATTTCTAAATATGATATATATATTTATTTTTTAAGTATTTATGCACCTTACAACCGTGACACCCGTCACCCGTGAGGACTAGGATGGAATGCCTCATTTCCAGTAAAAAGGGCCTCCGGCCACCTGCACTCACCAAGCGAAACGCAGAGGTAAACCTCTATTTCACGCTGGTATTCTGTGAGGTCGTGGTACCACCCCGGTTCGAGCCGGCCCATCCGTGCGACAGCAAAAGCTGCCGCCTGACTCTACCACTGTTAACCACTGTTAACGTTACAGTTACACGCTTAATAACAATACGCAAAATAAAGTTGTGGTAATTTATAGTATAATAAATTTAAATATATCAATTAATGAACCAAACTTCATCGGCGCTGTTTGCTCGCTAAGCTAAATCACGACACAATTTTTGTGGCACTTTATAGGCCTCTTAGTCAAAAGCATGTTACAAAGTTTATTGTATCTCTTAATTATTTATTACAGGCAATATTTTGCTATAAAAATATAAAAGTAGCAGGCGATATTAATTTTGATATTTGTGAACAGAGCAAAGATAATAATGCCGAAAATTACTTAAACTTGTTAGCGGCATTTGTTATCCTATCACTCACAATCGAACCTACTTGGATCATATTATGTTAAAAACGAAATAACAAAGCAATCTGCTGTGTTCCTCAAACAACAATTACGGACCATAACTGCGTTAATCTTGTTTCTTAATTCAAAAAATAATGAATATTGCACTAATTTAACTAAGAAAATAATCACTAATTACAATAATTTTATTTATTATTAGAAATAAAAAATACTGACTTTACACCAATTTTTAACATGTTTGATGTCAATGTTGCGGATAATTATCTGGTAAATTCGCTATTAAATATTATTGATTCACAGACAAAACAATAACTATTTCACAGCGTTAAATCGTAAGAAAACCATGGATAACACCAGGACTTTTAAGATGCATGAGAAATAGAGATAATCTAACTAATAAACTATACAGAAATTTTTGTAATAAAATATTAGCTAATGTTAAAAAAGACTATGGAAAAAATGAGATATCTAAAACAAATAAAAATAATAAATTATTATGGGAAACCATAAAAAAGATAACACACAAGAAAACTAAAGACTCACCGACTGAACTGTTATCAATATCAGAAAACCCAAAAACCTCAGTAAATAAAATAAACACATACTTTGTTAATGTAGGCCAAAATTTAGCTAAAGATATCATTCAATGTAAAAAGAAAATTCATACAAAAATAGAACCCTTTTGTAAATCTATTGCTTTGTTGCCAACGGATGAAAAGAAAATCGATCTACTTATATTGAATCTAAAGTCAGGCCGTGCAGTAGGATTGGATAATATCTCAGGTGATCTGCTTAAACATAACAAGAAATTACTTAGCAAGCCCATAACTCACATTTGTAATTTAGATATAAATACTGGTAAGTTTCCAACAGTTTTTAAAAAATCGATTACAACACCTGTTCTGAAGAGTGGAAATAAACATAGTTTAAACAATTATAGACCGATTTCATTACTGCCAACTATATCAAAAATTTTAGAGCGCTTAACTAATACAAGAATTACTAATTATCGAAAAAGTAATAAATTTAAATGAAACTAATTTAACGGATTTTATCGCGTATATTAAACTTATTTTACATTCCCGACGTTTCAAGCACTTTACAGCACCCATGAACACAGGGGAAACGTCGGGAATGTAAAATAAGTTAATATACGCGATAAAATCCGTAAAATTAGTTTTATTTAAATGTGTAGTGTTCGCGTAAATATAAGAAATCATTAAGTATTAAATTATTATCACAATATCAATTTGGTTTTCGCCCTAATAAATCAAAGGCAGACGCCGTACATGATTTTGTCGTAAAAATCTTGATAAGACACAAAACGTTTTAGTTATATTCCTAGATCTAGTAAAAGTATTTGGCCTCGTCTTCATTCCATTACTTTTGAATAAATTAGAATATATGGTCATTTTGAGGTATACCTTTAGATCTTATAAAAGACTACCTAACAAATAGAACGCAGCAAGTTAGGGTTGACAGTCATGTTAGTGATGCACTTACCACATGATTTGGCATACCACAAGGAAGTGTACTCGGCCCTACACTATTTTAAACATATATTAACGATCTCCTAAATATTACAATTATACAAGGTAAGATCTTAAGTTTTGCTGACGATACAGCCCTCCTTTTTCATGCAAATACGTGGCAAGAAGTTTATGAAAATGCTCTTGAAAGGCTTAAATAGGGTATTTGACTGGCTAATAAACAGCCTTTTAACATTAAATATACAAAAGATAAAATATATGATTTTTACAATGCGTTCAGCCAATAACATTGACTTCCAATATTCTATTTATTTTTTCCAATATTCTATTATATTTATTAATATAAGAGCACATACATGTTCAAAGATGAAAATGACTCAATGTCATTGCAGTGCTATTGAGAAAGTAGATAATATGAAATATCTTGGAGTAATTGTTGATAACAAACTCAGTTTTCAAAGCCACATCGACATGTTAACAACTAGAGTAAGAAAATTAATATAAATTTTCAAAAACCTTAGTAACATAGCTGACTTAAAAGTCATCAAAATAGTTTACTTTGCCTTATGTCAATCAATTATTGCAGACTGTATAATATCCTGGGGTGGTTTTGAAAGGTTAAAAATAATAAAACTGGAAAGAGTACAGAAAGCTATACTCAAAGTATCCGCCTCACTTCCCTTTCTTTACCCTACTGTAATCATATACAAGCGTTGGAAAGTCCTATCTGTCGGGCAGCTCTTGATTCTTCAATGTATCATTAAAAAACACTCACTCTTACAGTATAATTCACAATTGATAAAGGATAAGCGCAGAAATGATCTAGTCTGTTACTACAACTCGTAATGCGAGTTGTAGTAACAGACTAGATTAGCAAATTTTCACGTAAATTCTTTATCTTTCTTGGTAACTATCTATATAATAAAACAAACGCTAGAATTGGTATATATCCACTTAATTGAAATACTTGCAAATTAAAAGTAACCCAATGGTTGTTATGCCTGGACTATGAGATCACTGAAAACCTTCTTATTTCATATAAATAACTTTAATACTGGATAGATTACACACACACACACACACACACACACACACACACACACACACACACACACACACACACGCACATCAAAAAAGTAACTAATAATATAATTATTTTGTCTCTCATTTGTTAATCATACAAATAGCATGTTAAGTTGTGATGATAGTATCCTGAGGGGGATACCCTGGTGATCCGTAACACAGGCTTCCGCCTAGTACCGACACCAAACTTTCAGCCCATAGTGTACATTGTTTATAACCTACATTGTAAACTTAAATTGTGAGGGTAAATAAATATATTATTATTATTAAAAATTATGGATATTATGCGAATAACACATTTCTGATTTGAAGGCAGTTCACCCTTCATAAAGACACATCTGAAGATATGCCAGATATAAAAATGTGTTGCTAGACGTTTTGATATTAATGCAATTCTGATAACTCACTTATGTATTTCTGTAGTACATATTATATTACCAAATTCAAATCATTTACGTCCAATATAGACACAGATATTGAGGTGTCTCTACAAGTGATCTGTAACTACACTTAGCATATATACATATAGTACCTATGTAACTGCATGGTGTGGGCAGTAGCAATATGGCCGGCACTGATGTAACACGCGTGCATATAATAAACTGCTGTTTCTTACAAGGACTTATCTTATTTTTATCACACTACACGGACAATAGTTAAAGATCCAATTTTGCCAATTATGGTACGAAATAGTATTAATGATGTTTATAAATTGAAGCCCACGCAAGCGAAGCCGCGGGTAAAAGTTAGTTTTATTATAAATCGAGTAATTTAAGTAATCGGTGGTGATAATTTTTTTATCATAAAGTATTTTGTTTTAGTTTTTCTTTATTTAAGAAACGTTATCGCTACACTAGGATTTTCTCCTGTATGGTGAGGGCAGTTTACATACATGAATATAATATTTACGTGGTAGAGCCATGGTGCAGCTATATTAGTAGTAGTTGTAGCACGTATGGGTCGGCTCAACCGGGGAAGGACCACGCTCTCACAGAATACTAACGTGAAATAGCAGCTTAACACTGCTGTGTTTCGTATGGTGTGTGTAGAGAACCGGAGACCCTTTTTACCGGAAATTCCATTTTTTTATGGGATATGGTGACAAACGAGCACACAGTCCACCTGATGGTAAGTGGCTGCTTTGGCCCATAGATATCTACATCTGTTGTCACCCGTGAGGACTAAGATGGAATGCTTCATTTCTAATCACAGGTTTTCTACACTCACTATACGAAACACAGCAGCATTAATCTACTATTTTACGCTGGTATTCAGTGAGAAGGTGGTCCTACCCCGGTCGAGTGGGCAAACTCGTACTGGAACCATAATATAGCTGCAGCGTGGCTCTACAACGTACAAAGGGATGATGATAACTCGATGATTGGCGCTCCACCACTGTACAATTTATTTACCTTGTAATATCGACTACCACCAGCGATTTTTCCGAACTGATACGACATAGGGACCTTCAAAAAAGTGCTTACTCGTTTTTAAAAGGTCTGCAACCCATTTGAATTTCCCCTGGTGTTGCAGATGTTCATGACCGGTGGTAGTCTCTTACTATCAGGTCATCAGAGTCATATGCTCGCTTGCATTATTTTAAATCTTATATAAAAAACACATTATTTTGGCAGAGACCATTGACGTACAACAATATACAAAATTATAACAAAGACACGAAATTATGCCGAGAAAGGTCAATTCTCAACATAAGTTGAAGCTAAACCACAACGCTGTATTTTAAAAAGTGTGCAATATACTTAAAAATTCGAATGCAATTAATTTTATTAAAGCTCTATAATATTTCGGCAGTATGATTTTTGTATTTTATTTTTAATAAAATGAAAGTGATAAACAAACTTCCATTCCACCTGATGTTTAGTGACTACTGTATTAGAGTTACTAGACGTCCTCCATTTCAGACCCTAACATTGATTTTGTCCTTCAATGTGAAATCTTTCAGAGGACAAGGCAATATCGCGCGTATTTGACATTTCACAGTTTGAGGTGCCGCGCGATGCAAGAGAGACGTACAATATCCCGACCAAACCCTGCGATAGTGCGTTTTTCTTCGTAATTCAGAGACTATTAACTCATTAGTTACGAGAAATAAACTACATTTAAAAGCACATTATTAATGTTCAACATCCTATTATCACATTTCACGTTCTTATTTGTTTTATGTGTTATTAATACATTTAAAATCGACTTTTAAAAAATTACTAAAATTATTGATTGCATGCATCTGTTGCTAAGGCAACGCTCTAATCATTTGAGGATTACACTAATGGATAGGTAATTTAAAAATCTACTTTATTCACGTTTTATTTCATTTAAAAAGATCGCTTTTATTTTTTAATTAAAATAATTCCAAAATTGTTTGAATTCTATAACAAAGGAGCATGCGCATGGTACGGGTGGCAGTCGTCGGCAGTGCGCTGCATGCTTTCGTATGAGGTTGTTGTGTTGTCGTCCCTCCGTGTTTTGCCGCAAACATTTATAATATTACTAGCTGACCAGGCAGACGTTGTTCTGCCCTTTCCGAACGACTATTTGCTTTCCCAAAAAAACTCCTGAAATTAGCAATAAAAAAATTGAGGGTCACTTATCGGGATAAAAACTATCCTTTCTCTCAAGTTGGACCAAACTGCACACAGACTGCAAATTTTTTTTGAAATCGGTTCTATTTATTGAATACTTACAGCAACACGTGGTGGTTATACTACTAAATTGTAGCTTATATTAAACGTTTGCATTTTTAACATAGCGCCATCTATTAAATATTTACTCAATCCAGTCAACAGATATCGTCATCTGACAGAATCGTTTGGAGCTAACAGATAATTGTGACGGTCAAATATTAGACTAATAATTTTCAATAAAATAATATTGTATTGCGACTATAAATTGAGATGTAAGCTATCCTATCTTTTAAGTTGGACCAAACTGCACATTGACCAAAAATTTAATTGAAATCAGTTCAGTAGTTTAGGAGTCCATCGCGGACAAACAACGTGACACGTACTTTTTATATATAAAAGAATATGAGTATCTACCTACTTACTTTACTTACGGCTTTGATAATGTCATCCGAGTATAAGAAACTGAGACTGGTGGAATGACTTATACGAATATATCTAACTCTTCACCGCTGCATAATAATATTAAACAATTGTACAATTTGTTTGAAAATTTTCACATTATTAATTTATCTAATTTAGTAAATAGTTTAATAAATTCACTTTTATATTTTATATAAAATATAACTTACCTAATAATAGACGGCTCCGTGGCGCAGTGGCTTAGCAATTGAGTTGCAGCGTTAAGGGCCGCGGGTTTGAATCCCGCACAGAACAAGTATTTGTATGACTTACAAATAATAATTGTTCCGGGTCTGCATGTTTATCCTTGTGCAATTTATGTTTGTAAACTGCCCCCGCGATACAGTAGAAAATTGCAGTGTGGAGGCTACGTTTTCTTTTAATAATAATAATAATAATAAAGAGTTTTATTTGTCTCAATTCACACACGGTAGCTAAAAGTGTACAAAAAAATTATCACAAACTTATCTAGCAACATACGTAAGTAAAAACATACATTAAAAAAAAATGAGACAAACTGGCCTGTGACTCAGCTATGTGGTGATTTGAGGTCACCGCTGGTATTCTGCCACAGCCAACTTTTAAAAAACACAGTATCTTAATCTAATCTTGGCATTGACGTGAAACAACGTAAAGAAAATATAAACACATGTGCTATGTAAATCGGCAAATTTATACAATATGATACTTAATACCTGCCTCCAATTTTTGTTGTTCAAGTAACCATACTTTGCATTTCTTTCTAAATGATTTTACATTCACGATCTCCTGTAAAGGAGGAGGTATATTATTCCAAATTTTGGAGGCAGCATATTTGAAACATCCCTTTGCTTTAACACGCTTATAAGTTGGAAGTATATATAATAGTTTACCCCTTTGTCTCAAACGTGTTATTTGACATTTTGGAGATAATTTTTCATATAAATAATGAGGAGATTGCGAATTATTTAACGAGTGTACGAAACAAGCATATTTTAGTTTTCTGGTGTAACCCATATTTAAAATATTATTTTTAAGTAGATAAGGAGTTATGTGGTTAGTCTTAGGTATGTCAAAACAATAACGCATACACGCATTTTGAACCCTTTGTATTCTTCCTATAGTTTTCTGTGAAAGGCAAGGACCATATACCAAATCGCAATAATGTAAGTGTGACAAGACTAGACTGTTGCAAAGACGGAGCCGGATATTTGGTTTTAGAAAAGAACGAATTTTGTAAAGAGATTTTAAAGATCCAAAACATTTTCCTATCTTTTGCTGTACGTGTTGTTCAAACGTTAAACCTTCATCCATGTTAAGGCCTAAGTTACGAATACAGTCTTCTCGAGGAATAGTTGTGCCACTGATCATGATAGTTGGATCAATTTTTTTGATTAATGCAACTTGATGACGTGTACCCATAATTATACAAGTACTTTTTTTAGGATTCAGTAGTAGGCCATGAGACTTTGACCAAAGCTCTATTAATTTTAGATCATCATTGAGGCTGGTAACCGCTGTTGTAATACTGTCGGTTTTTGGTAACGTATGGACGTACAATTGGGTGTCATCGGCATAAAGGTGATATTTGGAGTGGTGAACTACATTTTTTATGTCTGCTGTGTATATAGCGAAGAGTGTTGGGCCAAGAATGGACCCTTGTATAACGCCTTTAGAAATTGATAGGGGCTCCGATATATCAGCAGTACCTTCAATATTGATGCATTTTACTTTCTGACTACGCCCGCAGAAGTAAGACTGAAACCACGAACATGCCGATTCGGAAAAACCAACGTTTTTTAATTTTGTCAGTAAAAGTGGTATATTAATGCAGTCGAAAGCCCGAGTGAAATCTAGTAGAACTAGAATGGTACCTTGTCCATTATCAGCGGCGGTAATAATATCGTCCGTTATGTGTATTAATCCTGTGGTTGTGCTAAATTTTTGCCGAAAACCCGATTGGAAATCTGGAAGGATTGCATTCTCTTTCAGATAGTTAGTAATTTGTGACTGTGCGCACTTCTCAACTATTTTTGACAAAACAGGCAATATACTTATTGGCCTGAGGTCGTCAAAGCTGTCTATCTTCTGTTTCTTAGGTAAGGGTATGATCAATGAGCACTTCCAAACATCAGCAAATACTCCTTCTAACAATGATTTATTAACGATGGCTTCAATAGCAATCAAAGAGTAGGGTAATGTAAACTTAATCATATTCATGCTAATTTCATCACATCCTTTAGAGTTAGAAGAAAAGGAATTAATAATCTTATGTAGCTCTGAAGCAGTCACTCTATTAAAATTGAACTCAGATAAGTTACTACGACAATTACTTTCAAATTTTTCAAACTGTTTTAAATCAACCGGTAACACAGGAACGCTATTTATAAAATGTCTATTGAGTTTTGTGGAATCCAAAAGATGTGCAGGAATTGATTTACTTGCACCATTCTTAATTGTTTTATTAATATGACGCCACATTACGGACGGATTTTTAATATTATTATTTACAAATTGGGTAAAATATGCTTGTTTCTCAACACGAACAGCGCAATTATATAGGTTGCGCATGTCCTGGTAGAATTTATAAGCTGATTCGGAATTACTTATTTTAGCTTTACGACATGCTTTATTACGAATATTTCTCATTTCTGTAAGGGTATTGGTCATCCATGGAGATGGAGATTTATTAAATTTACGTGTACATACAGGGGCAAAAGTATCTACTAAGTCTAAGATAAGAAAGTTGAACAAGTTAACCATTTCATTAAGGTCATTATATTCCAGTATGAGTTCCCAGGGCGTGAATGCAGCTGCATTATTAATATATTTGGCATTATCTGCCAGTGGTCTATACTGGACGGTGCGGGGTTTTATATTAGAAACACTAATAGGGAATGTTGCTATTACTAGTCCGTGATCACTTAAGTCATCATTATGTACTACATCTACCGATATGGGTTCCAGATTAACTCTAGTAAATATGACATCAATAAGTGTCGAAGTATGTGGCGTGATACGAGTCGGCAAGTTAACAATTTGATGTAGCTTGTAAGAGTCAGTCAGAACTTCGAAACATTTAGGTAAGGTTACCAGATTGTTACGATCTATACAGTTTATATTAATATCACCTACAATAAATATGTACTCGTATTCAGATCCTAGTACTGATAAAGATTCATGAAGGGAATCAATTGCAATTTCTTGACTTACACACTCAGGACGATATGCAATTCCAATTAACAAACTGTGTCGCTTAGTTTTAATATCAATCCATAATTGTTCAAGTATAGACTCGGGGTGATTAAGTTGTTTTACACGCATATTGGACTTCACATATACACCTACACCGCCACCACGACCACAACGTGGCTTATGTATTAGATTATAGCTAGGAATGGTATAAGCACCAATATCAGAGTCAGTTTTTAGCCATGTTTCGGTTAGACAGACGACATCAAAGTTAGCCAACCGAAATGACGCCACAAATTCATCCCAACCTGTATTAAGCGAATGAATATTTAACAAACCTATAGTAAACTGTCTAATTTTGTCTAATGAATTGAATTTGCCTATTTTTTATGCACGCGACATTGATAGTTAGAGAAATAAAAATACTATAGTTTACACCGAATTAGAACCCAATTTTTTTAAAATATCTTTGTTAACAATATGAATACATTCAGATTTTTCTGTTTTCCGCACAAAAATTTTTCCATTTTTGACCCAGACAAATCTGAAACCCAGTTCTTTTGCACGGGCCCTTGTTGCCGCATGCAGTTCTTTGTTATCCGCGGTCAGATGTTCTACTATGAAAATCGGTTTTGGTGGATCAGATGCAATTCCTAGTAGGCTAGTGTTGAGTTTACTCTTACTTTCTTTGTTATATTTGCTAGCACTGGCAATGAAAGAATCACGTATACGCTGGTTATTAAATCTTACTAGCACAGATCTTGGCCTGGAACTTTGAGGATTTTGTTTCGAAATTCTTATACAGTGCGATATATTGGTTTCGTTAATATTACAATTTATGACTTTTCCTATTTGAACAACAGTATTTAATATGTTTTCCTCTTTATTTTCTGGTAGACATTGTATTTCGATATTAGACGATCTTGCAAATTGTTCCATTACATTCAAATTATTCCTTATAGTGTGAACAGATGCCTTCAATTTCTCATTATCAGCTTCAAGGTTTTTAATAATAATAGACTTTTCCGCAATGTTTCTTTTCAGTTCTTCAAATTTTTCATTAAAAAATGTCATTGACTCGTGGAAAGTTGCAAGTTGTTCTTTAATTATATCCAACTGCTCAGATACTTGCACCTGTATTGCTGATTTTAGAGCAGCTGTTAGCTCCTCCTTAATGATTCTGCGGAGATTTTGAACGTTTAACATGGTCTCCGAATCATAGTTATCAACATTAACTTTTTGCGTTGTTCGCATAGTGACATTACTGTAGTCATGATTACCCTCAACATTCTCGCAGGCATCCGATGTTTTGGAAACTATGCAACTGTTTTGCGTACGCACTGGTGTATTTGTGTTATCAACTTTTGGTTATTTATTACGACACACAAGACACTTCCATGACTTTTTACTTTCTCTGGTCATCAGTTGAAATCGTTTTGTAGACACGTTTGCGCACAATAAATCGTAACAGAGACCGCAATACGCGCATATTAAATATTCACGACTTTTGATTATATTTGGACAACCTGCACAAGCGCGTTTTGAGTCACAATTTGAATCCATTGTATAAGATAAGAATTTATTCAATGACTAAAATTGAAAAAAGTATTCCCTCTGGTAAGGCTCGAACCGAGTTTTTCAGATGTCGTTTACTCTTGTGTTCGCTACGTTAACCAGTACGCTGTGTTTACTATTACCCGGATGGTGAAATATGACATCTATTTCTAGGATATATTCTTTAACTACAAAATGAATGTAAGGTACATTGAAATATTAGTAAATAGCAAAATAATTCCTCAAATTGAAGGGAAAAAAGTTCAACTTCTTATTACACTCAAACACTGTTTTAACACTTTAACTGCTTGTCAGAGATAGTTTTTTTTTTTGAAACAAATTACATTATCTACAACTTTTTACATACATAAGCCGATTTTAACTAGCACCGTGAATAATTCTTGCAAACAACGTTACATAGGTGTGACGTCTAGCCTGGTTGCGCGTGAACCCGTGATTGTAGTGTTATGCTACTTACTTTCTTTTAAAAAAAAAAAAATGATATACTTACCTAATAATATAATTAATGATTATATTATTGGACTATCGATCCGGGCCGGTTTCGCACGGGTGATTTCTGGATTTTAACAACAGTGCCACCTACCGGGTCTAAATGTAAATCTAAGCCGTCTAGGAACTCATTGAAACCCAAAATTCAAAATTTTCAATTATAGTATTTAGATATCGATACCATCATGTCCGCGAAGTTTCACTAGCTAATTCAATTTGATACTGTATAGGTGTAAATACTTTAAAATAGTAAATGATAATAAAATTTACTTTGTTGTTTATAGTTTACTTTCCTACTTTATCACTCTCTGAATACCAGGTAACTCACAATGTTTATTATAGAGAACCATGAATACTTGTATTAGAAAAAAAGATGAAAGTATTCATGGACATTATTGGTATAGTCACTGAATTCATGAACAAAATTATTTACCTACACCAATAAACGTTCCTTTCTTTAATTTATTTTTTATTGAATGCCGTGTCTGTCTGTGCATTCTAAGATCTGTAATTTTTACTTATATTCGTAAGTTGTCCGCCATATGGCGTTAGTATTATTTTACGAAGTATTGTAGAGGCAGGGAAGAGGGAACGAATGCTTGAGGTTATTTGGTCAGCGAAACGCCTTAAGTATTAACATTGTTTTAATATTAATACATGTTACTAATGATACCATCACAACATTTTATTGAAAGAAATATGATATCCCTCATTTTTATTCCATATCCTTTATATAATCTTATCTAAACCTTTTAAAAATGAAACGGGTGCTGGCAACCCTAACTGTAGTCCATAAATGCCTGCAACAAACTTAAAATAAAGAACGCTACAGATACGTTGTCACCTCTGCGAAACAAGGAATGACTAACAGCGTGTGATTACATTGTTTATCTAAACTCTTCAAACCGGAAAACATATATACATTGTAGTGTTATGCTACTTACATATCATTTTACATCTATTTTTTTCATTCTGTTTTTGATTTTCTGCATTCATATTTTGCATCACCTTTATTTCCATAGGATCCTGTAACGTTTTTAGACCATAACAAATCATTTTCACTTCGTATTTTCACGCTGTCAATGGAGTCTACCTTTTTCGATCTTTTATTTAGTTCTCCGTAACTCTGCAATTTTGGGTTTCGTGCGCGCTGTTGCGCTACCTTTTATCCTATATCAATAATAACTCATTTCTTACTTAAATCTTACCGTTTTTCAATTATGAGCCTGAAACCAAAAATTGACATGATTTGACATCGTTGTTTATCTGGTTGTCATGGCAATTTTTATTCAAATTCGTTACCGGTCTGATGTTTCTACTTCAACATTTCCACATAAATACTCTTTTCCTCTGGGCCATTTACAAAAATTTGCTTTTAATTTAAATAATTTCCCATTCTCTCTAAAAAGGTATAAAAGCCGAACGATCGGTCAATACAGGGAGTCTCGCTTCAGCTTCCAAACTTGAAGTATCTCCTAAAGGCCTTATCCCGGGGCCGCACTGCCCCGGGATCCTGCAAGCCTCTGTCTTCACCTGAAGTCGTCGCCTAGCCTACTCCAAGCGCGGGGCCGCACTGCTCCGGGATCCTGCAGACCTTTGCCTTCACCTGAAGTCGTCGCCTACGCCTCCACCTACTAGTGCTCGTGCTATGTTTAGTCGCTGTGTGTGCTTGCCCCAGGCGCTGCGAGCGTTTACTCCAGGCGCTGAGAGCGCCTAATCAAGGCGCCGCGTGTGCCTACTCTGGGCACTGCGTGTACCTACTCCAAGCGCACCGTGTGCCTACTCCAGGCGCTGCGTGTGCCTAGACCAGGCGCTGCGTGCCACCACCGCCAAGCGCGGTGTGCCGCTTTGATCTTCAGGCTCCGCTTCAGTATTCATCTTATCTTTATTTTCTATTTAATTGTAATTCACGTCACCCATCACCATCATCATACTTCATTTTTTTATATTAAATTGTAAATATCTTTTTAAAATTTTAAATATATTATTTTCTTGTTCTATTTTTGTTATTTCGTTGTTGTTAGGTTAGGTTCTTCTTTTTTATAGTCGCTTCACGACATTTTGGCGCCCAACGTAAAAGTTCTCTTTCTCTCTTAATTTTTTTTTTCTCTTTTTTTCACCTTTACTGCGCCTTGTCCATTCCCTTTTGATTTAATTGCTTTCTCTTTCGTTCTTAACTCATTATTCATCATTCATTTATTCATCCTTTTCATATCTTCCAAATTCTTCTTCAAAAAAACTTATCTGGATTATATTTAGACCTACATATAACACTTCACTTACATTCATCACTTTAATATTTTTATTCTAGATAACTTAAAGAGGTACAATTTTTAATTAAATTTTTATTTCTTAAACTTAACTTTGCACTTAATTATAACAATGAAAAGGGTTATTAAGTTCGAATTCCTTAACAAGGCCGAACTCGAATACGGAGTGAAGATTACATGTGAGGAACCAGCTAATACTGTTTTGCTTCTAAAAAAACAGGTTTTGCGTTTAGTTGCGAATTCTCACCCTGAAGATATTTTGACTTCTCCAATTCCGATCGAGGATGACTTGTCTCAAATTGATTCTACTTTGCCCTACCTGGACTGTAAAATTTAAATTTTTTTACAAGGTGAAACCAAATACTAACGACTAATAGAAACTTTTATTAATCATGTTTTTTACAGATTAGAGCGAATAGATACTGACTTATATCCAGACTTTAAAGCTATTTTCGATACTTTGAAGATGAAATTTGACGCTATTACTAAACAATTCGAATCCTTGACTCCACCTGCAACTGAAAATGACTCTCCATCACTTGACCCTCCTGTTGACCCAACTATCATGGAACCTCCTCTTGTTTCTCAAACTTCTGTTAAGATCCATACCCCGTATCCTTCACCACCACCTCAATCTTTTTCTCCAACTAACGTCTTCAAAGATCTGAAAAGACACATCTTCAATGATAAAAGCTCTCCAAGATCCTTTCTTCAAAAACTTGAAGAATACTGCTTAGCTCGGGGCTTGTCCAAAAACTTGTTGATTTCTCAAGCGTTCGAAATTTTCACCGACAATGCTCTTCATTGGTCAGATTTAAATATAATCAGAATCCAAACTTAACTTGGAACGAACTTTCCTCTTTATTAATCAAAGACTTTGGTGGTTTTGATTATGATCATAAACTTCTAGAAGCGATTAGGAATCGAACTCAAGGCCGTGATGAACCTATCGTCATCTATATTTCCATTATGTCTGGAATGTTCTCTCGTCTTTCGAAGAAACTTTCTGAAACAGAACAATTGGAGATTATTTTGAGGAATATTCGCCCATGTTATTCAGTCTTCGTAGCGCTAAAAGACATTGACTCTATCGACTCTCTTCTGGCTACTTGCCAAAACTATGAAAAGTTCCTAGACAGAGACAAACAATTTAAAGAACCAAATGTACAACAAAGTCCTCTTATTTCTGAATTCAACTACAAGCATTCCACTTCAAGTTCAGTCGACTCTCCAAATTCTTCCAATAACTCACGACCTTCTCCTCCCTTCATGAATAAATTCACTTCATCCTACAAATACCCTTCTAGACAAGTTAATATTCTCTCTCAAACTAAAGCTCCTCAAAAAAGCTCTTTTTGTGTTCGCTGTCGTAAACAAGGTCATACTTTGAACACTTGTACTCAACCACGATTCGTAATTTGTTTCAAATGTGGTCTTAAAGGTTTTAAAACTGCAGATTGCCCTACTTGTTCTCCCAAACCACATACTAGTTCAAAAAACTAACTGCTGACTTGAAAAGTAACTTAAACTTTGATAATGACGATTGGACTAGTTGGATTAAAACAATACAAAACTTCTTTTCTTGTTACAAAATCTCTTCTACACTCTACTTCAAAGAACAAAATTTTAATCGTCCATTCGTTAATGTCAAAATTTATGACTTAACTTTATCTGGTTTACTAGATTCTGGCAGCTCAGTAACTATTCTGGGTAATAATTCTCATTTAGAAATTCTTAAACTGGGCTGTAAACTTTTCAAGTCAGATCTTATTACTGTCTCTACTGCTAATAATCAAAAAGTTAATTCCTTGGGTTATTTTGACTTACCTGTTCATTTCAATAATGAAACTCATTTGATTAAATCTTATGTTTTCCCTGAAATATTTCCTTCGCTAATACTAGGTATTGACTTTTGGAGAAAATTTAATCTTTTACCTAGTGTTTATCTTCTCTTAACTTTACAGAATCTACATGCTCTGCTATCGAAACTAAAGATATTAAAGTTTTACCTTATGAGCATTTAACTCCTAACCAAAAGAACCTTGCTAACGACATCATCCAACGCTTCAAGACAATTTCTTTTGAAGAAAAAGGTATCCTGGGAAGCACACACTTGATCACCCACAAGATAGATACTGGTGATTCTCTTCCAATCAAACAAAGATGTTACAGACTGTCTCCTGAAAAACAAAAGGCGTTAATTAATGAAGTTGACAAGATGCTGGGATGGAAGGTCATTGAACAATGCGAAAGTCCTTGGTTATCTCCAGTTCTCATCACTCCGAAGAAGAATGGTGAATGGCGTTTCTGTGTTGACAGCAGGAAGCTTAACTCAATAACACGTCGTGATGCTTATAAGTTGCCACTAATAAGCGAAATTTTGGACAACCTGAAGAATGCCAAATACTTATCAAGCATTGACATTGCGAAAGCATTTTGGGAAATTCCCTTGAATCCTGCGGATAAAGATAAAACTGCATTTTATGTACCTGGAAGAGGTATGTTTAGATTCAAAGTAATGCCTTTTGGCCTCACCAACTCACCTGCAACTCTACAAAGATTAATGGATATGCTGTTTACTCCTGAATTTGAGAACAAGGTATTTTGCTATCTGGATGACATTGTTATTATTAGTGAGACTTTTGATGAACACATATCGCTTCTCATGAAAGTTCATGAAAAACTTTCATATGCTAATCCAACTATTAACTTTGAGAAGAGTCAATTCTTCAAGAAAGAACTGAAATACCTTGGTTTTCTAGTGGACGAGTATGGTCTACGTGCGGATCCAGATAATATAAAAGCTATTTTAGAATATCCTGTACCTACTTGCAGAAAAGAAGTACGAAAATTCATAGGCACCTGCAGCTGGTTCAGAAGATTCATTCCAAATTTTAGCACTATTGCCTCTCCACTCAACCAACTAACCTGTTCCGGGAAGAACACTCCTAAATTTTTATGGAATTCACAAGCTGCAGCTGCTTTCCAGAAACTTAAAGAAGCTTTGGTAACTGCTCCTGTCCTTGCTTGCCCTAACTTCGAACTACCCTTCTCTGTACATTGTGATGCATCAAATTATGGCATAGGAGCAATGCTTACTCAACATCAAGATGACAAAGAAGTCGTGATCGCTTACATGAGTAAAGCACTAAATAAAAATCAACAGAACTACTCAACTACTGAAAGAGAAACATTGGCTGTAATAACTGCATTAGAACATTGGCGATGTTACTTAGACAATGGTAAAGAATTTACAATATATACTGACCATGCTGCACTTAAATGGTTTCAGAATTTATCAAACCCATCAGGAAGACTTGCTCGCTGGACTTTACGCTTATCATGCTTTAACTTTGTCATAAAACATAAAAAAGGAAAGGATAACGTTGTTCCAGATTTATTATCAAGACATAAGAATCAAGAACGTCCTGATACACGAGAAACTTCACCTCAAGGCGTACATCCCATTACGATTGAAGAACCACCTGATCGTAGACTTGAACACTACAACAAAATTTTTCTCGGATGCTCCAACAACCCAGACGCATATCCCAACTACACTATCAGGGATAACAAACTTTACCGCTTTATCCATTCTCCCGATCGTCTAAACGATGACTTTATTTGGAAAGAAGTTCCACTACCTCAATATAGACATGCACTTATTGAAGCTTACCATGGTTCCCCTTCAGAACTCCATCTTGGTATCTTCAAGACATTCAAGAAAAAATCTTTAAAATACTATTGGCCTGGTATGTTTAAGGACATTGCCGAATTAATCTCGACTTGTGAAACCTGCTTAACCTACAAACACCCTAATCATTCTCCCTATGGTCTTATGGGTAAACCCAAACTTTGCTCCAGATCTTTTCAAACTATATCCTTAGATCTTATGGGTCCATTGCCTATGACTCGAAGACGAAATCAGTATATTCTAGTAATTAACTGCAATTTTACTAAATATACTATGATTTTTCCCCTTAAACGTGCTACTTCAGCTAATATTATTAATTTTTTGGAAAATTCAATTTTTCTAGTTCATGGCATTCCTCAAACTATTATAATGGACAACGCTGTTCAATTTCAGTCGCGAGAATTCCACTCATTTTTAAATTCTTATAATGTTCCTTGTATTTTTCACACAGCTTTATATTGTCCTCAGGTTAATCCTACGGAGAAGTTTAATAGTACAATTATTACAGCTCTAGCATCTCTAGTAGGAGACGATCATAGATCCTGGGACAACCATCTTGCTAAGATTCAGTACGCAATGAACAGCGCTACAAATGTAGCTACTAGTTTTACTCCAAATTTTTTAGTCTTTGGTAGGGAAACAATACCTTGTGGTTCCTTCTATACTCCAACTCAGAACCTCGAGGAATTGGTATTTATGCCTCGTGATATTTACGCGTCTAATGCTGGTCTCCTCTCATCTATATTTTACAAAGTTCAAACTAAACTTCACATAGCTCACGCTAAAAATAGCGCTCGCTATGATCTTCGCCGGTCTTTTAAAGAATGTAATGTGGGAGACACTGTTTGGCGTAAAAACCATGTTTTAAGCAATGCCGGCGCAAACTTTCATGCTAAACTTGCCCCTAAGTTCATCAAGTGCAAAGTGATAGCTAAACTGTCACCACTAGTCTATGTGCTTGAAGACCCTAATGGAGTTAGAGGCAAGTGGCACATCAAAGATGTAAAATCATAAATTTTCTTAACTTTTAACTGTTAATTTGTATATATGTATAAATATCACCATCATTTTCACCTTATAATTTTTATTTCTTTTAATTTGTTTGTTTGATGATCCAGTGTTCTTCAACACATCTTGCTTTAAGACCTCGAATTTTGGTTGGATTAATCTTCACTTTTTATTTTTATTTCAGACACATCTCGTTAGTGATGTTGCATAAGTCATAGCGACTAATGCTTGCTTAAGATTAAGTTCTTTATCTTTATCTTCACTTGGGAGCGGCTGACTACTCCCTTAATTTTCTTAATCTTTATCTTCACTTGGGAGCGGCTGACTACTCCCTTAATTTTCTTTATCTTTATCTTCACTTGGGAGCGGCTGACTACTCCCTTAATTTAATTTTTTTCCACGCAGGAGCGGATGACAACTCCTTAAATAAGCCTGAATGTCCTTTCGAAAACACACTTTTAGAGTGGTGTCTCTTCGACTAAAGCTTGCTTAAATTAATTTTTTTTCCACGCAGGAGCGGATGACTACTCCTTAAATAAGCCTGAATGTCCTTTCGAAAACACACGTTTAGAGTGGTAGTCATTGAATGTGAACTTCACCCTTACCTGAATGCAGATGATGAATGAAAGAGATAGTATATCTGATTTTGCCTGTTGATGTCTGTTTCTGCAAAGCTGTGTTTTTATGGTTTATTTTTAGAATGTACATGTCAAAATTTTTGCGGAGTCAAAAATTTTCCAGGGCCGGGGGGATAATGTAGTGTTATGCTACTTACATATCATTTTACATCTATTTTTTCCATTCTGTTTTTGATTTTCTGCATTCATATTTTGCATCACCTTTATTTCCATAGGATCCTGTAACGTTTTTAGACCATAACAAATCATTTTCACTTCGTATTTTCACGCTGTCAATGGAGTCTACCTTTTTCGATCTTTTATTTAGTTCTCCGTAACTCTGCAATTTCGGGTTTCGTGCGCGCTGTTGCGCTACCTTTTTTCCTATATCAATAATATGTCATTTCTTACTTAAATCTTGCCGTTTTTCAATTATGAGCCTGAAACCAAAAATTTACATGTTTTGACATCGTTGTTTATCTGGTTGTCATGGCAATTTTTATTCAAATTCGTTACCGGTCTGATGTTTTTACTTCAACATTTCCACATAAATACTCTTTTCCTCTGGGCCATTTACAAAAATTTGCTTTTAATTTAAATAATTTCCCGTTCTCTCTAAAAAGGTATAAAAGCCGAACGATCGGTCAATACAGGGAGTCTCGCTTCAGCTTCCAAACTTGAAGCATCTCCTAAAAGCCTTATCCCGGGGCCGCACTGCCCCGGGATCCTGCAAGCCTCTGTCTTCACCTGAAGTCGTCGCCTAGCCTACTTCAAGCGCGGGGCCGCACTGCTCCGGGATCCTGCAAGCCTCTGTCTTCACCTGAAGTCGTCGCCTAGCCTACTCCAAGCGCGGGGCCGCAATGCTCCGGGATCCTGCAAGCCTCTGTCTTCACCTGAAGTCGTCGCCTAGCCTACTCCAAGCGCGGGGCGGCACTGCTCCGGGATCCTGCAAGCCTCTGTCTTCACCTGAAGTCGTCGCCTAGCCTACTCCAAGCGCGGGGCCGCACAGCTCCGGGATCCTGCAGACCTTTGCCTTCACCTGAAGTCGTCGCCTACGCCTCCACCTACTAGTGCTCGTGCTATATTTAGCCGCTGTGCGTGCTTGCCCCAGGCGCTGCGAGCGTTTACTCCAGGCGCTGAGAGCGCCTAATCAAGGCGCCGCGTGTGCCTACTCTGGGCGCTGCGTGTACCTACTCCAAGCGCAGCGTGTGCCTAGACCAGGCGCTGCGTGCCACCACCGCCAAGCGCGGTGTGCCACTTTGATCTTCAGGCTCCGCTTCAGTATTCATCTTATCTTTATTTTCTATTTAATTGTAATTCACGTCACCCATCACCATCATCATACTTCATTTTTTTATTTAAAATTGTAAATATCTTTTTAAAATTTTAAATATATTATTTTCTTGTTCTATTTTTGTTATTTCGTTGTTGTTAGGTTAGGTTCTTCTTTTTTATTGTCGCTTCACGACAACATACATAATATAATATAGCAAGCCATTGAGTTATAATATGTACTACCTACTAGAGAAGTCATTCCAAACAAAAATTGTGTCCTACTCTATGTCTGCGACTACTACTCCCGCACATGCGCGAGAACTTTAATTTGATATAAAATAAGACATTAATATAAAATAAATGTAAGGATTTAAAACAAAATATTTTAATTTAATCTAAAAAAATATGTTTCTAAATAAAATGTAATAATAATTATTTTATGGAATTCACAAATCTTCAATTTACGCAATATTTAGTTTGTACAGATTGCAGTACAGTTCAGTTGAACATAGTCAATGTTCGGAATGGCTTCTCTAGTACGTAGTACATATAACTCAATGAACAAAACATATATTAGTAAGAGGGTGGCACCTACCCAGATAGACACCTATTCAGAAAATGGGACTCCTTTACCTACCACATAGAAAAATGGATGTATGAATACGTACTTGTAATTTTTCTTTATTCTTTATTGTACACTTTAGAAGATAATATTGTGGTATTCTCAGACCCGTATTAATAAACGTTACTTAACGACGAACTCGAGTGCGTAATCATTTGATACGCCTTCATTACGATATCAGCATCTCAAGATCGTTGCTAATTAATAAACACATAAAAACAGTATCTCAAAACGCTGTACTTAGGAACAGTGTTCTGTGCTTTGCATCAAGTACACACACTTGAGTTCGAGTTTCGTTATCGATATCGTAAACCTAAATCGCATCTTGAGATATGTTTATTAATAAGATCATAACCTCAAGAGTGTACTAAAGTGCGTGTACTTGAGCCGACTGACGTTTATTAATACGGACCTTAAACTTTCGTGCCAACAGAGCAGCGCCACTTACGAATATGTTGAAATTGTTGTGATATTTGACAGATTTTAAAGCTGAGAAGTTTAGTTATTAGAAAAGTGTAAAGATGATAATGTCTATGCTTGTTGGTCATGTTGTCATGATGGTGTCTGTTAATCTACATGGTCGTGACCCCCATGGGTTCACCCCGAACTTCATAGCGTAGTAAAATATCCTTTGTTTTTTTACATTATAATATCTATGGTTCTTCACACTTTGTATGTATTATATAATATCGCTATATTAAATCAGAAATATTTGTTAAATTTGAAGTGTATATTAGTTATCATATTAAAAATAAAATTACAGATATTCTAAAAGTAGAAGAGTTAAGACTATAGTTCAGCTAATCTTTGAAGAGAGAGAAATAATATTGATGAGCAGTTGTACTCGTAGATTAACTGATACATAACAGTTATGGAAACATGAAATAATGTTATACGAGTATTTACAGCTTTTTGTCTACCTTTCTTGTTTAAGACCATACTAAACTGTGTAATAACATAATTAATCTAAAAGATGTCAATTTCATTTATAAATAGATAATAATAATATTACTATATACGGTATTATCTTTTTTTTAAATAAGCTCTGGAAGTCTTTGCTAGAGACAGCATCCAGGAAATTACATAAGTATGATAACTGTCAGTTAAATCGGATGTCATCAAATGATTTAAAATTGGTTCCAATATTTCAACCGGAAATAAATGTGAATTTATTTCCTAGAAATTATCTGGTTCTAACAGACATAGTTTATTTCTAAATCCAACAACAATAGACAAATACACAAAAGGCGTTTATAGCTCAAAAAAATTGTATTCGAGCTATCTCTGGAATACCGCCTGGCATATTCTGTAGAACAGCTTTTGCAAATCTAAACATACTTCCGCTGCTGGCACTATATATTTTTGCAATAAGCTGCTTTGTGAAGAGCAATATCAATTTGTTTATGAAAGCAAGTGACATGAACACAAGATTGAAGCGAAATCCTAATAGACTTGTGTTAGACGTTATCCCAAGGTCAGCTAAATTCCATAAGAGTTGCCTAAAAATATGACATCAAAAATTTAAATATTAATCAATTTAAATCAAAATTATTTAAGTGGCTCATTCACAGAAAAATATATGACATTAAAGACTTTCATCATCATCATCATTACAGCCCTTCACAAATCCACTGCTGAACATAGGCCTCCCCCAAAGAATGCCACAAATCACGGTCCTGAGCCACCTGCATCCATCGACTTACTGCATGTCTTACCAGGTCGTCACTCCATCTCGTGGGGGGACGCCCTACACTTCGCCTACCGGTACGAGGCTGCCACTCGAGAACCTTTCTTCCCCATCGGTTGTCGGTTCTTCGAGCTATATGGCCGGCCCACTGCCACTTCAGCTTACTAATCCGTTGGGCTACGTCGGTTACTATGGTTCTACTGCGGATATCCTCATTCCTAAGTTTATCACGCAGAGAAACTCCGAGCATAGCCCTCTCCATAGCTCGCTGAGTGACCTTGAGCTTCCTCATACGGCCAGCAGACTTTACTTAAAGACTTTACTGACATCAAATCCTAATACTATTAATTTTATATGACTTATTTTTATTTATCTTAATTCAATGTAATTTATTGTAATGAGACTTAAACTTTGTGATATTATTTTTATGTTTATATTTGAAAAATAATAATATAAATTTTCAATGCTATTTGTAATAGCGAGACATGTGCACCTTTTTAACATGTACCACCTTTATATACTATGTTCTTACGCAAATAAAAAATCTGATTTTGATTCTGATTCTGATTCTGGGGGCACGGCAGTGCCTCCGCCAAGTCGAGCAAAAAAGCGGCTCGGTCGTACCATCCTTTTCTGGAAGCAGTTCAGGCCATTTTCGAAACTCTATAACTTCATTCTGGATAAAACTAGAAGCCTAGAAGCCTGAATTTTCAGTTACCAAGTAAGCATTGTATAAACTCGGTATATTTTAAATTTCATTAAACTTGAACAACACTCAACAACAATCTATTTATTTAAAACATGAAAGATTTTTAATATTGATATGGTCACTATGAGATGTTGTTTGGTTAGCTAATTACGTAATAACTTAAGACAAAAAGACCTTTAAGTAGGGACTGAATAAATTAACTGACTTGGTATTGCATGGATCTCACAACTTTTAACGGTAGAAGAACTGAGTTGAGAGACTTGGCTTTTTTTACAAGTTATGTTTTTGATGGCATCATATTTTTTCAGGAATAAAAACTGTCTGTGTTGAAACTCTATACCTGTTATTTTGATCAGTTTTTGAACCATGCCGAGAAATTGTATATCTTAAACCCCCATCAACTAACTGTTTTAAAGCATTGTCTTCTTGTATCATGATTTACCTACTCTGTATGGGTCCTGTTTTTAATTGTTAAGATATTTTGAAAGAAATTGATACTAATCTTTAAGAAACGATAGAAAACATTTCTAAATTTATCATTAAATACAAAAGTCTAAACTCCAGTTACAATACCAATAAAATGTGGAGGTATTAGTGTAAGAAATATTTCTAGTATTGCGTTGTCGAGAGCAAATCTCTCTTTCTTTGCTTCCGTGAATAATGTCAGTGATTTGTGTAACAATATTTTAAATAATAAAATAGACCTATGATTTGCTATGGAGGCAAGACAGGTGTTCAACTGGAAGTAACCCTTTGGTACGGAGTATGCAGAAATATACGTTACATATTTTCCATAGAGACTAAGATCAGGCCCGCCTTCTAGCTTTTTGACTAAGTCACTGCTCATTACGTCATTTCGAACAACATTACCTGACGGGGAAGCTTGCACATAGCCGTAGAAATTCGAATAGGAGCAGCGATCCGTTAACCTCGTCAATGCCCCTTTGATAGCAATATCGATATGCTTGAGCTCCACGAACTCATGTAAGAAAAGTTCTGGTAGTTTGTCCCGACTCAGTTCTCTAACTGATGTTATATTAGAGCTCTTGTCTTTTTAAATGTTACCTCGGTTTTAGAGACTTGTAGAATATATGAGTATGTAGACGATTGCACGAGACCCGGCGATATGACTTCGGTCCTATGAGAGAGAAGAGAAGCCCTATTGTGGGAGGCCACTTGCGTAGAAACTTTGATAACCTCTCGTCTCAGGGGCACTTCATTTAAACCCGGGACGGTATCAGAGATGGCTGAACTAAGTGGCGCAAGTATCTGTTTAAGAGATAACTAAATATTTGTGCCATTTGCTTTAGAGACTCCTATGTGCTGTGAAGTACCTAAAGTAACTGTATTCGCCACTTGTTGTCGCCACTGATGTTAAGAGGGCTAGTTCTCTCCTTATTCAAAGGCTTAGTATAGAAATTCAGCGAGAAAACGTTGGCAGCGTTCCTGGCGTGTAGGAAGTAAGTAAATAAATCAATACGGTGACAAAAGTAATATGTTCCTTGTGTACCCATAGGGCTATGTTACTTTTGTACCCGACTACATTTTTGTTAAAACATGAAAGATAGCCTTAAAACGGCACGTGCCAGACAAAAACGAATTAAAACATTGTGTAATCAATCTAATCTAGAATTCATAAGCAAATATTCAAATTGGTATCATCCTTTTAAGACTACGAAAATGTTAAATAAGAAAACGTCAAAAACTTACTTTTGATTTGTGAAATCACATTCCGTCCTGTCACTCAACCTGTGGCGTGCGCGGCGACTTCATGCAAGTGAGGGGGTCATAACCGGCTATCACCTTACGGCATCAAAGCGGTGTTTGGCTATTGGATAAACCTACAGAGCATTTGTAACTTTCGACCCGCCGTTACTTTTGTACTCGGTCCCTCTTACCGCGTGGAATAAGACTGTATAATAAGTTAAGTCTTTGGTTTTATTTTTCTTTATGATGGTAATAAATATTGAGTAATGTATTTCAATTTTAAACAAACGCTTTAAATATAAAACAAAGAAACATACATACACATAGTTCCACATTGGGTCTGTTCACCCCAACCTTATAGCGTTATAAAAAGTATCTTATTTTCTTTTTAATGGTGAAATGTATGGGTTTAATATAGGTTGTATTTTTTATAGGATAGGGTGACAAACGAGCACACAGTCCACCTGCAAGGTAAGTAGTTGCTGTGACCCATAGAATATCTATATCTATCCTCAATAAAGAATCAAAATGCAAATGCGTTGTCAGCCGACCGTGAGGACTAAGATCGAATGCCTCTTTTCGAATAAAGCTGCAGCATGGCTCTACCGCCTTCAAGATTTTTTTTTCGTTATATTATTCAGTATACAGATTAAAAACTATTGGTAAATCCAATTATGCATACCTTAAGCTCATTAAAAAAATTACGTGTAACATGATTATACCTAAACTTTTTAAAGTAGTACATACTTACATTTTCCTGATAATTTTATGTCAACTTCAATTAAAAAAAAGCTTGGAAATTCAAAAGTCCACTACTCATAATGCTTATATGATAGTGAAAAAAATAAAAAATGTAAATATACAAAAATAAAAAAAAAACAAAAAAAAAGCAGTCACCGAAGTACACCTTCAAGTCACTTTGTTAAGACCGGAGGTAAGATCTATTCATAACTACCAAAACGAGCCCAAACTCGGCACATCTAGTTCTCCTCGTCGAGGACTTCTAGTAGCAGTCATCAAAGTCCACCTTCAAGTCACTCTATCAAGTCCGGAGGCAGAGGCGGATTAAATGTCGACTGCGCCCTAGGCTAACCTAGCACTTCATCGGCGCCCCTGTAGGGGGCATATTATATCTATTATAAATTAAATATACTCATTTTGCAAATAAACTATATTATAATTTATAATATACTTTAATAATTGCAAAATAATTAATATACGAGTACCATTAACATCATCATCATCATCATCATTACAGCCCTTCACAAGTCCACTGCTGAACATAGGCCTCCCCCAAAGAATGCCACAAAGCACGGTCCTGAGCCACCTGCATCCATCGACTTCCTGCATGTCTTACCAGGTCGTCACTCCATCTTGTGGGGGGGACGCCCTACACTTCGCCTACCGGTACGAGGCTGCCACTCGAGAACCTTTCTTCCCCATCGGTTGTCGGTTCTTCGAGCTATATGGCCGGCCCACTGCCACTTCAGCTTACTAATCCGTTGGGCTATGTCGGTTACTCTGGTTCTACTGCGGATAACCTCATTCCTAAGTTTATCACGCAGAGAAACTCCGAGCATAGCCCTCTCCATAGCTCGCTGAGCGACCTTGAGCTTCCTCATACGGCCAGCTGTGTAGGACCACGTCTCAGTTCCGTAACTCATCACTGGCAACACGCACTGGTTGTACAATTTCGTTTTAAGGTTTTGAGGTATGTCTGACGAGAAGATGTGTCGTAGCTTCCCGAACACTGCCCAGCCGAGTTGAATCCGTCGATTGACCTCTCGGTGGAAGTTGGACTTACCTAGTCGGACTATTTGTCCCAGGTAAACATACTTCAACTTAGTACCATTAACAGGGGAGCATAAATAAAAATGTGATGAGAGAGAGATGAGAGAGTAAGATCGATTTAGGAGTAATCAAACACGACTATTTTTTTCGTTTATAAACCTTCGCGCGCGCCTTTTTAACCTGGCGCCCCTAGGTACGTGCCTAGTTTACCTTAAGGATATTCTGTCATATTTCGGAGGTAAGATGTTATCATAACTAACAAAACGAGCCCAAACTCAGTAGACTTATTACTATCACTACTCTTCGAGGAGTTCCAAGAGCATTCACCGAAGTACATCTTCAAATCGGGGTAAGGTCTCATCATAACTAACATAACGAGCATAATCTCGGCACACCAGGTTCTACTCATCAAGAAGTTCCAGTAGCAGAAATCAAAGTACACCTTTAGGTCTCCATAAAATTCCAAGACGTATAAGTATATTTATATACGTATAAATTCTGCGTAGTTTCAGCGAAACAAAATATTGTAATAAAAATCTGTGATTATTAAAATAATAATAATACCTTACCTTGGTCAAGTATGTATCAAATTTGGTTTTTATAATATTTTAGATTTCTAAAGCGATCGATATTTTTCAGCATAAACGGCTGTAAACAAACGACCACTCACGACAGCGGCTGAGCCCGGAGTAAAAAAGTACACTGTAGCCGGGAGTGAGGCAAAGTGTATTTAGTAAATTAGATTAATACAAGGCTGCTCAAAACACCGAAAAGGAGAAGGAGACGTCTCCATACATTCTTGGGCCCAAATGTGAACAAGATGAAATTAGGACTATTTGAAAGTGTATATATAAACAATTCATAGCTGAAAATCTGGAAAGATTTGTCAATCTAGGAGCTGAGTTATTGTAGATTAAGTAAAAGTGAGATTATCTATTACCTACACTGTATCAGGTGATTTTTCACTGTTATTACACTGTAACAGGCTATTTTTCACTATAATTACTTAAAGATATATAAGCAGGATCAGTATAAAATCACAAAAAAAAGCTGTGGTTAATAATGAAACGAAGTGGTGAACACGATTAACGAAAATTAAAACAACAACAACTAAGTGAAGTGAATACTAGGGATATTGATCTGTCATCGATTACTTTCATTGTTGTTGTAACTGTTACTTGTTGGAATGTTCATATTTTGTATTTTTTATTATTATTTTGTAGATATGTAAGCAATTATTCTTTATCTCCTCAACACAGAAAAATAATCGAAAATAGATATTAAAATGCTCAATTTAATCGAGAATCGATTATATTGCGCTCATTTCAAACCGAATCGAAAATCTGTATTTATCTTATAAGTAAATAGTTTGAAGTTTCAACTGTCAAGTCAAGTTTCAAAATAAGAAGATTTCACTAGTGTATTCTTTATGGTAATCGATTTATAGCCATCAAGAATACACTAAGTACAATCGATTTTCTAACTTATTTCTTATTTTATTGTTTTTTCGAATTCTAGATTGTAAAAAGAGCTACTTTTTGTATTTAACTTTATAAAAATATGACAATTTTTTAAAAGTATAAACCAATTAGTTAACTTCAGGCCCAAAATTCCATTCTCTTTTCGCTATTTCTCAGCCGAAAAAATATAATTATAACTAAAAAATGCAACTGCCATTTCCATTCCATGACTTCCCATATGGGATAGATTTTTTTTTTATAGGAGAGTGGGCAAACGAACATGCGGCTCACCTGATGGTAAGTGACTACCGCCGCCCATGAACAACTGCAACACCAGGGGAATCGCAGATGCGTTGCCGGCCTTTTAAAAAGGAGTAGGCTCTTTTCTTGAAGGTCCCTAAGTCGTATCGGTCCGGAAAAATTGTTGGTGGTAATCGATTCCACAAGAAAGTTGTGCGAGGGAGAAAACTTCTTCTGAATCGCACAGTGGTGGACCGCCAATCATCTAGATAATATGGATGGTATCGCAAGTTCTGTCGCGATGTGCGATGGTGAAATTGAGCGGCTGGAATTAGTCCGAACAATTTCTCAGAGCACTCCCCGTGGTAGATGCGATAAAATACGCAAAGAGATGCAACCTCTCTACGCAGTGCCAGTGAGTCAAGCCGATCGGAAAGAATTCGGTCGTCGAAGATTCGAACCCCTCTGCGCTGGATGCGGTCAAGTGGAAGGAGCTGGCACTGGGGGGCCCCTGCCCAGAGATGGGAACGACCCACCACCTCCCATGGCCCCACCAACCTTGCGGTTATATGGGCCGAATCACGAGAGATGCACGCGGTACTTGCTCAGGGCTCTTTCCCGCATGCACTTTCTTGACTCTCTACAAGTTATTTAATCTACTCCTTGTCCCAGTTTGTCATTCTCCCCCTTCTGGGGCTGACGGCACTATTACGCCTACGTCGTCAGGCCTTTCTGCCATTTGTCTGTCTTGCCTTATTCTAACGTCATGCCACCTGTGCGCAAATTCGCGCAACAGCCCGTAGTTCACCCCATCGCTGACGAGATCCGAGTAGTAAATCGGTCCTTGAACCGTACGAGGACACGAGTACAGAGGACATTCCCATAGAACATGGTGAACGTCCTCCTCTATCGCACCACACTCACACATACTTGTTTCACACAGTCGCATTTCACTCAGTCTCTTCCGAAAGCATCCATGCCCGGTGAGAATCTGAGAGGTTTGATAGTCCGGTGCGACCCAGGTATACCTGAGTCGCAACGCCACTTCCGGGAAGAACCGATAGAGCTCGCGTCCTTTCGATTCATTCGTCCATCGATCCTGCCAAACACCGATTACCTCAGTCCAAATTTCGCGCTGCCGTCTGCTCAACTCTTCTTTGTGCGCGGTCAAACGTGCCATACCCATCCTACCAGCACGGATGACCTCCAGGTCAGAAGGGAGAACGCCAGCCAGCACCGGTAAGGCCGCCGTACTGGTGGATCGATACGCCTTAGTCAGCAATATAAGGGCTGATCGCTGCGATCTCAGCAGTACGCTGCGAACTGTGTACATGTTCGCACGCTCGTAACAGCACTCCGCCGCGTACGTGAGCGTGGATACAAACACTCCTCTATATATTATTTTTAGGCTCGGGTATCGGACACCCCATGATGATGTCGATACGCGAGTCATCTTGCCGAATCCCTTGGTCGCTCTTTCAGAAATATCGGACGCATGTTGCACAAACGATAGTCCTGAGTCCAATACCACACCTAGTACCTTAGCATAAGTTACAGACTTTACAGACTCTCCACCCAGTCTGATAACGGGGGGGCGCTGAAGTTTCCCTCTAATAGTCATGGTGGTCGACTTTGATGAGGAAAACTCCAGTCGATTCCTTAGCCCCCACTCCCGTACAAGGTCCAGAGTAACTCTGGCCCTGGATTCGATACCCGCTCTGGTATCAGATTCAATCAAGATTGTAACATCATCAGCATAGGCAGTCATGGCTACTCCCTCAGGTAGAGGGAGTCGGAGTAGGTCGTCCATCAATACGTTACACAGTGTAGGGCCCAGCACAGAGCCTTGAGGACATCCCATAGTCGACGTCTTCCACTCTACCCGGTCCCCGATGTAGAGGCCCACACGTCTGGAGGTAAAGTAGTCCACCAGCATTTTGTAAATGTTTGGTGGACAACCACCTCGTTTCGCTTTGACCATCATCATCGGCCACCAGGCATTGTCAAAGGCGCCGGAGATGTCCAGAAAGATTGTCTGCACGTAGCATGCTCGAGAATACCTAGCCGTGCTGAGCAAGACACGCAGCGCTGTTACCGTAGATCGCCCCGGAGAAAATCCATGCTGGTATTCGGATATCCCACGACTAATCGCAGGAGCACATTTCAGCATTACGCGTTCCAACAATTTTCCCAAAACAGGGAGGAGCGTAATTGGACGGTATGCCTTGGCGTCGGTGAGCGGCTTGTCATTACCCTTTGGAATGACAATCAATCTTCCGTCCTTCCATACCTTGGGGAAGACCCCCTCCACCACACACTAGGCGTACACCGAGTGAAATTCCCTCGGTGCAGCCGTCCAAACATTCGCGCACTCACTCCATCGAGTCCCGAGCTGTGTTAGGCAAGGCCTTGACTATTCCTTCCAGATCCCCAACCGCAGGCGGAAACGCAGCTCGACCAGACGGCATGAAAGCCGCCAGTAGGCGAACCTGCTGATGGTAAGGCATGTCGTGATCGGGTCTGTCATCCGGACAGAGCGCAGTCATTAGGTTGACCATCGCTGCCTCGATATTGTCCGGGTGCCCACCCGCAAAAGCGATCCCATTGATCACGTTTGCAGGCGGTCGTACCCTCCCGCTGGCCACCCTGTACGCCATACCCCATGGGTCCTCGTTGCCAGAGTTGGCAACCCTCATATGATGCGACTGCTGCGCCTCCACCATCATCTTCCTGTATCTCGCACGCACGCTGTGGAAGGCCATCCTGGCTATCTCCTCTGACCTACCTCCTAGACGCCTTTTACTCTGCCATGCATTCCTGAGTTTACATTGTAACCTTCTAGTCTTATCGAGTTCAGTCGTCCACCATTCGTACCCCCCCGACCCCCTGGGGCGACGCTCCCCTAGGCCCTCCTTTGCGGAGCGGACGATGACCTCTGAGAACTCCTCCACCAGGAGGGCTGCGGGTTTTTCAACATGCAGCCATCCCATTCGCAGTTTGATTATCGCCCGGAACTTGTCCCAATCCACCCCTCGGTCGCGAAAACGAGGGGGCTCCCTAACGGGTGCAGCGCGCGTGGTCGGCCTACTGATATTGGCCGTGAAGGTGATCAGGTTATGGTCGCTGGCGCAGATCCCCTCGCGCACCCGCCAATCGCCAAGGTAAACATCCCCAGTGGTTAGGGTCAAATCCACATTGGACTCCCCACCAGGCCCAGAGAAGGTGTAGGGCTGGCCGGGCATATTAGCCAGAGTGAGGGCATGTGAAATGATTAACGCTTCCATTTGTTGTCTTCGGTAATCAGCTGTTTGCCCTCTTCCCACGTAATGCCGGCGATCACTATGCCAGAGTGGCGAGTGCGCGTTGGCGTCGAGACCCACGATAACCCTTCTGCCCTTTAGACAGCTCAGGGCGACCTCTAAGTGGTGCAGGTGATCATCGATAGTGTCGCTATACTTAAAATACGCTGACACCACGTAGAGGTCCCATCGGTGCACGTGGCACACCACACAGAATTCATTGCTGAGGTGGCTCAGCACAGCTGCTCCAATATTTGGGTCGGCAAAGTAGACGCCCGCCCACGGATGATCGCCCACCTGAACGATCCCCGCAGCCTGGGAGTACTGTTCTTGTACAAGAACAATGTCCAGGTGCAGTTCACGCGCCAGGATAGGCAACTCAGCCGCGGCGAGCTCCCCCCGACCCAGGTTAATCTGTCCTATTCTTAGTTCGAGTTTTTCTATTGTTCCTGTAGGGCTGCCCTTACCGGCAATACTGTGTGGTGGCCACGGAGCGCTGCTCTGCATATATCCTTGCTGGGCAGTTCCTCGCCATGGTCACGTGCGAGCCAGAGTCCGATCTTCCAAAGCGCTTGCACGTGGCGCACTTTTCGTCCATTGACTTGCAGGCGCCACGTTCGTGTCCAGTCTCTCCACATTTTCCGCAAACCACTTCCTTCGTTCGGCAGTACTTTGCCGGATGCCCATATTGCTGGCACCTCTGGCAGCACGTGACATCCACATAGTCACATGGCTCAACCACGTCCCAGCCGACGTATAGCCGATTGTGCCCAATCAGGACATCCCTCAAGGCGGGCGAACATTGCAGTATAACTGTTGTCCGCCTGCTACCTCTCCATGATTTTTTGAAAGCAATTTTGCAGTTTTGCTTTAACATTTCTTCGCTCCATCCACAAGCAGCCAAGTTTTGCTCATAGAGGCTGCTCAGTAATTCCTCGTTCTTTGGGTCCTCTTCAAAACCCCTAAGAGCAACCAGGGATTGGCGCTGCCTGGGCTCAGACACTCTTAATATGGAGGAGCCGCAGTCTTTAGCTTCTCCGCAGCTTCTTGGGACGTGGTCTGGACCACGACACCTGCATTTCCTACCTTTCTCAACCTATTTATTTGTAGGCCGCTAGTTTTCGGATTCACCGCCTCTCGAGATGGGAACAGTATTCCATGTGAGGCCGAACCTGCGCCTTGTAAAGTTGCAAGCGGTGTGCCCGCATGAAATACTGTCCCGCTCTGCTGAGCACGCCAAGCTTTTTAGAGGCCAATTTGGCCTTCTCTTCCAAGTGACCACGAGACTGCACGTCACTCGAAATGTCGACACCGAGGATTCCGATACTGGCTGAGGCAACAAGGGGAGTGCCTTGAAACTGAGGAGATACGACAAAGGGAATCTTTTTAGCGGTAAACGCGCAAACTTGTGTCTTCTGGGGATTGAACTGGACTAGATTTAGTCGCCCTCAGTCTGAAACTTTGTTCAACAAAATCTCGACTTCAGACACAAGTTTGTTCCGGTACTCAGCGACGTTTTCCCGAGAAATATTGGCACGGCCGGTGTATAAAGCATCACCAGTGCTGTCGTCTGCATAGCAATGAATGTTACTGGTTTGCAACATATCATTGATATGCAGAAGAAACAGCGTTGGTGATAGCACGCAGCCTTGTGGAACACCAGCGTTAATGGGCTTGTAATCGGAGCATGCACCGTCTACTACGACCTTGATGCTCCGATCTGCAAGAAAGCTGGTGATCCAATTGCACAATTTATCGGGAAGCCCATAGGAAGGCAGCTTCGAAAGAAGCGCTTTATGCCAAACCCGATCGAAAGCCTCCGCTATGTCCAAACTAACGGCCAACGCCTCCCCTTGGACTCCATTGCCTCCGCCCATCTATGGGTCAGGTAGACCAGAAGATCACCAGCTGAGCGACCTCGACGGAAACCGTACTGGCGGTCACTAATCAGCTGGTGATCCTCAAGGTATCGCATGAGCTGGCTGTTAATAATCGTTTCCATTACTTTGGAGAACAAGGAGGTGATGGCGATAGTCCTGTAGTTTAACGGATCTGAGCGGTCGCCTTTTTTAGGGATCGGGTGCACCAAAGCTGTCTTCCATGAGTCCGGGACTACGCCTAGGGAGTAGGAGTACCGAAAAAGACGCATTAAAACCGGTGCCAACTCCGGAGCACACGTCTTCAGCACAATAGGTGGGACTCCATCAGGCCCACTCGACTTGTTGACGTCCAGGGAGAGGAGTGCTTTACGCACCAAGCGCTGTGTAAACAGCACGTGCCCGCATGGAGCACTCACACCGCGGGATGTTCGGCCGTGTGTTCTCCCCGTCATCTAGAGTCGAGTTGGAAGCAAAAAGAGAGCCTAGCAGATCGGCTTTCTCCTTTGCGTCATGGGCCAGTGAGTCGTCCACCCTGTGCAGAGATGGCAGAGATGGCTGACAGAAGTTCCTTTGGACAGCCTTGGCGAGAGACCAGAATGCACGTATTTCGCGAAGGGAGGCGAACTAGTTTCTCGCCAATTCTGCCGATGTGCTCTGACTTTGCCTTGGCAATGACACTTTTGAAGGACCTGGAGGCGGAATTGTACTTTTTTTTAAGAGCGCTGGTGTTTACATCCCGGGACGTTGATGCGTCAGCCCTGGCCTGGTAGCACTCCTGCTTATAGCGTGATGCTAGTTTACAGGAGCGACCAAACTATGGCTAGGATCTGCCTCCGATAGGCACCACAGAAGATGGAATAAAAAGTTCCATACCCTGAAGTACCACATCAGCAACAGAATCGGCAAGAACGCTGGGATCTTCCGGCGAGAAGCAAACCCGCCTCCAAGGGTAGGATGCAAAAAAAGACCGCATCCCGTTACAATCGGCCGACTTATAGTGCCAAACACGGCGGCAAGCTGCAGATCGTAACTGCGATGGGAGCGTGAGTGGCCCCGTACTTCGGATCAGACAATGGTCCGAAGAGCCCAGTTGGGCATCGACGGAGACCTGATATCTGTCCGGATGAGAGGTCAGCAGAAGGTCCAACAGGGAAGGTACATGATCCTCCACATCTGGGATCCGCGTAGGCGAAGTAACCAGTTGTGTTAGACCATATGCCAAAGCAAAGTCATAGACAGATCTACCCGCATGATCGGTTAAACGAGAACCAAGCCATTCAGCGTGGTGGGCGTTAAAATCACTAAATATCACGATCTCTGCGGATGGGATCTGTTGTAGCACGGAGTCTGCAGTCATTTGGACGTGGTCGATGAGTCGGTCTGTGTCGGCATTACCGCCATGGGACCTATAGAGGCACCCGTAGACGCGGGGATGGTCGTCGCTGTCTACGCGCAGCCATAGGATGGACAGGTCCGTACCTTCAAGACTGCCGAGGCGTCGATGTGAAGAGTTTAAAAAATAGATTGAGTTGAACAATTGTTTTTTTCAAAAGTTATCGTCTTTACGCCTCCATGTAGACTTGATAAATCTACACCTTATGTAACCAAAACTGCTTTTTTATGTGAAAATAGCAATTGATCGATTTAAAAAAAGTAATATGTTCAACAACAATTTATCTTTCTGGAAATGTGCTTTTTATATCATTTGTATGTTCAATATGATTGTTATATCCGATTTAATGCGACAAAACGTTAGAATCTTGATTTTTAGACCGTAAAATAGAATAGAATAGAAGTAGAAAGTACCTACTAGTAGAACATACTTACGCGCTTTGCGCTTAAGTCATGCAATAATGTTACTAAGACTTAATATACAACATTGTGAGCTATTACTGCTTAATCAGTTTTGTATACCTAGTCAACAAAAGCTCGAAGTTGTTCAAACTTCAATAATATACAAACGCCTCAAAGCGTAGATTCACTAACCGTAGACACCCCATTGTTCTACGCTCTACGAGCTACAACAGCACGCTCGTGGCATTTCACGACGCAACAGGTATCTTAATTATGTTACGTTAAGTTTTAACTATACGTCATTTATAACTAATACTGAAATTCGCTTCATTTATGAAGAAAATTGTATTTATTTATTAATATGATGGAATACATTGTAATAATTTTTATTCAATATGGATTACAAGTAATCATGCACTTATAGTATATGGTGGGTGCGTCTCTACATGGACCACTAGCTAAATTATTTATTAGTTTTATTGCGTGATTCGAACCACAAATTTTGTAAGAATCTGCAGTTCGAGAAAAATACCAGTAGTGGTATGCTGGGTGACCAGAAAAACGCGGTGGGTGTGACCCACGTGGCGCCCACGTGTTGGGGGCATTAAACAATTTCCTACGATAGCTCAGGCCCCCACGAGATGCTGGTTTGAGATAAGGTAGATAAATACAGCAGAAGCAAAGCCACTTGGTACGTGCCTAATGCATTTCTGCTAACTGTAGAAGCATATAACTGCTCACAGTACTGATCGTCAACACTATGGATAGGGGCGACTTCTACTTCTTCCATCCCCCAAAACTTGCGAAGATCCAGACATTCGTTGGAAGATGTGGTACGAAGGGACCAGGAGGTAGAATCCCGTTTATCAACTGGTGCCTCTCCTAAAACGATATATCCTAAAACCGTTTCTATCGCTTCAGGATTTCCTGGCCGCGAGAAATTTTGTCTGGTAATAAAATGCGCGCGAATAAATTAACGCCTAAAAGTATGTCTACATCACCTGGAAGAGCCCCGGAATCGTCGACGAGCGAAAGATTATTTAAGTCATGCATTTTTGTGACATCTTGCGTAAGCGGAATTTGAGTCTAAAACTAAGGCTTCTATTTTGTACTTAGGTTGCGGTCTAAGCTTTGAACAAAAACTGAAAGTAGTAGAGCCTCTCACTAATTGCGCGGTTTTACCTATACCCTTTACAGTATCTCGAAGTCTTACATTGGTATCCTTGGGTTTGGATTTAATTTAAATAATGAAAATTATTTAATAATTGAATAAATAATCGACGGCTCCGTGGCCCAGTGGCAATGAGTTACTGCGCTGGGGGCGCGGGTTCGAATCCCGCACGGAACAAGTATTTGTATGGCCTACAAATAATTGTTCAGGGTTTTGATGTTTTTCCTTGTGAAATTTGTGTTTGTAAACTGCCTCCACGATACAGGAGAAAATTCTAGTGTGGAGGTAACGTTTTTAAAAAAAAAAATTATTTTACGGATTTTATCACCTTATTTGTTTAACTGTCGCCTTTAAGGTTATATTTTAACATAAAAACATGGAGTTTTTTATAGAATAGGGTTGACAAACGAGCACATAGTCTACCTGATGGTAAGTGGATGCTTTGACTCATAGACACACTACACAACCCTCGATTAAGAATGAAAATCTAGACGCGTTGTTACTCTTGAAGCATTGAAGCTGCTGTTTTACGCTGGTATTCTCTGAGAGCTGGTCGAGTCGATCCATTTGTGCTGCAGTGTGGATCTACTAAGTAAAAGTTGAGTAATCTACGACATAAAACTAGTTTTTAAGAAAAAGTAAAATTTATAAAATAAATGAAGTTTGATAGTTATTTCAAATTTAAGTAATGCGGTATCATTAAAAGATCCAAGCGAAGCCAGGGTTGGTCGCTTGTACTGAGTAAATTTAAATAAAATGCAAACATCCATCTTTTGAACTACAACGTTTCCGAATATTAAAATAAAAAAAAACATTGCACACATGTTTTTTTTTATTTTAATATCCGGAAACGTTCACGCGCGGTAGAAGTGAAACGTTCAAAAAGGAAACCGAGTTTAATAGGAAAAACTGTTTACTGTATTCTATTTTTTGCTCTCACCGGCTAAATCCTATAGATGCATGTTTGTCTCTTTTTAGTGTCTCTTTTTAATTTTATCGAGTTTCAAATCACAACAACTCTAAAGAAATGTACATTTCATAAATATAAACACTAAATTTAATAGTGATTAATGTTATAAAATACGCAACAGACCGTATCGAAGAGGATTTAGCGCCGAGGATAATTTAGATTGAATGCACTGAAACCACAAAGCCTTAGAAATGACAAGATGCAATTCCGTCTTAACTACTAAGCTCAACTAAAGAGAGACAGTCAGTAAGTAGTTAGAGGTTCCTCGGGAAATCGACTGAGCGTTCAGTTTAATTCGATTTATTTCGCGCTTCAATTCCCTAACACCGTTTATTTATTTATATGTAGTAGGTATTACATAACACAATATGTACTCCGTGAACCCTGTATTAGTTAAACCTGTAAAGTGTAAGAACAGTAACAAACAAATTAATAGTATATAGAAAAATAAACTCATATCTATATAGTATGAAATATGTTAAAAGCAATTGGTGATTGACAAATTTTGTTAATTTGGGCGGGAATTATGTGTGAAAGACAACGTGATTACATTTTGAAAGTGTAAATGTGCACGTGTTATGCGATATATTGTTTTGTAGCTTAGTATAATTAATAATATATACAAGTTTTATGATATTATATGCGAGTCCGTATATTGATTATTATTATTTATTATATTTTTTTATTATGCAGCCTATAACATGAGTAAAGAAACCGTACCGTACAGAAGCAAAGCTTTCTCCGACTGCGCTTTGATAGTTACACTACTACATTTTTTTATAAATTTATTTAAGGCAACAAACAGTCATGTATAAAGATAGTAACATGGATAAATATTAATATAACTAAAGACCTACAGTGCCTTTAACTAAACTTTTACAATATTTTAAACTTATTGAGCCACTTTTGGGACTAAAGGACATTATAAATTTATTTATTTATTAATACACTAAGTTGTAAGATAAGGTAACTAGTTAAGATTTGGTACCCAATTAAGAAAAATAGAGAGGAAAAACCTATGTTAAAAATCTGATTATTATAACATTGACAGATTCAATTCAAATTCAATTAGCAAATTGAGTGCTGCATCATTTTCAGTGCTGGGTAACTAGATTATTCAGAAGCCAAACATTGAAAGAGAGCGGATTTAAGCTTTTATACTGATGTATTAAATAAATCAATATCTGTGAATATTTTATTGTAGACTTAGTGGAAGGATACACAAATGAGTTACGTGTATAATTTTTATGATATCGTGGAGTTACGAAAAGTGGTTTTGGACGTGAGGAGCGCACTGGCAAACGGACTCTGGAAACAAATAAATGACAAAAGGTTATTAATAATTTTGTATAGAAATACTATGTCAAATATTTCACACCTATTGCAAAGAAAAAGTAAATTGTACTTTTTTAATGAATCGGTGTATGACTGATTTAAAATATTTTGGCGATAATTTAGGGATTTAATAAACAATTTTTTTCAGCCTTGTTTCGTATTTCTACATGGTTGCACGTGTACAAAATTGTTCCTCTGTTCTGTTCAGTTAACCCATAGCATTTTGTTTTCAATCAACAGTGCATTTCGGATGTGTTTACTATAAATTTTGTCAGCGACAACGTTCGAGCACGTACGGGAAGGCTAGAGATTCGGTGGGGCTCAGACTCATTAATTACTAGTTTGCGAGTAAAGGATAACTAACGTGTGCTTCGATTCGCCTTGCTTATACCGCCGTGTTAAGCGCTTATATCTTACGTAAATTGCAATTAACTATCGCAATAACACTGCTACCTTCGAATACATCTATTTACGAAATAATTTTAACTAAAGATGAGTGTTCGTAGAAGTCCGCCAAAAGGATCGGGATCATATCCTGATGTATCAAAGCTCACCGAAGATTTTCATTTCATGCAAAGGAAGAGAAAATTACCGAATTGTACCCATGAAAATTACCAATGTGATTTTCAAGAGATGATGATTGATTTTCAAAATAAAATTACTGCTTCTATAAATAATGTGCTTGAGAGTCATAATAACTACATAAAGTCTTCTTTGGATGCTCTTCGTGACGATTTAAGTGAGTTTAAACAGCAATTGCATGATATGACGCTCACCACCGTGAAATTATCAGATGAACAAACTACCCTAAAAAATTATATTTGCTTATTGAATTCTTCTATGGAGCAAAATAACCTTAAGTTTGGATCAATCTCAAAGGATATGTATGCCTTACAATCCACCGTCGATAACCTATCAGAACAGCAACAAGCGAGGGAACAAAAAGGAAGGGTCAATAATATTGAAATATCAGGATTACCTTTTACTAAGGGTGAAAATTTACTAACTATTGTTCACAACATTGCAACGAAGATTGGTTTCCCATTGGCGTCATCGGATATTGATTACATCCACCGTGTTCGACGTATTAACACAAAAAGTAGCGATAATACAAATATTCCTGATGGCAGATTTCATAACTTATCCCCGATTCCTAATATAATCGTTAGGTTTACACAAAGAAAGCGGAAATCAGATATTTTTGCGGCTGTGCGTGCCCGACGTGGGTTGACAACAGTGGACGCTGGTGTGGACGGTCCGTCTAAGCCTATTTTTATTAGTGATCATTTATCGCCACATAATAAATTATTATACTCGTATAAGCAAGTGCGTCTAATAGCTACAGAAAAAAGTTATAAATATGTTTGGTTGTCTGATTGGAAGATATTTGTACGTAAAAACGACGAGTCCAAAGCATTGCTGATAACTAGTGACGTCGATCTTACTAGAATTAAGTGACTATTATTATTTTGTATATCTTATTTAAACCATTCAAATATTCCATGTAATTATTTCTATATATCAAGTTTTAATTTTAATTTCATTATGTCTTTGTTAATTTGGTTTAAGATATGAAGTTTATATTATATATTTATATTCTTACATGTTGGTGGAACGATGTTAATGTTAATTATTAAAATTCGATAACACAAATTTTGCCATTTACTATCAAAATGTGAGGGGTTTACGCACTAAATCACATAACTATCTTAACGCAATATTGTGCAACAATTACTATAATGGATGAAAGTGGACTGTATATTTATTTATGCTATTGATTGATTAATGACTGACTGACTGATCTGAGGTTAGCTATACTAGGGGACTGCTCGAAGAAAAGATGGTACTTTTTACTATACTGTATTACACTATTTACAATATTCGGCACTATTAAAATAAACTATCTAATATGTACAGAGAGAGGTCTTCAGTTGTGGAGTCTTGATCTGTTGTCTTGAGTCTTCTTTGGAGTCTTCTCGAGTGCCGCTTCCGAAGTGAAATGAACAGCTCACAGACCGAGACGCCCTTCTTATATCTCGCAAGAAGGTGTCTCAGTCTGTGAGTAGTGCCGTGCGACGATAATGAAGCCGCACGCGCGCTGATTGGTCGCCGACATCACTGGATCAGCGCCGGTGTGCGGGGTGCGCGGGGCGTAGCGGGGTACGAAGGGGCGACGGGGCGGCGGGTCTCTAGCTGTCCTCAACAATTACGATGCGATATGTTTAACCGAAACTTGGCTTAATGATAATTTTTATGACTCAGAATAATTTGACAATCGTTATCAGGTATACCGTTGTGATCGTAATGTTTCATTAAGTGGGCACGAGCGAGGTGGTGGTGTGTTGATTGCGGTTCGCCGTGAATTGTGTCCTCAGCACCGCGCAGACTTGCGCGCGCCGCCACTGGCAGAGGAGGTATGGGTGTCGGTGCCGGGGTACGCTAATACCGCTCCTACTTCTTCCGGTCAGCTTAAGAACACACCTCGCTATTTACATTTAATATCCACATATATAGCACACGGCAATAATCATGAGCTATTATTGACTTCTTTTTATGATAGGGTAACCGAATTTGTGATTTGTAGTTCTAATGATATTTTTCTTATTCTCGGCGACTTTAATGTGACTAACGCTTGTTGGCATTATAATATAACCACTAATACCATGGATATTCAAACAAACAATGATAGATTAGCTTGTCTCACTGCCGATTTTATGTATTTATCGTTGCTATTACAATTCAACTCTCAATTTAATGTAAATAACAGACATCTAGATTTAATTTTTTGTAATAAAAACTGTTCACAAATAGGCACAAGAGAGAACGGTGAGCTGAAAGTGGGGAAATTTGGAATAGGGCAACGGAACCCAAGGGGCCAGCAGCTGGCCGACTTTATGGAGAAAGAGGGACTCTTTATGATGAACTCTTTCTTCCAGAAGCAGCCCCACAGGAAGTGGACCTAGTCGAGTCCCGAGGGTTTGACAAAAAATGAGATTGACTTCATTATGACGACCAGACGACAACTGTTCAGTGATATCTCAGTGATCGCGAGGGTGAAAACCGGCAGCGATTACCGAATGGTTAGAGGCACACTGAATATATACGTTAAGTTGGAGAGGTCTCGTCTAATGAAGTCAACGCTCCGTCCCCCTCGTGCTCTAATCCAAAGTCCCGAAACCTTTCAGCTTGAATTACAAAACCGTTTTCAGTGCCTAGAAGACTGCAATGAAGTGGACAATTTGAATGACAAGCTCGTGGAAACTGTCCATGCGGTCGGAGCTAAGTTCTCCAAGACCCGCCGCAGAAGAACACAAAAAATCTCCGATCACACTCTTAATCTCATGGCTTCATTCTTCAATAGATTTGACAGCATACAGGCAACTGAACAGACAGATCTCCAAAGGCATGCGGCGGGACTTACACGACTTCAATACAGCTCGTATTGAAGAAGCGATCGAGCGGAACCAAGGCTCCAAAGTCTTTGCCAGAGATCTGTCTGCCAGAAAGAGCCAACTGTCAAAGCTGAAGACCGAATGTGGCAGCATCGTTTCCGGAGCACCTGCGATTTTTAGTGAGATTGAGAGGACAACGCTCTCTTGAAGAACTACAGACCGATTTCCCTTCTGAGCCGCGTCTACGTGCTGTTTTCGAGAGTCATTACGAATCGTCTCGCACACAGACTTGACGACTTCCAGCCTACCGAACAAGCCGGTTTCCGAAAGGGCTTTAGCGCACATACATATCCTTCGGCAAATTGTACAGAAATCCGAAAAGTACAATTTGCCACTATGTCTGGCGTATGTGGACCATGAGAAAGCCTTTAATTCCGTCGAAATTTGGGCGGTGCTGCAGTCCCTTCAGCGGTGCCAAGTTGACTGTCGGTATATCGAAGTGCTGAAGTGTTTGTACAGTAGAGCTACGATGGCTATCTGAGTACAGAACCAGAGTACGAAACCTATCCAATTGCTGAGAGGTGTAAGACAGGGTGACGTTATATCCCCGAAACTCTTCATCGCTGCATTGGAAGACGTTTTCTAGCTTCTGGACTGGAAAGGATACGGTATTAGCATCAATGGTGAGTACATCACTCACCTTCGATTTGCCGACGATCGCTGGAGCTAAGCACCATGCTCAATGACCTCAATAGTGTTTCCCAACGGATAGGTCTTAAGGTGAACATGGACAAAACGAATATCATGTTTAATGTCGATGTCACACCTATGCCGGTAGTTGTTGGGAGCACTAAGCTCGAAGTTGTTGACGAGCATGTTTACCTGGGACAAATAGTCCGACTAGGTAAGTCCAACTTCGACCGAGAGGTCCATCGACGGATTCAACTCGGTTGGGCAGCGTTCGGGAAATTACGGCACATCTTCTCGTCAGGTATACCTCAAAACTTGAAAACGAGACTGTACACCCAGTGCGTGTTGCCAGTGATGACATACGGAACTGAGACGTGGTTCTTCACTGCTGGCTGGATGAGGAAGCTCAAGGTCGTTCAGCGAGCTATGGAGAGGGCTATGCTCGGAGTTTCTCTGCGTGATAAACTCAGAAATGAGGAAATCCGCAGTAGAACCAGAAAGACCGACATAGCCCAACGGATTAGTAAGCTGAAGTGGCAATGGGCCGGCCATATAGCTCGAAGAACCGACAACCGATGGGGAAGAAAGGTTCTCGAGTGGTAGCCTCGTACCGGCAGGCGAAGTGTAGGGCGTCCCCCCACTAGATGGAGTGATGACCTGGTAAGATATGAAGGAAGTCGATGGATGCAGGTGGCTCAGGACCGTGCTTTGTGGCATTCTTTTGGGGAGGCCTATGTTCAGCAGTGGACTTGTGAAGGGCTGTAATGATGATGATGATGATGAATAAAAACTGTTCAGTTTCTTCTAGCGTATACCCATTAGTGCCGCAAGATAATCATCATAAATCTTTAGAAATAGAATGAAAATTATTTTCTTCTGCTTTGCTTAATTGTGCTAATATTAAGAAAAAACTTTTCTACAAAGCCGATTTCGATTCAATCAATACTTCTTTAAATTCAATTGACTGGCAGGCAACTTTTAGTACTATGAAGTTCGACGTAGAACGACGACGTAGGGCTTGTTGACAAACATGTACCGACGCAATATCTTACTACCAAAAATAAATTTCCTCCGTGGTTTAATAAACCTCTGATTAAACTATCAAAAGAAAAATATAAATTTCATAAAAAATGAAACGATATGGAAGCCTGTGCGATTATTAAACCTTCTGTATTCTGAGACATCGCTTTAAGAAAATGGAGAAAAATTGTTACAAAAAATTTATTGAAATTGCTGAAGAGAAAATTAAAAAGCATCCAAAATATTTTTGGTCTTTTGTAAAATCTAGAAATTCCTCAAATGACATTCCAGATAGAATGTGATACAAAGGAAAACTTTTATCTAGTGGTAGTGAGATTTGCGATGCGTTCAATCAATATTTTCATTCCGTTATTTTATTCAAAAATGATTCTCTTGTTAAAAATCATTTCTATTAGCTCTTATCCCCTCTCAACGTTAGATATAAACTCTGTTGGTATTGACTATTATACTGTTCATAAAGAATTAAAAAATATCAATGTTCATAAGGGTGAAGGGTCTGATAACATTCATCCTATTTTAATCTCCAAATGTGTCAAAGAACTCGCAAAACCTGTAACCATAACTTTTCGAACTTCTATTGAAACCGGTGTTTATCCTGTAAGTAAGTGGAAAAAAATTTAATAACTCCTATTCCCAAAAATAACAGAATATATATAATTAATGAGTATAGACCGATTTCCAAATTATGCGTTTTTGAAAGGTTCTTGAAAAAATTGTCACATCCTATATTTCGTTTTCAGTTCGTAATTACATATGCCAACAACAACATGGTTTCTTTAAGCACCATAGTGTGGATACCAATATGGTAACTTTTACTGATTATTTGTCGAAAGCCATGAATAATAACTTACAAGTGGATGTTGTATACACAGATTTTTCCAAGGCTATCGACAAATTAAATCACGATCTACTTATTGAGAAGCTTACAAGGGCTGGCATTCACGGCAACCTTCTCAGGTGGATCCAATCTTAATTTAAAAATAGATTTCAAGCAGTTTGTGTAAAGGGATACTCTTCACAATTTCTACCCGTATCATCAGGAATGCCTCAAGGATCACACTTGGGCCCTTTGCTGTTTTCTTTATATACTAATGATATGGGATTTGCACTAAAAATATTGATTACCTACTTTATGCTGACGGCACAAAGTTATTCAGAGTTATCGAAACATTTGATGACTGTGTAAAGCTGCAAAAAGATATAACTTCTCTATGTGATTATTGTGGAAATAACCAGTTATACCTCAATATTGATAAATACCATATTATATCTTATACACGTAAAGTCAACAATATAATATTTGATTATAGCCTGAATGACACCACTATTAAAAGAGTAGATAGTATTAGAGATCTGGGTATAATAATGGATTCAAAATTGTCATTCAATCTACACATTGATTATATATTAGGCAATGCATTTCGTAGCTTGAGGTTTATTCTTAGAATTAGCAAACCTTTTTATAAAACAATAACGCTAAAACTCTATATTTTTCCTATGTTCGGTCAATCTTAGATTTTTGTAGTATTGTATGGAGTCCCTGTTATCATATACATAAGAATAGAATTGAAAGAGTACAAAAGATATTCCTAAGGTCACTTAATTATCGTAATAACATTATTAACGAATCATATGATGAATCTTTGCTTAGGTATAAATTGTTATCCCTTTGCAGTAGACGCAAATTGTTTGATATAATCTTTCTATATAAAATTTTGAATAATTTAGTTGAATCTTCTCTACTTCTTTCAAAGGTATCATTTATTGCTCGTGCTCGTCTTCCAGTGCGATCCACACGTAAAATGCCACGTTTTGTTCCTCCGCGGTTACATAAAAAATATACTTGTAACTCATTCTTATACCGTTTCACTGACATATATAATAAACAATTTACTAATATCGACCTTTTTAACACATCTCTCAATTCCTTAAAACAGACATTAAAAACCAATTTAAGTAAGGTTTGCAAGTGAGTTGCATTTTTTTTTTCTCTTTGATATTATTATGAACCTATATACTCTGTTAATGTTTCTGTACTTAGTCGTTGTGTTATGTAAATAATCGCTATGAAGTGTTACCATGTAACTTTCTTTTAACTTGTGTTTGACTTTTCGGCATTGTAGATCAATTTTAAACGCATAAGTTGTTTTTATTTTATTTTCGTTTGTATATGAATTGTTACGGCCTGCAGCTGCCTATCCAAGAGTAGAATCTTCCGGGCCCATGAGTGGAAGACCTTACAAGCAGATGCAGGTCGGGCCTCCTAAAGTGACCACGTGGAATGTCTCTAATTACAATGAACTATAAGAAAAGCGTTCTATCCTACTACAATTCAATAGGGAGAATAGTCAAACCGAGCTTACTTACCTATATCCAAGGCGACTGCTGTCTCAGGGGTCGTTCAGGCCGCATGTGGTGGTAGAGTGCATGGAAAGTAAGGGTTAGTGATGTGTATCTGTGTGTGACTGGTAGTGATAAACCTGATGGGACCGTAGCCGTCGGCAGCAGCTCGGACTTCAGCACCGCTCCAAATTGTGGTAATCTTCAGCGGAGCCACCCACAGTCACTTTCTTCGTTCGCCACGGGTACAGTCCATTAACTTTATCCTACAATTAAGTAACTTCCAGAAGCCAAAAATTCTAGTTTGTTATAAAGCGTAACACACTACACGAATACAGAATGTCGGTCTATACTAAATCCGTTACTATAAGCAAAAACGTAACACACCGCACGAATACGAATGTCCGGATCAAAGGTCACTACCGTTTCGCGTGGCAACAATTATTTCTGGAACTTAACACTACCTTCTCTCGTATCACAAAGCTCAGCGTTTAACCGACAACGGAAAATGTTTCCGGACTATATCAAATGCAGCAATAGTAGTTAATATTGTCAAATGCACCCGGCGTCTAATTCTAAATTACAATTCCTCTTCGTGCACAATTTGCTATCAAAACCGACTCTCAAAAATGGAGGTTATCCCGAGCGACTTAACTACGTATTGTCGATAGCACTGCTTGCAAGCAACTCGTTTTTGCGCTCGCGCGCTCTCGCCACACACACCGCTCGACCGAACTTCAAAACCGGTATGGCACCGAGCCGCGCCCTCTGGCGTCAAATCTCGGAACCAGCGTTCAGGCGTGAACATGAATGTTTGTTGCCAAAATAAATTAAAAAAAAATTTTGAACTCTTTCTATTCTCCTAATATGAATTTCATAACAAGGGCTCCAAACAGTGCTGCATAAATCAAGGAAAGATGTTTCGGGACGTTTAAGGGGTTTACTTATTCGTAGTATAAAACCTAGATTTCTAAAAGCCAAAGCTGATTTGTGATCAATATATGGTATAAATGATAAGGTCGAATCCATAATTATGCCTAAGTCCCTGATTGTGTTTTTTTTTTATAGGATAAGGGTGACAAACGAGCACACAGTCCACCTGATGGTAAGTGGTTGCTGCGGCCCATAGACATCTACATCTATCCTCTATTACAAATCAAAATGTAGAAGCGTTGTCACCCGTGAGGACTAAGATGGAATGCCTCATTTCCAGTGAAAAGGGCCTCCGGCCACCTGCACTCACCAAGCGAAACGCAGAGGTATACCTCTACTTCACGCTGGTTTTCTGTGAGGTCGTGGTACATCCCCGGTTTGAGCCGGCCCATCCGTGCGACAGCAAAAGCTGCCGCGTGGCTCTACCACTGTTTAAAAAGTCACGTGGTTACTCTATTCAAGGCCTTCTGATTTGTGTGGTAATCGTAAGTAACTGGATTTTTTTGCGAGTACACGATATTGTGTAGCATTTATCACTGTTAAGAAACGGATGGTTCGACTCACAGTATGGATGTAATCGGTGTAAGTCGTTTTGGAATTTGTGGCCATCACTAATATATCTGATGATTCGATACAACTTAGTATCATCAGCATACAAGAGATGGTGACTATGTTTCAGGACATTACCAATGTCATTTATGTAGACTGAAAATAGTAAAGGTCCAATATGAGACCCTTGAGGCACACCCGAAAGCACTGAAAGAAATCGTGAGGAATAACCCTTTACAAAGACTTTTTTTATAGGATAGGGTGACAAACGAGCGATCTACAGCTTGCCGCCGTGTTTGGCACTATAGGTCAGCTGATTGGGACGGAATGCGGTCTTTTTTTGCATCCTACCCTTGGGGGCGGGTTTGCTTCTCGCCGGAAGATCCCAGCGTTGTTGCCGATTCTGTTGCTGATGTGGTACTTCAGGGTATGGAACTTTTTATTCCATCCTCTGTGGTGCCCATCGGAGGCAGATCCCAGCCATGATTTGGTCGCTCCTGTAAAATAGCATCACGCTATAAGCAGGAGTGCTACCAGGCCTGGGCTGACGCATCAACGTCTCGGGATGTAAACACCAGCGCAATTAAAAAAAGTATAATTCCGCCTCCAGGTCCTTCAAAAGCGTCATTGCCAAGGCAAGGTCTGAGCACATCGGCAGAATTGGCGAGAAGCTAGTTCGCCTTCCTTCGGGAACCCGTGCATTCTGGTCTCTCGCCAAGGCTGTCCAAGGGAACTTCTGTCAGCCATCTCTTCCATCTCTGCACAGAAAGGACGACTCACTGGCCCATGCCGCAAAGGAGAAAGCCGATCTGTTGAGCTCTCTTTTTGCGTCCAACTCGACTCTAGATGACGGGGGGAACACACCGCCGACCATCCCGCGATGTGAGTGCTCCATGCCGGATGTGCGATTTACGCAGCGCTCGGTCCGCAAAGCACTCTTCTCCCTGGACGTCAGCAAGTCGAGTGGGCCCGATGGAGTCCCTCCCATTGTGCTGAAGACGTGTGCTCCGGAGTTGGCACCGGTTTTAACGCGTCTTTTCCGGTACTCCTACTCCCAAGGCGTAGTCCCGAACTCATGGAAGACAGCTTTGGTGCACCCGATCCCTAAAAAAGGCGACCGCTCAGACCCGTCCAACTACAGGCCTATCGCCATCACTTCCTTGTTCTCCAAAATAATGGAAGCCGGTTATAAACTGCCAGCTCATGAGGTACCTTGAGGATCACAAGCTGATTAGTGACCGCCAGTACGGTTTTGTCGGGGTCGATCAGCTGGTAATCTTCTAGTCTACTTAACTCATAGATGGGCGGAGGCAGTAGAGTCCAAGGGGGAGGCATTAGCCGTTAGTTTGGACGTAGCGAAGGCCTTTGATCGGGTCTGGCACAAAGCGCTTCTTTCGAAGCTTCCTGCGTATGGGCTTCCTGAGAAATTGTGCAAATGGATCACCAGTTTTCTTGCTGATCGGAGCATCAAGGTCGTAGTAGACGGTGCATGCTCTGATCTCAAGCCTATCAATGCTGGTGTTCCACAAGGCTGCGTGCTATCACCAACGCAGTTTCTCCTGCATATCAATGATATGTTGCTAACTGGTAGCATTTATTGCTATGCAGACGACAGCACTGGTGATGCCTTATATACCGGCCGTGCCAATATTTCTCGGGAAAACGTCGCCGAGTACCGGGACAAACTTGTGTCTGAAGTCGAGTCTTTGCTTAACAAAGTCTCGGATTGGGGCCGACTAAATCTAGTCCAGTTCAATCCCCAGAAGACACAAGTTTGCGCGTTTACCGCTAAAAAGAACCCCTTTGTCGTATCTCCTCAGTTTCAAGGCACTCCCCTTGCTGCCTCAGCTAGTATCGGAATCCTTGGCGTCGACATATCGAATAGTGTGCAGTTTCGTGGTCACTTGGAAGGGAAGGCCAAATTGGCCTCTAAAAAGCTTGGCGTGCTGAGCAGAGCGAGACAGTATTTCATGTCGGCACATCGCTTGCAACTTTACAAAGCGCAAGTTCGGCCCCACATGGAATACTCTTCTCATCTCTGGGCCGGGGCACCCCAGTGCCAGCGCCTTCCACTTGACCGCATCCAGCGCAGAGCGGTTCGAATCGTCGACGACCGAGTTCTTTCTGATCGGCTCGATACACTGGCACTGCGTAGAGATGTTGCATCTCTTTGCGTATTTTATCGCATTTATCACGGGGAGTGCTCTGAGGAATTGTTCGGACTAATTCCAGCCGCTCAATTTCACCATCGCACATCGCGACAAAACTCGCGTTACCATCCATACCATCTGTATGATTGGCGGTCCACCACTGTGCGATTTAGAAGAAGTTTTCTCCCTCGCACGACTTCCTTGTGGAATCAATTACCACCAGCGAATTTTCCGGACCGATACGACTTAGGAACCTTCAAGAAAAGAGCTTACACCTTTCTAAAAGGTCGGCAACGCATCTGCAATTCCCCTGGTGTTGCGGTTGTTCATGGGCGGCGGTAGTCACTTACCATCAGGTGAGCCGCATGCTCGTTTGCCCCCTATTCCACAAAAAAAAGGGTCTCCGGTTCTCTACACTTAGCATACGAAACACAGCAGGGTTAAGCTGCTATTTGACGCTGGTATTCTGTGAGATCGTGGTCCTTCCCCGGTCGAGCTGACCTATTCGTACTACAACTATACTACTAATATAGCTGCAGCATGGCTCTACCACGTATAATAGCTGCAGCAAGGCAATGAACAATGTTACAAACAGTGTTACAAAGACTGCTTGACTCCTATTAATTATGTAGGATTAGATCCATCTATAAAAAAAAAATCTAAGGAGGCTAACATGCACACCGGCCCTCGCAAGCTTCTTTATTAGCAGATCGTGATTTATTTTATCGATAGCTTTGGAAAAGTCGGTGTAAACGGCATCCACCTGTAAGTTATCATCCATGGCACACAACAAAAAGTCACTAAAAGTTAACATATTGGTGTGAACGTTACGGCACTTAAAGAAACCTTGTTATTACTGGGAAATGCGATTACGAAACGAGTACTACATTTGAGCGGTTACTATCTTTTCTAGGATTTTGTCAAAGATACAAAGTTTTGATATGGGTATGTATTCATCTATATATTCAAGTCTCTTATTTTTCGGAATGGGGGTTACTAAAGACTCTTTCCATAAACTGGGAAATATCCCAGTTTGGAGAGAGAAACGAAATATGATTGTAATGGGTGTTGCGAGTTTTTTTGCCACATTCAGATATAAGAAGAGGATGGCTCCCGTCGGGCCCTGCACCTTTATTTTTATATATATATTGTCGAGAAGCGACAATTAATAAGAAAAAATAGAACCTAACCTATGAACAACAAAACAACAAAAGTAGAACAAGAAAATAATATATTTAAATTTTTTAAAAAGGTATTTACAATTTTATAAAAAAAAATGAAATATGATGATGATGGATGAAGTGAGATTACAATTAGATTAAAAAAAATAAAGATAGGAGAATAGGAGAATATAGTATTATAGTGGAGCCTAAAGGTCGAAGGACACACGCTGCGCTTGTAGAAGTAGGCACACGCGGAGCTTGAGGTTTCTTGGCGGCGACGGCACGCGGCGCCTGGACTGGGCACACGCAGCGTCCGGAGCCGACGCACGTAGCGCCTGGAGTAGGTGCGCTCAGCGCTTGGAGCAAGCAGTCGCAGCGCCCAAAGGTAGCGCGGACAGTAGGTGCACTCGGCGCCTGGAGCAAGCAGTCGTAGCGCCCAAAGGTAGCGCAGGTAGTAGGTGCACTCAGCGCCTGGAGCAAGCAGTCGTAGCGTCCGGAGTAGTGTGGCCCCGCGCTTGAAGTAGACTGCCGACGACTTCGGATGTAGATGGAGGCTTGCAGGATCCCGGGGCAATGCGGCCCCGGGATAAGGCCTTTAGTAGATGCTTTCGTTTGAGAACTGAAGCGAGACTCCTTGTATTCTCCAATTGTTCGGCTTTTATACCTTTTTAGAGAGAACGAGAAATTATTTAAATTAAAAGGAAATTTATTGTATATGACCTAGAGCCAAAGAGTATTTATGAGGAAATATTAAACTAAGAACATCAGACCAGTGACGAATTTGAATAAAAGTTACCATAACAACCATATAAATAATGGTTGTCAAATCTAACAATTTTTGATTTCAGGCTTATAATTGAAAAACCATTACATTTAAGTAAGAAATGAGATATTATTCATATAGGAAAAACTAATGCGCGGCAGCGCGCACGAAGCCTGAAATTGCAGAGTTACGGAAAACTCAATAAAAGATAGAAAAAGGTAAGACTCCATTGACAGCGATTTTAAAAGGAGCTGATAGTGTGAAAATACGAAGTGAAAATGATTTGTTATTGTGTAAAAACGGTACAGGATCCTATGGAAATAAAGGTGATGCAAAATATAAATGCAGAAAATCAAAAACAGAATGGAAAAATAGTGTAAAATGATATGTTAGTAGTATAACTGATAGCGTGAAAAGTGATGCAAAATGTGAATGCAGAAAATCAAAAACAGAATGGAAAAATAATGTAAAATGATATGTAAGTAGTATAACACTACATTTTCCCCCCGACCCTGGAAAATTTTTGACTCAGCAAAAATTTTGACATGTACATTCTAAAATAAACCATAAAAACACAACTTTGCAGAAACAGACATCAACAGGCAAAATCAAATATACTATCTCTTACATTCATCATCTGCATTCAGGTAAGGGTGGAGTTCACATTCAATGACTACCACTCTAAAAGTGTGTTTTCGAAACGACATTAAGGCTTATTTAAGGAGTAGTCAACCGCTCCTGCGTGGAAAAAAAAAATTAGTCGAAGAAACACCACTCTAAAGTGTGTTTTCGAAAGGACATTCAGACTTATTTAAGGAGTTGTCATCCGCTCCTGCGTGAAGATAAAAAAATTAAGGGAGTAGTAAGCTGCTCCCAAGTGAAGATAAAGATAAAGAAAATTAAGGGAGTAGTTAGCCGCTCCCCAGTGAAGGTAAAGATAAAGAACTTAATCTTAAGCAAGCATTAGTCGCTATGAAGTTGAAGAACACTGGAACACCAAACAAACAAACAAATTAAAAGAAATAAAAATAATAAGGTGAAAATGATGGTGATAGATATACAAATTAACAGTTATATTTATACATATATACAAATTAACAGTTAATAAATGTTTAGAAAAGTTATGATTCGTCTCACTTCAGTTTTCAAAAACAATTTTATATAAATTGCAGTGTAAAGTTAAGTTTAAGAAATAAAAATTTTATTAAAAATTGTACCTCTTTAAGTTACCTAGAATAAAATTATTAAGGTGATGAATGTAAGTGAAGTGTTATATGTAGTTATAAATATAATCCAGATAAGTTGAAAAACTAGAAGAAGTTTTGTTTTAGAATTTGGAAGGTATGAAAAGGATGAATAAATGAATGATGAGTAATGAGTTAAGAACGAAAGGGAAAGCAATTAAATCAAAAGGGAATGGACAAGGCGCAGTAAAGGTGAAGAATTAAGAGAGAAAGAGGACTTTTACGTTGGGCGCCAAAATGTCGTGAAGCGACAATTAATAAGAAAAATATATAACCTAACCTATGAACAACAAAACAACAAAAGTAGAACAAGAAAATAATATATATAAATTTTTTAAAAAGGTATTTACAATTTTATAAAAAACATGAAATATGATGATGATGGATGAAGTGAGATTACAATTAGATTTAAAAAAAATAAAGATAGGAGAATAGGAGAATATAGTATTATAGTGGAGCCTAAAGGTCGAAGGACACACGCTGCGCTTATAGAAGTAGGCACACGCGGAGCTAGAGGTTTCTTGGCGGCGACGGCACGCAGCGCCTGGACTGGGCACACGCAGCGTCCGGAGCCGACGCACGTAGCGCCTGGAGTAGGTGCGCTCAGCGCTTGGAGCAAGCAGTCGCAGCGCCCAAAGGTAGCGCGGACAGTGGGTGCACTCGGCGCCTGGAGCAAGCAGTCGTAGCGCCCAAAGGTAGCGCGGGTAGTAGGTGCACTCAGCACCTGGAGCAAGCAGTCGTAGCGCCCGGAGTAGTGTGGCCCCGCGCTTGAAGTAGACTGCCGACGACTTCGGATGTAGATGGAGGCTTGCAGGATCCCGGGGCAATGCGGCCCCGGGATAAGGCCTTTAGTAGATGCTTTCGTTTGAGAACTGAAGCGAGACTCCTTGTATTCTCCAATTGTTCGGCTTTTATACCTTTTTAGAGAGAACGAGAAATTATTTAAATTAAAAGGAAATTTATTGTATATGACCTAGAGCCAAAGAGTATTTATGAGGAAATATTAAACTAAGAACATCAGACCAGTGACGAATTTGAATAAAAGTTACCATAACAACCATATAAATAATGGTTGTCAAATCTAACAATTTTTGATTTCAGGCTTATAATTGAAAAACCATTACATTTAAGTAAGAAATGAGATATTATTCATATAGGAAAAACTAATGCGCGGCAGCGCGCACGAAGCCTGAAATTGCAGAGTTACGGAAAACTCAATAAAAGATAGAAAAAGGTAAGACTCCATTGACAGCGATTTTAAAAGGAGCTGATAGTGTGAAAATACGAAGTGAAAATGATTTGTTATTGTGTAAAAACGGTACAGGATCCTATGGAAATAAAGGTGATGCAAAATATAAATGCAGAAAATCAAAAACAGAATGGAAAAATAGTGTAAAATGATATGTTAGTAGTATAACTGATAGCGTGAAAAGTGATGCAAAATGTGAATGCAGAAAATCAAAAACAGAATGGAAAAATAATGTAAAATGATATGTAAGTAGTATAACACTACATTTTCCCCCCGACCCTGGAAAATTTTTGACTCAGCAAAAATTTTGACATGTACATTCTAAAATAAACCATAAAAACACAACTTTGCAGAAACAGACATCAACAGGCAAAATCAAATATACTATCTCTTACATTCATCATCTGCATTCAGGTAAGGGTGGAGTTCACATTCAATGACTACCACTCTAAAAGTGTGTTTTCGAAACGACATTAAGGCTTATTTAAGGAGTAGTCAACCGCTCCTGCGTGGAAAAAAAAAAATTAGTCGAAGAAACACCACTCTAAAGTGTGTTTTCGAAAGGACATTCAGACTTATTTAAGGAGTTGTCATCCGCTCCTGCGTGAAGATAAAAAAATTAAGGGAGTAGTAAGCTGCTCCCAAGTGAAGATAAAGATAAAGAAAATTAAGGGAGTAGTTAGCCGCTCCTCAGTGAAGGTAAAGATAAAGAACTTAATCTTAAGCAAGCATTAGTCGCTATGAAGTTGAAGAACACTGGAACACCAAACAAACAAACAAATTAAAAGAAATAAAAATAATAAGGTGAAAATGATGGTGATAGATATACAAATTAACAGTTATATTTATACATATATACAAATTAACAGTTAATAAATGTTTAGAAAAGTTATGATTCGTCTCACTTCAGTTTTCAAAAACAATTTTATATAAATTGCAGTGTAAAGTTAAGTTTAAGAAATAAAAATTTTATTAAAAATTGTACCTCTTTAAGTTACCTAGAATAAAATTATTAAGGTGATGAATGTAAGTGAAGTGTTATATGTAGTTATAAATATAATCCAGATAAGTTGAAAAACTAGAAGAAGTTTTGTTTTAGAATTTGGAAGGTATGAAAAGGATGAATAAATGAATGATGAGTAATGAGTTAAGAACGAAAGGGAAAGCAATTAAATCAAAAGGGAATGGACAAGGCGCAGTAAAGGTGAAGAATTAAGAGAGAAAGAGGACTTTTACGTTGGGCGCCAAAATGTCGTGAAGCGACAATTAATAAGAAAAATATATAACCTAACCTATGAACAACAAAACAACAAAAGTAGAACAAGAAAATAATATATATAAATTTTTTAAAAAGGTATTTACAATTTTATAAAAAACATGAAATATGATGATGATGGATGAAGTGAGATTACAATTAGATTTAAAAAAAATAAAGATAGGAGAATAGGAGAATATAGTATTATAGTGGAGCCTAAAGGTCGAAGGACACACGCTGCGCTTATAGAAGTAGGCACACGCGGAGCTAGAGGTTTCTTGGCGGCGACGGCACGCAGCGCCTGGACTGGGCACACGCAGCGTCCGGAGCCGACGCACGTAGCGCCTGGAGTAGGTGCGCTCAGCGCTTGGAGCAAGCAGTCGCAGCGCCCAAAGGTAGCGCGGACAGTGGGTGCACTCGGCGCCTGGAGCAAGCAGTCGTAGCGCCCAAAGGTAGCGCGGGTAGTAGGTGCACTCAGCACCTGGAGCAAGCAGTCGTAGCGCCCGGAGTAGTGTGGCCCCGCGCTTGAAGTAGACTGCCGACGACTTCGGATGTAGATGGAGGCTTGCAGGATCCCGGGGCAATGCGGCCCCGGGATAAGGCCTTTAGTAGATGCTTTCGTTTGAGAACTGAAGCGAGACTCCTTGTATTCTCCAATTGTTCGGCTTTTATACCTTTTTAGAGAGAACGAGAAATTATTTAAATTAAAAGGAAATTTATTGTATATGACCTAGAGCCAAAGAGTATTTATGAGGAAATATTAAACTAAGAACATCAGACCAGTGACGAATTTGAATAAAAGTTACCATAACAACCATATAAATAATGGTTGTCAAATCTAACAATTTTTGATTTCAGGCTTATAATTGAAAAACCATTACATTTAAGTAAGAAATGAGATATTATTCATATAGGAAAAACTAATGCGCGGCAGCGCGCACGAAGCCTGAAATTGCAGAGTTACGGAAAACTCAATAAAAGATAGAAAAAGGTAAGACTCCATTGACAGCGATTTTAAAAGGAGCTGATAGTGTGAAAATACGAAGTGAAAATGATTTGTTATTGTGTAAAAACGGTACAGGATCCTATGGAAATAAAGGTGATGCAAAATATAAATGCAGAAAATCAAAAACAGAATGGAAAAATAGTGTAAAATGATATGTTAGTAGTATAACTGATAGCGTGAAAAGTGATGCAAAATGTGAATGCAGAAAATCAAAAACAGAATGGAAAAATAATGTAAAATGATATGTAAGTAGTATAACACTACATTTTCCCCCCGACCCTGGAAAATTTTTGACTCAGCAAAAATTTTGACATGTACATTCTAAAATAAACCATAAAAACACAACTTTGCAGAAACAGACATCAACAGGCAAAATCAAATATACTATCTCTTACATTCATCATCTGCATTCAGGTAAGGGTGGAGTTCACATTCAATGACTACCACTCTAAAAGTGTGTTTTCGAAACGACATTAAGGCTTATTTAAGGAGTAGTCAACCGCTCCTGCGTGGAAAAAAAAAAATTAGTCGAAGAAACACCACTCTAAAGTGTGTTTTCGAAAGGACATTCAGACTTATTTAAGGAGTTGTCATCCGCTCCTGCGTGAAGATAAAAAAATTAAGGGAGTAGTAAGCTGCTCCCAAGTGAAGATAAAGATAAAGAAAATTAAGGGAGTAGTTAGCCGCTCCTCAGTGAAGGTAAAGATAAAGAACTTAATCTTAAGCAAGCATTAGTCGCTATGAAGTTGAAGAACACTGGAACACCAAACAAACAAACAAATTAAAAGAAATAAAAATAATAAGGTGAAAATGATGGTGATAGATATACAAATTAACAGTTATATTTATACATATATACAAATTAACAGTTAATAAATGTTTAGAAAAGTTATGATTCGTCTCACTTCAGTTTTCAAAAACAATTTTATATAAATTGCAGTGTAAAGTTAAGTTTAAGAAATAAAAATTTTATTAAAAATTGTACCTCTTTAAGTTACCTAGAATAAAATTATTAAGGTGATGAATGTAAGTGAAGTGTTATATGTAGTTATAAATATAATCCAGATAAGTTGAAAAACTAGAAGAAGTTTTGTTTTAGAATTTGGAAGGTATGAAAAGGATGAATAAATGAATGATGAGTAATGAGTTAAGAACGAAAGGGAAAGCAATTAAATCAAAAGGGAATGGACAAGGCGCAGTAAAGGTGAAGAATTAAGAGAGAAAGAGGACTTTTACGTTGGGCGCCAAAATGTCGTGAAGCGACAATTAATAAGAAAAATATATAACCTAACCTATGAACAACAAAACAACAAAAGTAGAACAAGAAAATAATATATATAAATTTTTTAAAAAGGTATTTACAATTTTATAAAAAACATGAAATATGATGATGATGGATGAAGTGAGATTACAATTAGATTTAAAAAAAATAAAGATAGGAGAATAGGAGAATATAGTATTATAGTGGAGCCTAAAGGTCGAAGGACACACGCTGCGCTTATAGAAGTAGGCACACGCGGAGCTAGAGGTTTCTTGGCGGCGACGGCACGCAGCGCCTGGACTGGGCACACGCAGCGTCCGGAGCCGACGCACGTAGCGCCTGGAGTAGGTGCGCTCAGCGCTTGGAGCAAGCAGTCGCAGCGCCCAAAGGTAGCGCGGACAGTGGGTGCACTCGGCGCCTGGAGCAAGCAGTCGTAGCGCCCAAAGGTAGCGCGGGTAGTAGGTGCACTCAGCACCTGGAGCAAGCAGTCGTAGCGCCCGGAGTAGTGTGGCCCCGCGCTTGAAGTAGACTGCCGACGACTTCGGATGTAGATGGAGGCTTGCAGGATCCCGGGGCAATGCGGCCCCGGGATAAGGCCTTTAGTAGATGCTTTCGTTTGAGAACTGAAGCGAGACTCCTTGTATTCTCCAATTGTTCGGCTTTTATACCTTTTTAGAGAGAACGAGAAATTATTTAAATTAAAAGGAAATTTATTGTATATGACCTAGAGCCAAAGAGTATTTATGAGGAAATATTAAACTAAGAACATCAGACCAGTGACGAATTTGAATAAAAGTTACCATAACAACCATATAAATAATGGTTGTCAAATCTAACAATTTTTGATTTCAGGCTTATAATTGAAAAACCATTACATTTAAGTAAGAAATGAGATATTATTCATATAGGAAAAACTAATGCGCGGCAGCGCGCACGAAGCCTGAAATTGCAGAGTTACGGAAAACTCAATAAAAGATAGAAAAAGGTAAGACTCCATTGACAGCGATTTTAAAAGGAGCTGATAGTGTGAAAATACGAAGTGAAAATGATTTGTTATTGTGTAAAAACGGTACAGGATCCTATGGAAATAAAGGTGATGCAAAATATAAATGCAGAAAATCAAAAACAGAATGGAAAAATAGTGTAAAATGATATGTTAGTAGTATAACTGATAGCGTGAAAAGTGATGCAAAATGTGAATGCAGAAAATCAAAAACAGAATGGAAAAATAATGTAAAATGATATGTAAGTAGTATAACACTACAATATATATATATATATATATATATATATATATATATATATATATATATATATTTACTTGTTTCAGTTCTTTGATAACATTATCGTGGTAGATGTTAATAGAGTGTGTCTACGGCTGAACTGCCTGAGTAAGGAATTGTATGATCAGAACTTTGCCGGGTAGAAGGAATGAAGACTGAATGAAAATAATCATTAAAAGCCTCGCATATCTCACCGCCAGTGGAAATAATTTAACTTTATATACCATTTTTCAGGAATGCAACTAGAAGCTTTTTTTGATTTTACGAAAGACCAAAATAACTTTGGATTAGCTTTGATATTATCCTCAGAAAGTTCAATGATTTTCTTATAACATTCTGCCTCCATCCTCTTCAACCTCTTCCAAAGACAAGACAAAAGACAAGTCTGGTAGTCTCGTAAGTTGTTATTAAGTTTCCATTTCTTATGATATTTAAGCTTATTATTTAAGTTTATTTTCGCTACAAAGATTTTGAGTATGTACGTATGTATCTATCAAATTGTTTTAAATTTTATAAAAATAACTTGTCATTGAATCAATATCCGTCATGGTATTAAAAACTTTCTCCCAGTTAACAGTGTTCAGTTTTAGAACACTGTTAGTGTTCAATTTTAATCGAGCCAAAGTCAGCTTTATGAAAGTTTATTTTCTTAATTTTGGCGGAGGGTAATGGGGTGGGGGATTTTAAATCCAAACTAATTTCTAGGGATTTGTGGTGTGCGTCCTCGGGTACTAACGGTAAATCAGGTCGCGTAACATAACATGTTGTATTACTAAAAATTAAATCTAGCAATCTATTATTAATATTGAATTGATTGTTGTATTGAAATAGTGACGATATATTCATAAAATCGGTAGTAGTAAGACATGCGAGACCGTTAATGTTTGTACGTATTTCCATGCAATCACTAGAAGAATTAAAATACCAGTCAGCATAAGTGACGTTGAAGTCGCCCAGTATTAGATAAGTATCGTCGGGATTTGAGATTATAAAATTGCTTACTCTGGTATAGAACGATGTCAATTGTGATTCGTGGTTACAACCGTGCGGTATATAAGTTGCTATAATATGTAAGCGGCGCTGAGCCGGCGATCGAGTAGTGTAAGAGTCGTGCGATGACGTCACACAACCCGCACGCGACAATGTTTCAATTAATGGAATATAATATAACCAAACCTCAGAAGGAGTTTACATTACTAATCTCCTTCTTAAATGAACTGATGTCCTCGCGAATGCCATTCAAAACACCTTTTATGGTATTGTTTTGAGAATCCAGCTTTGCTGTGAGCAGGGTCATCATTCTATTACAAAAATCATCCATGAGTTTCTGTTGGTTACAGTGACAGTCGGGCGTTATTCTCTTTCTTGCAGTTATATTTAAGAAGTCACTATCGCTTATCTTCGATAAATCCGGTTGTGAGTTGGTTTTTGTTGTACTCCTTTGTACGCTCATATTATCGGATCTAGCGAGAAAGGAGGTAGGTACCAAATCCAAGTGAGGATTATGAAGCAGACGCTTAAGGTGTGAATGAAAAGTATGCACATTCGTCGCTTCTGCTTCGCACGATGTCTATGACGAAGACCGTTGAAAACTTCCGAAAGAGCAGAGACAGGGACGGAGGACCGGTCCTCTCACACGTCACACGCGATAGGGTCACAAGCGAATTTCACCCACAATGCACAATTACAAAGAACGCAAATTTAATAAGTTAAGTTACTCTAATCGGACAATAATGCGGCATACGTCCAGCCCAGAAGGTGTTCATAACAAGACTGACTTTTACTCTACTCTAAGACTCATACATACTAGACACGCGTGCGTGCGTGAGCACTGGCGGCTCGTCACGTACAGAAAGAAACTGCTCTGAACCGGCTCGGCCAGTGCTCAAATTCAGGATTATGTAAAGAATAATAAGAGTCAAATTTTATTTTTCAAAGAAATATTAGTCGTATCAAATGAAATATAAAAAAGTGTAAATATGGTTTACTGTATTGTTTGTATGAACAATAATAGAGCACATAAAATATATTATTTTTAAATTATTCCAAAGACTCCACTAGGTAAGTAGTAACTAAACTATAATTTATTATTTTTAATGTAGCAGTTAGATATATACATATATATATATATACATACATATATATATATATATATATATATATATATATATATAATATATATATATTATTTATTATTAAGTATATTATATATTGTTATTTATTAAGTGACTGAATAGTTATTTTTATAATGTTTATAATTGAGTAATTACGTTTATAAATTAAAAACATAGGTTCTTGTTTTTAATTATAATTTCAGACGACAAGAGTGGTAAAAATCTGTAGGACGAGATCTCCTTTTGAAACTTTTGACTATAAAACAAAGGCAACAACATATAATATGTGAGGATCACTTTGAAAAATCGTGTATTAAGTTTTCTAAAAAAATATTTATTTGGAAATGCTTTTCCAACCCTCAACTTGCCAACAAACTACGGCGCTTATTCGAGTTTCATCCAATGTTAGAATGTATCTGAAATGAATGTATGAATTGCTTGAACAAACATTTCGTGAATATTTCGATCTCGAAAGAAATATTGTAAATATTGGTATTGAAATGTTATAAAACGTTATTTTAAAATGTTAGTGCTTTTTTATTAATTATTCAAAAAAACTTTACATTAGCTTATAATTTACCATTTAATTAATAGGCACAAAACATTTCTGAAGAACGAAAATTATAAAAATAAAATATTTAGAAAAGGAGTTTAAAAAAGTTGTATCTTAAGTAATAAAGGCTGATAAACGTTTCGTTATTTAATTTTATCTTCCTGTACCAACCCTACTAAAGTAGGTAAAAATTTTGACATCCCCTTAGAAGCTTTACCTCTCTAGTAGCACATATAACACCGTTTAATGTTACCTCTTCCTCTCGGACCTCGTCAACGAGTAGTAGTCTCGTAAACCCCTTACATGGTTTATAAATCTTTCAATTTAAAATAAAATGAAATAATACTCAAGTAATAAATAAGAGTGCATAAAACTAAGAAACTTACATACACAACAAAGTCTACGCCTGCGCTTCTGGTATAAGGAAAATCAACACGCGTAGGCTCCGTAAAGCGCAAAATGGTAAGGTACGATTTTTCATCTATGTAGCTCAGCGTTTAAACTTAGATTTAGTGCGAGTACTGCCGAACTAGTGTTTCTTCACAAAACAGCCATTGGACTTATGAGATTCTAGTATATCTGACAGCTGGAGGAAAGGCCTATACTTGAGGCGCCTGCCACCTTTAGAAACTATTATTTTCTTCAACTGCCCTGATATCGCTTTTGGCTTATGTTACCCTGGTATTGTGCACACAGTACACACAAAAGCTACATTCCAGAACCTATTTTCTAATTATATTTTTTTATGAAAAAATGCCTTGTGGTAAAACTGTTATCTTAACTGTTAAAACATCTGTAACAAACAACTGTAAAACTGTTATCTTAACTGTTAAAACATCATACCAAGTTATACAGACATGTTAAACGCAGTCTACGGTCTAAATAAGCATCCACAACAACGTCTATACCTCAAGTAATTCCTTATATGGACAAACCCGTTTCAGATTTACGCATAAACGAGCCGATTGATAGCACGCAATGGAGTTATCTCACAGAGATCAAAACAAGGGAGGGAAGATGACATAATTACCAAATTAAACGATTTAAAATACGAAATTAAAACTCTTCTATCATCTAAATAAAACTAATTTTACGGATTTTATCGCGTATATTAACTTATTTTACATTCCCGACGTTTCGAGTACTTTTCAGCACCCATGGTCACGGGGGGGACTGAGGTGTATGACGTCCCAACTTCATAGTTAACCACGGCTACCTTCAGATTAAAAATTATTAATTTTTGTTCCGATCTACGCAGTATGAACTTACAGTATCATGAAGTCTTACAGTTGTATGCTTGGGTTAGGATTTAATTTTATTAATTATGGGATCCCCATTTAATTGGTAGCACCCAGCCATCTTCTCTATTGAAATTAGGATGTTTTTTGATTTCAATAGCCTCGCGAATCATCCTTGGAAGGAATCGGTGTTCTTTAGCGAGGATTTGTGGTCTATCAAATCTAATGTAGTGACGGGGGCGATCCTATGCATGTTCACAGTCTGCAGACTTTCCGGAGCGTCGATTCTTCACATCAGCTATGTGTTCTTTAACGCGGGTTTTTTGGATCTTTTAGTTTATCCCATATAAGAGAGACCACATTCACAATTAAACTTGTACACTCCTGCATCTTTCAGAGGAATATTACACTTGACTGATGGTAAAAACTGACTAATCTTCTTCGGCGGCTTGAAGTATGTTTTAATGGAAGCACGCTTCAAGATGTAGCCAATCTTGTCAGTGACACCCCTGACATATGGCAGTACAGCAGGCACTCGCTCGACTGTGGCCGGCTTCACTCGTTCACTGTGACGTAGGCGCGGGACCCGAAGCTTATTTTCGTGCAAAACTTGCTTGACGTGTTGGAGCTCGGCGGCCAGGTGTTTAGTAGTTAGTTTCGCCAGCAGCAGTAGTCCACTTCACCAGCAGTCGTCATCTACATTATCGGCAGCCGGTAGTAACGAAACGGCCAAGCCACATATTTTGACTAAGGTGTAGAGTTTGTGAACTTAGGGCTTGTAGAGTTAGGACGTGTAGAGTTCGAAGCTTGCCTCTACATGAGATCTGACAACTTTTTGACAGTGTCAGCCATATGGTTTCGTCTTGTCAACATTTTACATGAAAATGTTTTAGTGCGATTTCACTCCTTTTTGTAAGTTGCTCATGACCAAAAATCCCCTAATTTAAAGGTTGGGGGATTAGGGGGTGATTAACTAAAAATTCTGATATATATATTTTATTAATATAATTTATAACAAGGAGTAACAAGGAGTCCCTATATAAATTTTCGGACCTCTAGCATCAACATTTGCGGAAGTCTCATACAAACTTCCATTCCCTAGTTTAAGGGGTTGTGGGTGGGGGGTTAAGTATTTTTTTTGTTGTTTATGTACTAATACTAGCTTACATACCAAATTTCGTCTTCTAGGGTTCAGGAAGTACCCTAAGAATTTTGATGATCCTCAGTGATTAAAAAGCCGGCAACGCATCTGCAATTCCCTCCCTGGTGTTGCAGTTGTTCATGGGCGGCGGTAGTCACTTACCATCAGGTGAGCCGCATGCTCGTTTGCCCCCTCTCCTATAAAAAAAAAGTGAGTGAGTCAGTGATGAAATCGTTTTTTTTATTTTTCGTTTTATCTAAAGTATAAGAGCTATGCAATTGAAACTGTGTTTAATAAGTCCACAATTGACATTATAACCCGAGAATTTTATTTATCTGGTATAATCCAAACCCACGTTTTGAGGGTTCAAAAAAACTACGAAGCGCTTCGAGAAATGGTAAGTAGTGCTTTGTTTTGGTATGGTTGGCTCGTATTAGCGGGGGCACTACCGTGCCGTCGGATAAAATGGATTATTAAATCATAATTGGTTATTGTATAGTTAATTTTTTTTAAAAAGCAAAGTAAAACAGATATTTGTATTTAAATAAACGTAAGCAATCTTTCCTTTTATATCTGTTTACTTTTGTCATCACTTATTTGCTCAAAGAGTATAATGGTTCTACAGCAAATGGTAATACGGGTGCCGAGTCGAGGCGCGGAGACAGCGCCGAGCCATTTACCTTTACCTCGGCTTTTTGCGGGGCCAATCACGCGTAGAGTTGCGCTAACTCGAAAGGAACTCAACTCGAGTTAACTCGAGTTGAAATTCACGTAACGACAACGACGAAACTGAGTCAATTTGTTACAAATTGTTTATATATTTGTTTTTACACCCAACTCAGTGTTGGGGACAGACTAATACTATACTATCGCATGGAGTGATTGAGTGGAGTGAAATAAAAACGTATTTATAGTATATGAATTTTTTGAAATATATATTGTCTATATGAATTTTTGGCTTGCGTGTAGACAATCTACAAATAATCACTCCAACCTTATAACGTAGGGATTTATGTTATAAAATATTTTATTTATTTATTCGTATGACATAATATGCACGATGAACGAATTATGCACTCGCTTGCTCGCATGTTTCATTCAATTACCACCAGCCCATACTCGAGTTAATGAGTATCCGTTCGAGTTAATTAACTCGAATCAGTAAGTTGCAATTTTAAGTGCTGATTTACCACGTGCTCGGCGGTGAAGGAAAACATCGTGGGGAAACCTGCATGTCTGAGAAATAAGAAAAAAAATATTTCGAAGACATGTGAAGTTCGCCAACACGCATTGGGGCAGCGCGGCGGACATTTCCTTGCCCTTAAATCCGCTCAGAAATGAGAGGAGGCCTGTTTTCAGCTGTGGGACGTACTCGTAAATAGGCGGCAACTTTATAGGAAGTCAAGTCGACACATCACTACACGCGTTATTCTTGATGACATGTTCGAAAATGTAGATATATTCGCCGACATTTTTGTTTTTTTTTTCAGTATGCCTGGAATTTTTTTTTCTAGATACAAATCAATTTCTTTGTTTGTGCTTAACATTTTAAAATAATAAAGAAAATAATACCCTAAATATATCAATGATGAGCTTAATTAACTTTAAAGTAGTTGAAAGTTAATATTTGTTAACCATTCATTCATTAATATCTTTTAAGCACATTTTCAGTGATACATGCACATTGAATCAAGTCAAAAAGTTACGATTTGACAATCGAAACAACCATTTTTTTTTAATTATCGAGTAAGTTGGTTTGAAGCTTAAATACTTTGGACCTTATTTTAATTTTATAATTTACACCACTGTTCCAACTCCAATGTTTTTCTTTTATTTTGCATATTAAAAAAATAAAAATAATTTAATAATTTTTCGTATCTAATTATGTCCTCTAATCATTCATTTATATCTGCTGCAAAAGAAACATACATCGTGATTCATGAATTCCTGCCTGCCTTTAAATATATATTTAAATAAAAAAAAAGCTTGTTATCCGTGGCTTCGCTCGCGTGGTCTTCAATTTACAAACATCATTAAATGCTATTCCGTGACAAATTTAGCAAAATTCGATCACTTTTAGAGTCACTTCGGTATCTGTGTCTCTCTGTCAGTTTATAAATGTTTTTTTGCATTCCCAAAGTGATATTTGGCATATATATAATATGCAACAGGAACACGTGTATAAATAAGTTTTTCAGAAATGTATTAACATCATATGTCTAGAAACATCTATAATTTTTTTTTATTGGACCTGTCTTCCGATGTATCCATAAGAAATTTAATAAAATTATTTTGGAATCAAAATTTATTATTACAATTGACTCATTATATTAATTCATATTTAAGGTTAATATAGTTTAAAAAAATTATGATGATTTCATGATCTTATATGCGATATTTGATGCATATCATTGGTCCCATTTAATATTGGTTGGCACCATAGAATAGATTGTGATATTTTTTCTACGTTTGAGTAGACTTCAAGATTTCATAAATGCAGTTCTATAATGATGAATACTATACAAGTCACGTTACATTTCAACGTTTATTTAAGCAGGTTGTACAAAACACATCTTTGGAAGAAAGTTCCACAAAAAATTGTATGAACCACCGAAGCGCCGGGAAGTCCCAAGTATGTCAACATGTTCAATATCGTCCCAGCTATTATATCAGATCTGATAGACAACAAATCCTCGCAAAAGAACACCGATTCCTACCAAGGATGATTTGCGAGGCTATTGAAATTAAAAACATCCTAAGATTCCATAATTAATAAAATTAAATCCAAACCCTATATACTACTGCAAGACTTCAAGATACTGTAAGCTCGTCCTGCGTAGATCGGACCAAACACTAAAGTTGATTGTAGTCTTCGTAAACTATGACATAAGGACGTTAATCAACTCAGCCAAGTCTCCATGGGTTCACCGTGGGAAACGTTAGGAATTAAAAAAGTTAAAATTAAACACGATTAAAATCCTTAAGATTAATTTTATTGCAAGTCGAGTTCTATTCGCAGTGGACGTGGGTAGAAAGAACTACACTCATGATCCGAAGCAGAAAAATGTTCGCCTTGTTATGACGGCGAAAGAGAATCCGCCACCTCATATCGTTCCGTGTGTGTTCAGAGGCAACAGAAAAAGAAAAAACACGAGATGGGCAACATCACCTTCCTGACAACAGTTCAAAAAATAAAGGCTGCGCTTGCCAACCCGCCTGTCAAGCGTGGCAACTATAGCAAATATCCAGCTACTTGACAATTTATGTGGGAGTACTATGTTCAGTTCAGTGGACTTAGATAGGTTTTAATGATAACGATGATGAGTTTTATTCTTTCGAATCTTTGCTACTGTTCATATTTACGGTAGTGTGAAAACAAAAAAGTAACATCTGCGAAAATATGAATGAAATAAAAATAGCATAATTGCCCCATTAAAACTAAAAAAGCAGCAGCTTACACACGTCACTACTGGGCACAGGCTACAGAGCTATTGTCCAAAAAAGTGCTAACGCGCGATCACCTCAACTGGGGAACTTAGATATGCAGGTTTTCTTTCACAGCCGAGAACGTGGTAAATCGACACTTCAAATTGCAATTAATATAAATTTCTCGTAAATCTATTTGTGCATGCTCTAAGCGCATTAAAAAAATTCGTATAACATGATTATATGGAAATTTTTAATAAAAAAGTAGGTTAAATACACACAAGTTTTCACTAATAATCTTATTATACTTCCAAGCTTCATTCACTCCATAATGTTCAAGACGTATTAGATTATATTAGGGTAAGTCATAAAATATATACATCCTACTTACATTTAGTACGTACTACTATTATTGCATGCCTTAAGCGCAGCGCGTAGGTAAGTTCTACTAGCGCCTAAAATCAAGATTCCAACGTTTTGTCGCATAAAATCGTATCTAATAATTATATTGAACATAGAAATGATACAAAAAGCACATTGTCAGATAAATGATTTTTGAAATTATTAATATTTTTTTAAATCGATTATTTGCTATTTCTATATAAAAAGTGGTTTAAGTGGCTTATGGTGTAGATTTATCAAGCCTCCATGGAGTGGTAAACACGATATCTTTTGAAAATATCAATTGTGTAACTCAATCTATTTTGTAATCTCTTCATCTATCACGTGGGAAGCCATGGAATATAAATGGCATTTTAATTTTGTTTTCTTTAGTTATAATTAATTTCTTCGGTTCTAAATCAAAGTGCTGAAGTGCTTGTACAGTAGGGCTACGATCGTTATCCGAGTACAGAACCAGAGTACGAAACCTATCCAACTGCAGAGAGGTGTAAGACAGGGTGACGTTATATCCCCGAAACTCTTCACCGCTGCATTGAAAGACGTTTTCAAGCTTCTGGACTGGAAAGGATACGGTATTAACATCAACGGCGAGTACATCACACACCTTCGATTTGCCGACGATATAGTCCTTATGGCAGAATCGCTGGAGGATCTAAGCACTATGCTCAATAACCTCAATAGTGTCTCCTAACGGATAGGTCTTAAGATCAACATGAACTAAACAAAAATTATGTTTAATGTCCATGTAACACATTTGCCGGTAGTTGTTGGGAGCACTAAGCTCGAAGTTGTTGACGAGTATGTTTACCTAGGACAAATAGTCCGACTAGGGAAGTCCAACTTCGACCGAGAGGTCAATCGACGGATTCAACTCGGCTGGGCAGCGTTCGCGAAACTACATCAGACATAACTCAAAACCTTAAAACGAAATTGCACAACCAGTGTGTGTTGCCATTGATTACTTACGGATCTGAGACGTGGTCCTTCACAGCTGGCCGTATGAGGAAGCTCAAGGTCGCTCAGCGAGCTATGGAGAGGGCTATGCTCGGAGTTTCTCTGCGTGATAAACTTAGAAATGAGGATATCCGCAGTAGAACCAGAGTAACCGACATAGCCCAACGGATTAGTAAGCTGAAGTGGCAGTGGGCCGGCCATATAGCTCGAAGAACCGACAACCGATGGGGAAGAAAGGTTATTGAGTGGCAGCCTCGGACCGGTAGGCGAAGTGTAGGGCGAACCCCCACCAGATGGAGTGATGACCTGGTAAAACATGCAGGAAGTCGATGGCTACAGGTGGATCAGGACCGTGCTTTGTGGCATTCCTTGGGGAAGGCCTTATGAAAGGCTGTAATAATGATGAATGATGAAATTTTTTCGGCTGCAAAATGTCGAAATTTTCCGTGTCTTAGCAGCGTTGTATGTAGGGAATGCAATCTCGTTCTTGCGAGATCTCGAAATTGCGAAATCTATATATTAAATGAAATAATGAAAGCAATGAAAAGTATGAAAGCAGGTAAGGCAGCCGGTTATGATAGAGTATCTCTCGAAATGCTAAGGGCTGGAGAAGGAGTGGTGGCAGAAACAGAAACAGAAACAGAAACTTTTTTATTCAATATAGATTATAAATAATGCTTATTGAAAATCACTCTTTTGTATAATTACCACTGGTTCGAAAAAAAAACCTCTGTCCTGGGAAGAACCAGCAAGAAACCCAGCGGGACTTTTTTTTAAATAACAGCTTACAATCATGTATGTTACACAAATTAACAACACAACAAATTAGAAATAGCTTGGTAGCGATCACCTCATTTCCAGGGGTTATTATCATCTATAAATTCTTTAATACTATAATAACCCTTTTTATACAAATTAAGTTTAATAAAGTTTTTGAACTTTGAGCAGGTCAAATTTTGTATATTTTCTGGAATTTTGTTGTAGAAGCGTATACATCGCCCCAAGAATGAATTACTGACTCAATGGAGTCGAGTAACCGGTACTACTAGTTTGTGTCTGTTCCTAGTATTTACAGAATGAATATCACTTATTTTTGTAAAACTACTTTTATTTTTGTGTACGTACATTACATTTTCATAAATGTATTGAGAGGCCAAAGTTAATACATTAATTTCCTTAAATTTTTGTCGCAGCGACTCTTTAGGCTTTAAATCATAAATTGCTCTTATGGCCCTCTTCTGTAAAACAAATATAATTTCAGTGTCAGCTGCGTGTCCCCATAGCAAAATACCATACGACATTATGCTATGGAAATAGCTAAAGTAAACTAGTCTAGCTGTTTCAACACTAGTTAGACTTCTAATCTTTTTTACGGCATATGCTGCAGAACTAAGTCTGCTTGCTAGTTTTGATATATGGGGGCTCCATTGAAGCTTCGCGTCTAGTGTGATTCCAAGAAAAATGGTGGTATCTACAAGACTCAGTTTCTCCCCATTTAAAATTACATTAGTATTTAATTGTTTGACATTTGGAGTCATAATTTTATACATTTTGTTTTAGTGCCATTTAAATGCAAATTATTAACATTGAACCAATTTACTAATTTAGATATAGCATTATTTACTTCGTCATATTTTAGCAATTGTCGACTTAATTTGAAAATTAAAGAAGTGTCATCTGCAAATAATACTATATCATGGTTATCTCCTACTATGTAAGGTAAGTCATTAATGTATACAAGAAACAGAAAGGGGCCTAGAATTGAGCCTTGAGGTACGCCCATCTGTACCATCGACCCGGCAGAACTCATACTGTTAATGACAACTTTTTGCGTTCTCTTACTTAAATATGAAATAATTAATTTTAGAGCATCACTTCTTACACCGTAGATTTGAAGTTTCCTGATTAATATTTCATGGTGAACACAATCGAAGACTTTGGATAGGTCACAAAATATACCCAAAGCATCCTGTGAATTCTCCCATGCATTAAATATATATTTAATTAGCTCAACACCGGCATCAGTTGTCGAGCGACCCCTTGTGAAACCAAATTGATTTTTATGAAGTAAATTATTTATATTAAAGAAATTTAACATTTGATCAAGAATAATTTTTTCAAAAATCTTACTAAGTTTTGGTTGTACAGAAATAGGTCTAAAATTAGCGGGGTCTAATGTACTACCAGATTTAAATAAAGGTATTACTTTACTATACTTCATTAAATCAGGAAACACACCAGATTCGATACTAGTATTAAAAATAGTAGCTAAATAAGGCGCGATTGTATCTATTATAGACGCAATAACTTTAACGGAAATCCCCCACAGATCCGCAGTTTTCTTAACATCAATAGTTTTAAAATATTTTACAATATCTTTTGATGATACTTTATGAAATGTAAAATTCTTTGTACACGCATTTACATTTTGTTTAAGTAATGATTCGGCGACCGCAGGAGAAGAATTCAGTGACTTAGTGGTTAATATCGAAATATCATTAAAATATTTCTCAAAAACCATTGCAACGTCCTGATCTGATTCGGTTCATTTGTTATTAACACTTAACTGGTAGTTTGAATTGCGAGAGTTAATCTTACCAGTTTCGCTATTAATTATACCCCATGTCATTTTAATTTTATTAGAAGCCGTCTTAATTTTGTTGCTCAAATGCAAAGACTTGGCTGTGGAGCACACTCTTTTAAATATTTTTGAATATTTTTTTACATTTTCCCTAAATTCGACGCTATGATTATATGACCTTTCATGGTAAAGATCATATAACCTATGTCTGCACTTATGGACTCCTACTGTCGCCCATTCATTAAATGACTTCCGACTGTTCAAGGAGAATGTTTTAGAAGTAAAAGTATTATTAAATTCATTGCAAATAAGCTTAAATAATGTTCCATACAAAAAATTTGGATCATTTTGATATGTAAGTGATGGAAGTTTTTTCACTATGTTACTTCTAAATTTCTCCAAGCGACGTGCATTTACTGGAACAAACACAACTTTCTTATCTACTTGCTTTTTGTGAACATAATATGGTAACGAAACTACTTGTCCACAGTGATCAGAACTTAATTTTTGAATTATACATTTATGCAACGGCTTCACATTTGTAAAAATGTTATCTATACATGTTGCACTAGATTGAGCAATACGCGTTGGCTGTAAAAATAAATTAAAAAGACCATTTGATTTAAACAATGATCTAAATTTAATATTGATTGAGGAAGCTTCTAGGAGATTGATGTTAAAGTCTCCACATATTTCAACAGATTTATTCCGTTTATTAAGCTTAGCAAAAACTTCCTCCATAATTTTTTCAAAAGTATCGTATATAGAACATGGGGGTCTGTAGACGCTCACAACAATGAGGTGCTCAAACTCAACACATGCCATTTCTACAGTTCGCTCAACAGAGAGGCTCACAATATCTTTACGTTCTTTACATGACAATAATTTACTAGCTAATATTAAGGAGCCACCTCTTAAAACCGTTTATCTATTGAAAAAACTGACCACCTGGTGATTACTGAAGTTAAACATTAAGTTATAAGCTTTTAACCAATGTTCAGTAATACATAAAATATGAATATTGTTGCTATTTAAGAACAACTCAATTTCTAGCTCTTTGCCTACCATGCCTTGTATATTTTGATGCACCAGGTGTATACAATTTTCATTATCACTCTATGGAGTCATACAATTAAAGATTTTTAAGCTACATTCTAAATTATTTAAATTATTACAACTGCTAGAGATTACCTCTATTGTCTCATTTTCTAATTTAAATTACATGGAACTGATTCCAAATTACATATTAAGTCATTACACTGCTCAAAAGGAGCAGATGTCTGTGTAGCCAAGTCCTTGGCTGAGTTAATATATAAACAATAAGATAGCACATTTGCTATCTATCTTAAAATATATTTAGATAGGTAATACCTATCATTAGTCAAAAAATTCTTAATTAAATTATTTATGTCTATTAAATTACATTTATTATTATAATTATTACAATTAAATGTCAAGTTTATATTATTATTACATGAAAAGTTATTCATTAATAAATTTAAATCATATCTTATTTTATTTTCCTGCGGCCAACCCTGTATGTAAGGCAATGTAAACAAGATAATTTTATGTGCATTTAAATTAGTAAAATTATCAATATATTTTAATAATTGATATTTGTTTAGATTGCCTCTTCTCCCAACAAGAATTATTAATGTGCTATTAGGGCAAAATTTACTAGTTAAAACTTTATTCATTATATGACTAAAGGATGCTCCTGGCATTCAATAATTACTAATCATATGTCCTTCTAAACAGTTATTTAACATCATGCCCAAATTTTTGCCTATGTCATCACAATACATAATAACTTTATTTTTTTTAATATTTACATTGCTTTTAAGTTTATATCCTTTGTCATGGCACTGTCATAGAGTGTAGGTGAAAATAATGAGTCCTTACTGTTTACTTTGTTATTTACACATATTGTCCCCGATGAACCTGGTATGGAGCGCTGATACTCACTCTGATGTTTTATTAAGGAGTCAAAGCGCTCCTCATTATATTTACATGATTTTACCAGATCATTCTTGGCCAATATGTGTTCTTTTATCTCATCTTGAGCCGATGCATATTTATTTGATAAAATTTGTAGGGAGTTTTTAAGGGATAAAATTGTTGAATTTAGACACTCTATATCAGTCTCATAACAGTGATTCATATTTTCCACCTCAATTGAATATATTTTAAGTTTATTAATTAATTGTTGCTTTTCTTTGCATACATTTATATAATTTTTAACATTAATTTTAGTTTTAATTAATTTTTGCATTTTTCTAATATATTTATTGATTTTTATATATTTCTTTAATTTTCTTCTACTGCAGGTAGTCCTTGATGCTGTTCTTGATGTGACATAATCGTCACCAGTCAAATCAATTGTTGTGGAGGGTTGCAATGCTTTAGAAGATTCACATTCTATGAGCTCGTTGAACAGACTTTGAGTTTGGGACGCTTTCATGTTGTCCATGTAATGTTTTCATTGCACAATCTGCTCATTAGATTTACTTAACTCTAAATGCAATGCAGCAATTAATCTGAGGGATTCCTCATATTCCTTGCTGCATTGGTCAAACTCATCGACTGTTCTCTGAAGTTGATCCCTTTCTTTTGAAACAAATGTATATTCTGTATGCAACTTAACCTTAACTTTTAGCTCAGTATTTTTAGCTATTATATTTATTATTTCCTTTTCATTGTCATCCCTTTCATTCAGGCAGACCTGCTGTACACCTTGTTTAATTTATGTTGGGAACTTAAGCGGGTACCGGGAGACTAGTGCAAAGCCGTGATAGTCCCAATATATAAAGGAAAAGGATCACAGCAGGACTGTAAAAACTACCGTGGTATCAGCCTTCTTAGCATTGTGGGGAAACTGTATGCTAAGGTACTAATTTAAAAAGTTATGAAAGAAACTGATGGAAAAATTTGGGATGTGCAAGCGGGATTAAGAAAGGGAATGGGATGTACGGATCAGGTCTTTTCCATGCGCATGATCGCAGAGAAGTTTTTGGCCAAAAACAAAAGAGTTTTTTGTGCGTTCATAGACTTGGAGAAGTCTTATGACAGAGTGGACAAGGATGTGTTATGGCAAACACTGAACTCATTTGGGTTGAGCGCTGGCTTGATACAGGCATTGAAGTCTCTATATAGGGACTCTAGTGCTTGTGTCAGGATCAACGGGGCCTACTCGGACTGGTTTGGCAACCATAAAGGTGTCAGACAGGGCTGTGTGGCTTCCCCGTGGCTGTTCAACCTATTTATGGATAGTTGTTTGGAAAATTTGAAAGTAGACGAATCCGGGTTAAGAATGGGTGAGTTAACCGTGAAATGCCTTTTGTACGCCGATGATCAAGTCATACTTGCGTCGTCGGCAGCCGAGTTGCAAATGATAGTTACATTAATGAACAGGACTTTAAAAGAAAAGGGAATGAAAGTGAACGCAAGTAAGACGAAAGTTATGGTTTTTGAAAGAGAAGAAAGTAAAACGATATGTGAAATAAGAATAGAAGGGGAGTTGGTAGAGCAAGTAGATGAGTTTGTGTATTTGGGATGTGTGTTTAGCAGGGATGGTAGATATGATAAAGATATAGAATAACGAGTGAATGCAGGAAATAGATTGAATGGGGCTCTACACTCTATTGTGAAAAGTCAGAATGTGTTCAAAAAGGCACGTTTGACAATTCACAATGCTGTCTTAGTGCCTACTTTAATGTATGGTAGTGAAAGTTGGGTGTGGCAGAAGAAGCACGAGATTAGAATAAATGCTGTAGAAATGCGGTCATTACGTAGTATGCTAGGGCTGAATCTGAATGACAGAGTGAGAAATAGTGTGATAAGAGAAATGTGTGGTTTGCAAGACGATGTTGTGACTAGGATTAAGAAAGGAATGCTTCTGTGGTTTGGTCATGTATAAAGAATGAATGAGGAAAGAGTGACAAAGCAAATTTATGTTGCAGAGGTGAATGGCAGAGTCGGGAAGGGTCACCCTAGGCGAAAGTTTATCGACCAAATTGGCGATATATTGAAAATGGGCCAAATTAAGAGTACCTTTAACCGACGAGCGTGTATGCGTAGGTATATGGATGTGGAGGAAGCGAGAGAGGTGTGTGAGGATCGTGCCAAATGGAATTCCATAGTCTCTGCCTACCCCTCTGGGTGACAGGCGTGAGTGTTTATGTTATGTTTATGTTACTATATATTTAGAACATATATTTACCGAGATTGATCTCGGCTCCAAATCAAACGAGATCTTGCGAGATTTTATTTTGTTGAATTTATAAAACAGGAGACTCATTACTATTTTTATAAATGTTAACTGACTTAAAAATTCCACATTTTTTTTATTTGTTTTTAGTTTCTTAAAATAAAGAAGAAAGTCTGGTTAGTTATTGTAATTGATAAATGGTAGAAGTTTTTACCAAAATTTTGATAATAACGTAATTTTAAAATTTGTTATAATCCTTAATAACTAAAAAAGAAGAGAGAGGACTGATTTGTTAATTAATGTAGGTTACTACTCGGTGCACATAAATGATTAAAATACATTACTTTTGAATTTATATTTCTCTTTCAAAACGCCTGATCATATTATGACAATTTGTAAATTATTTTGCCAATCTCGCGAGATCTCGAAACTGGCGAGATACCGCGAGATTGACTTTTACAATCTCGCGATATCTCGCCTAAGCTAACATCCAGCGAGATCACATTCCCTAGTTGTATGTAATTTATTTAACTAAATAGATTGCTTCACTCAGTCCGGCGTCAACCGCCGTCATGAGTGGATACTTTATTTTTATTCAATACAGATTATTATAAATAATAATTATTTAAAGTCACTATTTTGTTTAATTACCACTGCACTGGTTCGAAAAAAGCCTCTGTCCTCGAAAAAACCAGCAAGACTTCCAGCAGAACTTTAAAAAGGATTAATAACTTACAATCACATATATGTTACACAATTAACAACCCAAAACAAATTAGAAATATCTTGGTAGTTAACTAATTTCCAGGGGTTATTATCATCCATAAATTCCTTAATATTATAATAACTCTTTTTATATAAACTTAGTTTAATAAAGTTTTTGAACCTTGAGCAGGCCAAATTTTGTTCATGACGTATAGACATTTTGTATTCTTTATCTATTATTTTATTTATTTTAGTACAAATTTCTTTATTGGTTTTCATTAATTATAGATTCTACCGTCAATTATGATGTTTCAAAATTGACGGCCGTCTCGTGATGTCCAACCTTTTTTTTAAATTTCTTATTATTAAATGTAAGACTATTGCTGATTTTACATTTTTAGCTCCAGTAACAACAGGCGGTATGAATCTATGCTAAGTTCTATTTTGTTCCTGTACTAATGGTGTAAAAAAAAATCAATGAATAACGAAGGTGGCTTACTTGTACCACTGATGTAAAAATAAAAAATTCAAGGAATAAAGAAGGGGGCGATAATGACAGTGACATATTTAGTGACACGGCTTCACATAGCTAGGATGTATTAATGTAGCGTTACTTAGATTTAAGACTATTTATTTTGTCAATTTTAAGGATAAAGTATAGCCTAGATTGCTCCTAGTGTTGCTCTTTATCTATTCGTAAAGTTACATCACAATCGGATCAGCCATTTCAAAGATAAGCCCGAAGAGACTGACAAAAATTTTAACATTTAAACATTATATGCATGCAAACACTGAGTTCTTTTATAGGAGATGGGGCAAACGAGCATGCGGCTCACCTGATTGTAAGTGACTACCGCCGCCCATGAACAACTGCAACACCAGGGGAACCAGGGGAATTGCAGATGCGTTGCCGGCCTTTTAAAAAGGAGTACGCTCTTTTCTTGAAGGTCCTTAAGTCGTATTGGTCCGGAAAAATCGCTGGTGGTAATCGATTCAACAAGGAAGTTGTGCGAGCAAGAAAACATCTTCTAAATCGCATTCTAGACCGCCAATTATCCAGATGGTGTGGAGGGTATCGGGAGTTCTGCCGCGATGTGTTCGTGAAATTTGGCGGCTGGGATTAATCCTAAGGATTCCTCAGAGCACTCCCCGTGGTAAATGCGAAAGAAAATACAAATGGATGTAACATTTCTTCGCAGCGCCTATGAATCGAACCGATCGGAAAGGACTCGGTCGTCAACGATTCGAGCTGCTCTGCGCTGAATGCGGTCAAGTGGAAGGAGCTGGCACTGACAACGCATCTGCATTTTGATTTGTAATAGAAGATAGATGTAGATGTATATGTGTTTACCGGTATTACCGGTTTGCAACATATCATTGATATGCAGAAGAAACAGCGTTGATGATAGTACGCAGCCTTGTGGAACACCAGCATTAATAGGCTTGTAGTAGGAGCATGCACCATCTCTTGGTTATTAACGTAAGTTTATATTTTTTCAAAACCATTTTATATACAATATTAAGTTAGAAAATATTTTTAACTTTAAAAAAAAGCGTTTACTATTTATTTTATATTAGCTGCGCCCCATAGTTTCACTCGCGTATAATTTAAGAAATCACTGATTGATTTATAATACATATTTCAGTATAGACAATTTTTATAGTAACATTTTCATTTGGTACTAAAATATTTTTTTTCTCTCGGTTCTCATCAGGATAGGGTTATGCGGTGTTCACGCGCCGAGAAGAGTGTTGAATTATTTTAATTTTTCATTATTTCTTAAACTATGCAAATATCATACTATTAAAAGCAAAATTTATCTTCAGAAATTGGCTTAATGATGTATTAACTTTCATTCCTAAGGATTAATATGCCATGCCTAATAATAACGCCCATAACTCACTTTTTAATAATCAATATTTTTGTCACTAAATACCTTATTGTGGTTTATGTATAAGAAATAGGTATATTTTGTCACGGACCTCTTTCTAGATGGAGTTAAGATCTATATTTTTGTGAAACATTGTATTTATGTATCACTAGCCATTACATAAGCGCACGTGGACAAAACAGGTAGCGCTTTTTCTTCCGACTGGCTTAACAAAAATCAGTACTTAAGACTAACTGTATTATGTAATGATAAATGTTCACTCACTGTCATTTTTCATACATACACACAGGCACACATGCACACACGTACACACACACACACACACACGCACACACACACACACACAAACACAAACGCAAACACACACACACACACACACACACACACACACACACACACACATGCACACACACACACACACACACACACACACACACACACGCACCCACACGCGGGCTCGGGCGCGTGCATGTACGTACACATACCCACATCCTGTTTCTTTTTTTGTTGAATGTATTTAGTTAAGGGAGGGCGAGGACCTTCTACCACAAGTATCTTTATACTTAAAAGAAGCCCTCAAACTTATACTAATTTAAGAATATGTTGGAAACAGTAAACTTTCATTCATTCATTCATTCAAATAAACTTTAATTCATTCATTCATTCATTCAGATGTACTAGTATTATGTAATAATGTATATTTAATAACGGTAATAAATTTAACGGTGGTAGAGCCACGCAGCAGTTTTTGCTGTTGCACGTATGGGCCGGCTCGAGCCGGGTTGGTACCACGACCTCACAGAATACCGGCATGAAGTAGAAGCTCTGCTTCTGTGTTTCGTCTGGTGAGTGCAGGTGGCCGGAGGCCCAATCCCCCCCCCCCCCATCAACATGGTAGCGGAATCATACATCAGACTACCCCAGGAGGGTACCAGTACCCCTGGAGAATCCCTCGCTGAGCATCCACGACCATGTTATTCCAATCCTGAGCGTGGGTGCTCAGGCTGCCCCGCGTATTCTGGGGGGGGGGGGGCAAAATTCCGCTCAAAACCATAACTGCTCGGGGCAAACTGAGCAACAATACCAAGGCGACCCCTGACACGCTATCCGTGAATTTCTGCAACATCAGGGGACTTCACTCTAACCTAAACGCCGTCCACTACCATCTCGAGACGGCGAAGCCGGCCTTGCTCTTCCTGACCGAGACGCAGGTTTCCTCTCCGGCTGATATTTCGTATCTCTCCTACCCGGGGTACAAATTGGAGCACTCCTTTGTGCCTCGGGCTGGAGTTTGCGTGTATGTCAGAGAGGACATCTGCTTTCGACGCCTCGGCAGTCTTGAAGGTTCGGACCTGTCCATCCTTTGGCTACGCGTAGGCAGCGACGACCATCCGCGCATCTACGGGTGCCTCTATAGGTCCCATAGCGGTAATGCCGAAACAGACCGACTCATCAACCACGTGCAAATGGCTACAGATTCCTTGCTACAACAGGTCCCATCCGCAGAGATCGTGATCCTTGGCGATTTTAACGCCCACCATGCCGAATGGCTCGGTTCACGTTTAACCGATCATGCGGGGAGATCTGTTTATGACTTTTCTTTGGCATATGGTCTGACACAACTGGTTACTTCGCCTACGCGGATTCCAGATGTGGAGGATCATACACCTTCCCTGTTGGACCTTCTGCTGACCTCTCATCCGGACGGATATCAGGTTTCCGTCGATGCCTCTCTCGGCTCTTCGGACCACTGTCTGATCCGGAGTATGGTGCCACTCACGCTCCCTTCGCGGTTGCGTTCTGCAGGTTGCCGCCGTGTTTGGCATTACAGGTCGGCGGATTGGGACGGAATGCGGTCTTTCTTTGCATCCTACCCATGGGGGCGGGTTTTCTTCTCGCCGGATGATCCCAGCGCTGTTGCTGACTCTGTCACTGATGTATTGCTACAGGGAATGGAACTATTTATTCCATCATCTGTGGTACCCATCGGAGGCAGATCTCAGCCTTGGTTTGGTCGCTCCTGTAAAACTGCATTACGCAGTAAGCAGGAGTGTTATCAAGCCTGGGCTGCGGCTTCGGCGACTCGGGATGTAAACACCAGCATACTTCAAAAGAAGTATAACTTCGCCTCCAGGTCCTTCAAAAGAGTTATTACCAAGGCAAAGTCAGAGCACATAGGCAGAATTGGCGAGAAACTAGTTCGCCTTCCTTCGGGAACCCGTGCATTCTGGTCTCTCGCCAAGGCTGTCCAAGGGAATTTCTGTAAGCCATCACTACCATCTCTGCACAGGGAAGACGACTCACTGGCCCATGACGCAAAAGACAAAGCCGACCTTTTAGGCTCCCTTTTTGCGTCCAACTCGACTCTTGATGACGGGGGGAAAACACCGCCGACCATCCCGCGGTGTGAGTGCTCCATGCCGGATGTGCTGTTCTCACAGCGCTCGGTTCGCAAAGCACTTCTCTCCCTGGACATCCAGAAGTCGAGTGGGCCTGACGGAATCCCCCCAATTGTGCTGAGGACGTGTGCTCCGGAGTTGGCAGCGGTCCTAACGCGTCTTTTCCAGTACTCCTACTACCAAGGCGTAGTCCCGAATTCATGGAAGACAGCTTTTGTCCACCCGATCCCTAAAAAAGGCGACCGCTCAGACCCGTCCAACTATAGGCCTATCGCGATCACCTCCTTGTTCTCCAAAATAATGGAATCCATTATCAACTGCCAGCTCATCCGGTACCTTGAGGATCACCAGCTGATTAGTGACCGCCAGTACGGTTTTCGTCGGGGTCGATCAGCTGGTGATCTTCTGGTCTACCTGACCCATAGATGGGCGGAGGCAGTAGAGTCCAAGGGGGAGGCGTTGGCCGTTAGTCTGGACATTGCGAAGGCCATCGATCGGGTTTGGCACAAAGCGCTTCTTTCGAAGCTCCCTTCCTATGGGCTTTCCGAGAAATTGTGCAATTGGATCACCAGCTTCCTTGCAGATCGGAGCATCAAGGTCGTTGTAGACGGTACATGTTCTGATTACAAGCCTATCAACGCTGGTGTTCCACAAGGCTGTGTGCTATCACCAACGCTGTTTCTTCTGCATATCAATGATATGTTGCTAACTGGTAACTTTCATTGCTATGCGGATGACAGCACTGGTGAGACTCTATACACCGGCCGTGCTAATATTTCTCGGGAAAACGTCTCCGAGTACCGGAACAAACTTGTGTCTGAAGTCGAGTCTTTGCTGGACAAAGTCTCGAACTGGGGGCGACCAAATCTAGTCCAGTTTAATCCTCAGAAGACACAAGTTTGCGCGTTTACCGCTAAAAAGAACCCCTTTGTCGTATCTCCTCAGTTTCAAGGCACTCCCCTGGTTGCCTCAGCCAGTATCGGAATCCTCGGCGTCGACATATCGAGTGACGTGCAGTTTCGTGGTCACTTGGAAGAGAAGGCCAAATTGGCCTCTTAAAAGCTTGGCGTGCTCAGCAGAGCGGGACAGTATTTCATGCCGGCACACCGCCTGCAACTTTACAAGGCGCAGGTTCGGCCCCACATGGAATACTGTTCCCATCTCTGGGCAGGGGCTCCCCAGTGCCAGCTCCTTCCACTTGACCGCATCCAGCGCAGAGCGGCTCGAATCGTCGACGACCGAGTCCTTTCCGATCGGCTCGACTCATTGGCGCTGCGTAGAGATGTTGCATCTCTTTGCATTTTCTTTCGCATCTACCATGGGGAGTGCTCTGAGGAATTGTTCGGATTAATCCCAGCCGCCAAATTTCACGAACGCACATCGCGGCAGAACTCCCGATACCATCCACACCATCTGGATGATTGGCGGTCCACCACTGTGCGATTTAGAAGATGTTTTCTTCCTCGCACGACTTCCTTGTGGAATCGTTTACCATCAGCGATTTTTCCGGACCGATACGACTTAGGGACCTTCAAGAAAACAGCGTACTCCTTTTTAAAAGGCCGGCAACGCATCTGCAATTCCCTCCCTGGTGTTGCAGTTGTTCATGGGCGGCGGTAGTCACTTACCATCAGGTGAGCCGCATGCTCGTTTGCCCCCTCTTCTATATAAAAAAAAATAAAAAAAATAAAAATATAGGGCCACGGTTGAGTTTTCTTTACTACATAATCCGCATAGAAATAGAAAGAAGCGTGTGTCCAGATTTAGGTACTGTTACATAAAAGGAAAATCATATTGATATTCAAAATAAAATCCTTAAAACGGCTGAAACAGAAGGTCATTTGCCGACATCAACGTTAAATTTTATGTTCAGAGTTTGAAAGAAAGCAAAGAGTAAAATTATTTTCGTTCTCCTATTTAACACATGCGCTTGGTGGCATTTTGTTTTGGGATAATATGGGGCAGTGGATAATCTTAAACCGCCACAACACGGTTATTAGATACCTATTTTGATATTTGCGCAGGTACAACTAAAGATTGGAATAATCTATCGGCGTGTATTTCTGTCCGATCACAATCTGGGCATCTTCAAGGCTAAAGTGAATACGCTATTCTTACGCTGACCCGACATTTACTATCTACGGCTTTATCATCACATACCACGGGGAAGGATTCTAGTCAAGCACTGGCTTATAAGTTTAATAATACGAATAATTACATAGAAAATATAATAAAAAAAATATAATATAAATATTTTTTTTATGGAATCGGGGGCAAAGGAGCATGCGACTATATTAAATATTATAATATTAAAAACTATAAATAATAAAAAATAACTATATAATTGCATAATTTAATTTTAAAATAGTATTTTTCGAGCGAATGGTAAATAAAATTGTCAGTAATAATATATATTATTAAATAAAAAAGATATTTTTTATACTCTATTACCCTCTGCAAAATGACAAGAAGCCCTCAGTCATCAGACTGATCAAAATCTCTCTTGATATTAAAAGATTTCAACAAGATTGTATTTTAAATAAAGTCCGTAAACTCTTATTTTCATAAATATTTCATATTTTTTCTGACATGGATAAAATTATATGTATTATGTATATTTTTTTATAGAAGAGGGTGCAAACGAGCATGCGGCTCACCTGATGGTAAGTGACTACCGCCGCCCATGAACAACTGCAACACCAGGGAGGGAATCGCAGATGCGTTGCCGGCCTTTTAAAAAGGAGTACGCTCTTTTCTTGAAGGTCCCTAAGTCGTATCGGTCCGGAAAAATCGCTGATGGTAATCGATTCCACAAGGAAGTCGTGCGAGGAAGAAAACATCTTCTAAATCGCACAGTGGTGGACCGCCAATCAACCAGATGGTGTGGATGGTATCGGGAGTTCTGCCGCGATGTGCGTTCGTGAAATTTGGCGGCTGGGATTAATCCGAACAATTCCTCAGAGCACTCCCCATGGTAGATGCGAAAGAAAATGCAAAGGGATGCAACATCTCTTCGCAGTGCCAATGAATCGAGCCGATCGGAAAGGGCTCGGTCGTCGACGAATCGAGCCGCTCTGCACTGGATGCGGTCAAGTGGAAGGAGCTCGCACTGGGGAGCCCCTGCCCAGAGATGGGAACAGTATTCCATGTGAGGCCGAACCTGCGCCTTGTAAAGTTGCAGGCGGTGTGCCGGCAATATATAGGTCGTATATTACGTACATTGGTAATAGTGGTATGGTTAACAGTGGTAGAGCCACGCGGCAGCTTTTGCTGTCGCACGGATGGGCCGGCTCGAACCGGGGTGGTACCACGACCTCACAGAAAACCAGCGTGAAGTAGAGGTTTACCTCTGCGTTTCGCTTGGTGAGTGCAGGTGGCCGGAGGCCCTTTTTACTGGAAATGAGGCATTCCATCTTAGTCCTCACGGGTGACAACGCATCTACATTTTGAATTGTAATAGAGGATAGATGTAGATGTCTATGGGCCGCAGCAACCACTTACCATCAGGTGGACTGTGTGCTCGTTTGTCACCCTTATCCTATAAAAAAAAACATCAACATAATTTTTCGATATTTAAAAAAAATATTAGTTGTTCGGATATAGATTCGGAATTAGATCACTCCTATCTGTTCGTCAAATTTTATTAAGGTCGGTTGAGCCTTTCCAAAGAATAGCCTGACAGACAGACAGACAAAAATTTAAAAAGTTCATGTCTTGATAGCGCGTAAATAACTCTCTTAGCTCAATCAAAGGCAGTTATTTAGATATTACAGATTGAGACTTCAATTTTATTTATTGCTAATCATACGATAACTGTATGATAAAATAGTTTGAAAAATCCAAAAGTGAACGCCTCATGACCGTGTCATTTAATTTTTATGAAAAAAATAAATTGTATTCCTGAATTTTAAAATATATTATTTACGTTAAATTTAGCACTCTATTATTTTAACAAGTAGTGTTACCTACAGGGAAAGGAAAATAATGTTTACCAAAGTAAATCGATTAGACAAAGCATAAAATCGCTATAGGCTGTATTATGCAATTGTCCTTTGTCTATCAAATGTAAAAAATATATGACAGCGTCTTTAAATTTTTAATAGAAATAAAACTTTTAAAAATTGAACACCATTTTATTAAAACTACGCATAACAGGCTGTTGATATGAAATAGGAAACCAGTTGATGTAATTTTGAAGCTCATAAAAAACCGCGTTCTCGGTAGGTCAATTTTTTTGGATTTTATCGTGACCACATACAAAATCAATATCCGGACTTCCACGTAAAATTCTTTTCAAACCGTTTTATTTCAAAGTAGCAATATAAAATATTGTTTTAGAAAATATAAGTGGTTTCTTGATATACGACTACTCATGTTATCGTATAAGAGTAATATGGTTATAATAGATGTATTTTAGCAACACAAAATTGCTTTACTTTGACTTGTCGAGAGTAGAACGCACCTATAAGGCTTTATCATTATAAAGCGTGCAATAAATTATTCATACGACTATCGTATGTACAAAAATACTTATGTGTCCAATTATTTTTAAAATTAAAAAGTTAAATTATTTTAATCTTACATTTTATATCAGAATGTACGTAGCTTGAGAGTGGCGCAACGGACATCTATATTTCAAGATTGCTGTAATGTTTTAGTAGACGCAAATAGCCTAATCATACAAGTAATATCAGAGTGCCTATATAAATATATATGTAGGAATATACTTTATTTTATTCAATTATCTAGAAATATTATAAATATTTTTATTATATTTATTTTTTAATTAAAAATATATAGGAGAAATAAAGATAAATATAACATACTGTATGATCATGAGGATGATATTTATAAAAATAATAATTGTGTAAGAACAACTTGCTCACAAGCTTACGCAATTAATAACAGGAGTATGACAGTATATTGACCAAAACGTTCAATTTACTCGTAGAAAAGTTACAAATCGACCAAACCGTAATTCTTCCCGGTCATAATCAGACATTAGTGTAACGTGATGGTACATAATCAGTTCATATCGATGTAACGCAGAAAACCCCTCAGCAACTCCAGCATTGCTTTAATCAGAAGGATTACCACGACGAACAGAATATCACCACCGAATAACCGATCAAATTAGTCGCCTGTGACCTACTTTATACAGTTAGAATGAGTGGAAGTTTAGAGCACTACCTCCACTTCATGTTTTTTTATACCTTCATTCCTAACAATGTAATATATATTTGTGCGTGATAGAGCCACGCTGCAGCTATATTAATGGTTGTACTATGAATGGGTTGGTCAGATCGGGGAACAACCACGCTCTCACAGAATACTAGCTTAAAATTGCAACATGATGTCATTGTGTTCTTTATGGTTAATGCAGAGAACCAGGTACCCTTTTTACTGAATACGAGACATTTCAACTTAGATCTCAGGGGTGAACGCGTATCTGCATTTTGATTGTTAATCGAAGATAATTTAGGTGTCTAAGAGCCTCAGTATCCATTTACAATCATATGAACTGTTTTCTCGTTAGTCACTCTTTTTTTATAAAAAAAAAATAGTAATACATTCACAAAATTAAATTCATTTCGCTTTCGATGCTAGATAAATCACGTAGTTGCATGACCATCCATAAAATTTGTGTCTCACTATACCTACTCGTATATTCAATAAGTAAACTTGCTAATGGCTGCGCGCTGTTGCATTTAGCACCGCTTTGCTTCCATCATAAAAAAAAACCGCAGGATAGCGCTGGGAATACGTATTTATTTAATGAGAGTGCTATGAAATATTTACACGGTAAGATTTTCCTTTGGTTTAAAGGTAATGCGTAGAATCTGGAAATAGCCTTTATAATTCCGATTTTATTAAAGTAAAACTTCTTGCGTGACTTCAGGGTAGCTCAAAACTTTTGTTTGTTACTTATTATAAGCCAGTGATTGACCACAATCCTACCTGGTGGTAAGTGGTTATGAAGCCATAGATGGTAAATCGTACTGTCTTAGCGTAACAAAAGCCTACTTACTCTTGCCTTGATGACGCCCAGATTGTGTTCGTACGATAAGGCAGACACCGGCAAAATTATTGCTAATGCAGCATAGGTATGGAATAATGCATTGCATTATTGGTGCATTGCAAGAGATTAAGAAAACTGGTTTGGTTCTAATGCGCGGAATTTTCATGGTAGTCAAAATCTCTGGACTATGAGTGAGATTTAAAATTCAAATTCAAATTGTTTATTCCATGTCGCATTACAAAAAACAATGACAGACTTTCATACATAAAATTAGTTGAGAAGGATTGGTAGCGTCCATATGTCAAAAATATTTTAAAATGTTAAACGTCCTGAGAAGGCGGAGATATTTTGATTTGAATCTTTTTAGGTTGTCTTATGTCACTTGGAAAAAGTCATGCGTCCTCTAGTTGTTTGATGTTAGCCTAATACATTCTCAACATAATGTATCTACCTACATATAGTCCCACCAACTTATCTGTGAACTGACAGCTGCGGCAAAATTGTGAACTACAGCCGCCATTTAATCAAATGTCACTCGATACGTCATTGTTTTGAGAGTTTATAGAAAAATAAAAAATGCCGAAAACCATTAAAAGTGATGGCCTGAAACATTATTTTAAAAGTATTAAACTTTTGTGAGCAAGAAGCTCGAGGACAAGCACCGATAATGTCTTTCAATTAGGTCTATAAAAGAGTATCAGCTGCTACAGGTCAGTATTTCTATGTTTTGTTTCTTCCTTTCGTATTTCCGATAAATGGATTGGTTAGTGCAATTCATTTCTTTTAGAGATGTTAGTCAAGGATTCATTTCCAAAATAGTTAAAGAACCGGAAATCGCATAAACCACAGGAACGTAAATTACAACGCCCGGTAAAAAAGGCATAAAGCCATATTAAAGGCATATTAAAGTTTAATTAGTTTAATTATTATATTTTTGTTTCTTCTTATTCTTGGACATATATCTGTTATATCTGTGTTCTAGTCTTTTTATTCCGTGACTAATTTATTACCCTAGTATGTGGACTCTATGTAGGGATATATGACCCTCACATGGGAATATTCCCGAACTGGCAACACTTCAGCGCAGAAGCGCCTAGCTGTCAGTTCACAGATAAGTTGGTGGCATTATAATTGAGAGTTTGTAGATTATTGTATCTCTATTATATATTTCAATACTATAAATGTATATTTCTGGCATGGCTCCAAGGCCTTTGTGTTATACAGTGACATTCTCAGAAGGGCTAGAACCCAGAGCCGTAAAGCCAGTAAAAAAAAACAGTGACATTTTGTTTTAGGTAGTGTTGCCATAACATTAAATGGGATTGTTACATAGTACTATGATTGAGATAATGTATTATTGTAGGACGTTCTTTTTAAGAGTTTTATTTTCAACCATATAACTTTTATTTTTATTATTACTGATAGTATAGTTATTACTAATAATAACGTGATATAAAAATATTTTGTGTTTGTGTGTTGTGTTGGTAGTTTTACAATGTATATACGAAAATAGTATGAATATAGTAAATGGCAACACTTGAATAGAGTAAAATGATTTAGGTGGTTTTGGCGGGAACTTGATCGGCAGCGGTTTGCTGCTCCTGTATTATAGTTTAAATAATAGTTTGAAGTGGATTTTGATATGTAAAAGTGGTGCGATTTTATGTATTAACTGTCTACGCATGTGAACTATTAGTGGAAACGGTGAAACAAGTGCTCTGATGGTGATGGATTCTCAAGATAAGCTGTTTGCCTAGGCGCCTTTAGATACCACCGCCAGCTGTCAGCTGCCTGCTGGCTCATGTTGTCATCAAAATCTCCCAAGGGCTGCACAATGTGACGTATCATCATATTGTGAAGCAGTGAACTATGAGGGATAATAAATAATACATAAATACAAGGCTTGGGGAAATTATAATAAACCGAATAATAATACTCAAGACTTGGCCTAAAGGTCTAGATACCAGGCCATAAACTCCAAAAAAATGATTTAAGTCATTTGATATTCCCAAAAATGATTGTTTTTTACTGTGGCTTTAATTAAAATATATTTTTATTTGAAAGATTATAGAAAAATAATAACACTCATTTTATATATAACTTATTTCTAGACGCAATAATTTTTGTCAACTATTTTTCTGCCATTGTTCTTTAAGATTTTGATACGTATATATGTGACGCCATGGAAACGCATAGGAGCACAAGAGGACTAACTATTTTTGTATAATCCAACTATTAAACATGGAACGTATGGAACGGTACCTAATAGGTACTATTTGGTATGCAACGTAACTGATTTGGTTAATTTATTAAAGTAAAACTTCATTATGTGCAACTTGAGGGTAGGTGAATTTTTTTTCCATGGTATTCAGAACCTCTGCGGAATTTGATATTGAGTACTTAATTGGTGGTATTTAGAACACAAATTTGTTTAAGAAGAAAAATCAAAGAAATTGGTCGCTATCCTGATGCATCGTAAATAGTACAATCAACCAATATTTCATAAATCGTTAATCATCACCACCTTGTTGGTCTGGTGGTTGAGACTGGCCTCCGTGACCGAAATTCGGTCTGGAGGACATTATTATTAATATTATAAATCGTAAATAAAATTTCGCATTTCATCGTGTCCGAAATCTTAAAAAATTACTCGTTCATTAGGCTATCTAAACTCTCAGCTGTTCGGACTGATTGTATGTGGATATGCTAACCTCCGATAACTTTCTTTATCTAACTCTCACACCTTCACACTGTTAATATTTTTCATTTATAATTCCGTATTTCGTAATGTAGTTATAAATTTACTCACATCTTTTACAAATGAATGTCATATAGGCTCGTATAATATTTAGTTACATCATTGTCAGTCAGGGATTGAGGCTCACAATATGGGCACAACAAAATATAAATTGTATGCATAATATAATGTGTTCGTCAAAAATCGTATTAAAGGAAGTATTATGTTTATAATCCACACAATATTACATCATTAAAATTTTACCATTTTCCTAAAAAATAATGAATTATAAAAAATTTAAGTTTATGATTTGAAAGTTCAATAAATATAAAACCGAAATTAATAAATTATTAAGAGGCGAAGCTTCCGAAGGCACTTATTGATTTCACGATGTCTGTCCGTCTGTCCGTCTGCCCGTCTTTCCGTCTGTCCGTCTGTCCCACGATTATCTCGAGAACGGTTTCGAATTTTCAAATTCTGTTTTCAGCAATCGATTACTGATCACCCAGGCATCTGAACCTCCTATTTTGAAACTGATTGCTCAACGGCAACCGTTAGAAACCGCTACAAAGCTGATTGCTTCGCCACTTTGCTATGCTGTTAGCTTGCTAGGTTTATTGATTTCACAATGTCTGTCCGTGTGTCTGTCCGTCTGTCCCACGATTATCTCGAGAACGGTTTCGAATTTTCAAATTCTGTTTTTAGCAATATGATTACTGATCACCCAGGCATCTGAACCTCCTACTTTGAAACTGATTGCTCAACGGCAAAAAAAAATAGCTGATTGCTTCGCCCTTTTGCTATGCTGTTAGCTTGCTAGGTTTATTTTTACAGAATTTTAGATAGTTACGTTACTTTTACCAGGACCGAAAAATATTGCTAGCAGTATGACATTTACTATATCGATTACAGAACAGTTTCTATTACGTGGTAGAGCCATGCTGCAGTTAGATTAGGAGTATAGTTGTAGCAAGAATGGGTCGGCTCGACCGGGGAAGGATCACGCTGTCATAGAATACCAGCGTAAAATAGCAGCTTTTTTATAGGATAAGGGTGACAAACGAGCACACAGTTCACCTGATGGTAAGTGGTTGCTGCGGCCCATAGACATCTACATCTATCCTCTATTACAGATCAAAAAGTAAATGCGTTGTCACCCGTGAGGACTAAGATGGAATGCCTCATTTCCAGTAAAAAGGGCCTCCGGCCACCTGCACTCACCAAGCGAAACGCAGAGGTAAACCTTTACTTCACGCTAGTTCATTTCATATAAGTCATTTAATATAAGTTTTTTTAGACACCGTAGTAAATATATAAAATATCGAATAAATCGTGAAGTATCCGATTAATAAATTCAACTTTATCATATATTAAATACAAAATATTAAGTAGAATTATTGGACTTTCATGTAAGATAAGCGCTGGTAGGTTTTCACGATACAGTTCTTTGAACGATGTCATCCGAAGGGCTCTTGTCTCTATAAATGTTTCCTCGGTTTTAAAGCCTTGTGGAATATTCAGAGACGATGGCAGGAGACCCGATGGTATGACATTGGTCCCTTGGGAGAGAGGTTAAGCCCTAGTGTGGGATGCTACTTGCGTAGACACTCTGGCGGCCTCTCATCTCAGGGGTACCTCGTTTAGAGCCGGGGCGGCATCAGAGGCAGCTGAACTGAGTAAGTGGCGCAAGTATGAGTCTCTGAGAGATGAATACCTATTTGTGCCATTTGCTGTAGAGACTATCGGTCCGTGGGGTTCACGTGCGGTGAAGTTCTCAAAGGAACTCCATCCGCGGCTGGTCGTTGCTGCTGGTGATAAGAGGGGTGGTTCTTTTCTCGCTCAAAGACTAAGTATAGCCATTCAGCGGGGAAAAGCAGCGAGCGTTTTTGGCACGATACCGCGGGTAGTAGGACTATATGATAATAAGTTTCTAGTTTTAATTTTTTTTAATTATTATTATAGTTTTTACTAAATATTAAAAACCGTTTTAAAAATAATATTGTACCTTAAGTATATAGTAAAAGTATATAGTAGAATTTATGTAGAATAAAAGTAGAATTTAAGTAGTAATTTAAGTTAACTAGAGGATAACCTATTTCTAATAACAATTATTTGAAATCCACTAGGATTTTCTCCTTTATCGTGGGGGCAGTTTACGTACATGAATTTTACAAGGAGATATATTCGTTCCGTGTGGGGTACGAACCCATTGCTATCAGTATTGAAACTATTTGTTAAGCCACTGCGCCACGGACGTGTCAATAGCCAATAATATCACCTTATTTTTTTTATTGAATAAGGGTGACAAACGAGCACACAGTCCACCTACTAAACTAACCTAACTAACTAACACCTACTAACAGTGGTAGAGCCACGCGGCAGCTTTTGCTGTCACACGGATGGGCCGGCTCGAACCGGGGTGGTACCACGACCTCACAGAAAACCAGCGTGAAGTAGAGGTTTACCTCTGTGTTTCGCTTGGTGAGTGCAGGTGGCCGGAGGCCCTTTTTACTGGAAATGAGGCATTCCATTTTAGTCCTCACGGGTGACAACGCATTTACATTTTGACTTGTAATTGAGGATAGATGTAGATGTCTATGGGCCGCAGCAACCACTTACCATCAGGTGGACTGTGTGCTCGTTTGTCACCCTTATCCTATAAAAAAAACCTGATGGTAAGTGGTTGCTGCAGCCCATAGACATCTACATCTATCTTCGATTACGAATCAAAGTGCATGCAGATTGCGTTGTCACCCGTGAGGACTAAGATGGAATGTCTCTTGTCCAGTAAAAAGGGTCTCCGGTTCTCTACACTCACCATACGAAACACAGCAGCGTTAAGCTGCTATTTTACATTGGTATTCTGTGAGAGCGTGGTCCTTCCCCGGTCGAGCCGACCCGTCCGTTCTACAACCACGTCAGATCACGTTATATGATCGTATTACACAGTTACCTCCTCCAAAACTTAACCGATTTAAATTTTTATTACAAAAACAATATAAGACAACTTTATTGGTTTGTATAAATATAAATAATTATGATAAACTTCAGCGTAAAAATATTTACTGGCAGGCCAGTGGTTGAGCCACGCGGCAGGTTTTGCTGTCGCACGGATGGGCCGGCTCGAACCGGGGTGGTACCACGACCTCATAGAAAACCAGCGTGAAGTAGAGGTTCACCTCTGCGTTTCGCTTGGTGAGTGCAGGTGGCCGGAGGCCCTTTCTACTGGAAATGAGGCATTCCATCTTAGTCCTCACGGGTGACAACGCATCTACATTTTGAATTGTAATAAAGGATAGATGTAGATGTCTATGGGCCGCAGCAACCACTTACCATCAGGTGGACTGTGTGCTCGTTTGTCACCCTTATCGTATAAAAAAAAACCACTCATACATCGAAACCACCAAACATTTATTGTGGAGTCCTCCACTCGATACTACAATAGCATTTGATTTACCGCGTCAGTTTTACGCTAAATAAAATTTTATTGATTGCATTCATCTCGTGACAAAGGCTGTTAAATGTGATAGGAGCCTCATTAACTCACACTAGAAAAATAAATAAATAAACAGGTGTGATATTCCATTAAAATTGCATATGAGAATATTGATATTTAATTATACATATATTACATCTATATACAGAAGTATAATTAGTTTAAATAATCAGTTAATACATATCTATAAACATACATTATATAATTGAAATAAATTAAATTAAACACAATTTAAAAAAAAATTATGGTAGAGCTATGCTGCAGCTATATTAGCAATATAGTTGTAGCACGAATGGGTCGGCTCGACCAGGGAAGGACCACGCTCTCACAGAATACCAACGTAAAATAGCAGCTTAACACTGATGTGTTTCATATGGTGAGTTAAGGAACCGGAGACCCTTTTTACTGGAAATGAGGTATTCCATCTTAGTCCTCACGGGTGACACGCATCTGCATTTTGATTTTTAATAGAGGATAGATGTAGAAGTCTATGGGCCGCAGCAACCACTTACCATCACGAGGGCTGTGTGCTCGTTTGTCACCCTTATCCTTTAATTAGATGAGTACATACATATTATATTAAGTCTTTAGAATAGTTAAATAGTATTGTCCAAAACACATTTTGATTATATAATTGAAAACCTTTAATAGGCCTTATACGAGGGTGGATTGAAAAGTACTCGGCCTAACCAAGAAAATAAACACATACTAAATCAGTTATATTTTTATTTTTCTACATAATCACCATCAAGTTCAATACACTTTTGCCACCTCCCCTTCCAAGCATTTAGACCGTTGAAAAAAAATTATTCTTCCTTAGAGTCAAAATATGCGTCGACAGCTGCTTTGACCTCGTCGTTTGTCGAAAATCTTTGACCTCCCAAGTGCTTTTTTAGGTTAGGGAACAGAAAGAAGTCTGATGGTGCCAGATCAGGTGAATACGGCGGATGCGGTAACAGTTCAAAGCCACAGCTGTGAATTTCAGCCATTGACTGTACTGACGTGTGAACACGGGCGTTATCTTGATGAAACAGGACTTTTCTTCTGAGCATTCCTCAACGTTTTTCTTCTATTTCCTCTCGTAAATGACGTAGTAAGGTGCAGTAGTAATCAGAGTTTATAGTCTGACCCCTTTCAAGATAATCAATCATAATCACACCTTTCGAGTCCCAGAATACTGAAGCCATCACCTTATTTGCCGACATAATCAACTTAGCCTTTTTAGGGGGTGGTGAACCAGGTCTTCTCCACTGTTTTGATTTTTTTTTTAAAGAATAGGGGGCAAACGAGCATGCGGCTCACCTGATGGTAAGTGACTACCGCCGCCCATGAACAACCGCAACACCAGGGGAATTGCAGATGCGTTGCCGACCTTTTAGAAAGGTGTAAACTCTTTTCTTGAAGGTTCCTAAGTCGTATCGGTCCAGAAAATTCGCTGGTGGTAATTGATTCCACAAGGAAGTCGTGCGAGGGAGAAAACTTCTTCTAAATCGCACAGTCGTGGACCGCCAATCATCCAGATGGTATGGATGGTAACGCGAGTTTTGTCGCGATGTGCGATGGTGAAATTGAGCGGCTGGAATTAGTCCGAACAATTCCTCAGAGCACTCCCCGTGATAAATGCGATAAAATACGCAAAGAGATGCAACATCTCTACGCAGTGCCAGTGTATCGAGCCGATCAGAAATAACTCGGTCGTCGACGATTCGAACCGCTCTGCGCTGAATGCGGTCAAGTGGAAGGAGCTGGCACTGGGGTGCCCCGGCCCAGAGATGAGAACAGTATTCCATGTGGGGCCGAACTTGCGCTTTGTAAAGTTGCAAGCGATGTGCCGGCATGAAATACTGTCTCGCTCTGCTGAGCACGCCAAGCTTTTTAGAGGCCAATTTGACCTTCTCTTCCAAGTGACCACGAAACTGCACACTATTCGATATGTCGACGCCAAGGATTCCGATACTGGCTGAGGCAGTAAGGAGAGTGCCTTGAAACTGAGGAGATACGACAAAGGGGTTCTTTTTAGCGGTAAACGCGCAAACTTGTCTCTTCTGGGGATTGAACTGGACTAGATTTAGTCGCCCCCAATCCGAGACTTTGTTAAGCAAAGAGTCGACTTCAGACACAAGTTTGTCCCGGTACTCGGCGACGTTTTCCCGAGAAATATTGGCACGGCCGGTATATAAGGCATCACCAGTGCTGTCGTCCGCATAGCAATGAATGCTGCCAGTTAGCAACATATCATTGATATGCAGGAGAAACAGCGTTGGTGATAGCACGCAGCCTTGTGGTACACCAGCGTTGATAGGCTTGAAATCAGAGCATTCACCGTCTACTACGACCTTGATGCTCCGATCAGCATGGAAACTGGTGATCCATTTGCACAATTTCTCGGGAAGCCCATAGGAAGGAAGCTTCGAAAGAAGCGCTTTGTGCCAGACCCGATCAAAGGCCTTCGCTACGTCCAAACTAACGGCTAATGCCTCCCCCTTGGACTCTACTGCCTCCGCCCATCTATGAGTTAAGTAGACTAGAAGATCACCAGCTGATCGACCCCGACGAAAACCGTACTGGCGGTCACTAATCAGCTGGTGATCCTCAAGGTACCTCATGAGCTGGCAGTTTATAATGGCTTCCATTATTTTGGAGAACAAGGAGGTGTTGGCGATAGGCCTGTAGTTGGACGGGTCTGAGCGGTCGCCTTTTTTAGGGATCGGGTGCATCAAAGCTGTCTTCCATGAGTTCGGGACTACGCCTTGGGAGTAGGAGTACCGGAAAAGACGCGTTAAAACCGGTGCCAACTTTGGAGCACACGTCTTCAGCACAATGGGAGGGACTCCATCGGGCCCACTCGACTTGTTGACGTCCAGGGAGAAGAGTGCTTTGCGGACCGAGCGCTGTGTAAATCGCACATCCGGCATGGAGCACTCACATCGCGGGATGGTCGGCGGTGTGTTCCCCCCGTCATCTAGAGTCGAGTTGGACGCAAAAAGGGAGCTCAACAGATCGGCTTTCTCCTTTGCGGCATGGGCCAGTGAGTCGTCCTCTCTGTGCAGAGATGGAAGAGATGGCTGACAGAAGTTCCCTTGAACAGCCTTGGCGAGAGACCAGAATGCACGGGTTCCCGAAGGAAGGCGAACTAGCTTCTCGCCAATTCTGCCGATGTGCTCTGACCTTGCCTTGGCAATGACGCTTTTGAAGGACCTGGAGGCGGAATTATACTTATTTTTTAATGCGCTGGTGTTTACATCCCGAGACGTTGATGCGTCAGCCCAGGCCTGGTAGCACTCCTGCTTATAGCGTGATGCTATTTTACAGGAGCGACCAAACCATGGCTGGGATCTGCCTCCGATGGGCACCACAGAGGATGGAATAAAAAGTTCCATACCCTGAAGTACCACATCAGCAACAGAATCTGCAACAACGCTGGGATCTTCCGGCGAGAAGCAAACCCGCCTCCAAGGGTAGGATGCAAAAAAAGACCGCATCCCGTCCCAATCAGCTGACCTATAGTGCCAAACACGGCGGCAAGCTGTAGATCGCAACTGCGATTGGAGCGTGAGTGGCACCGTACTCCGGATCAGACAATGGTCCGAAGAGCCCAGAGGGGCATCGACGGAGACCTGATATCCGTCCGGATGAGAGGTCAGCAGAAGGTCCAACAGGGAAGGTACATGGTCTTCCACATCTGGGATCCGCGTAGGCGAAGTAACCAGTTGTGTTAGACCATATGCCAAAGCAAAGTCATAGACAGATCTACCCGCATGATCGGTTAAACGAGAACCAAGCCATTCAGCGTGGTGGGCGTTGAAATCACCGAGTATCACGATCTCTGCGGATGGGACCTGTTGTAGCACGGAGTCTGCAGCCATTTGGACGTGGTCTATGAGTCGGTCTGTGTCGGCATTACCACTATGGGACCTATAGAGGCACCCGTAGACGCGGGGATGGTCGTCGCTGTCTACGCGCAGCCATAGGATGGACAGTTCCGTACCTTCAAGGCTGCCGAGGCGTCGAAAACAGATGTCCTCTCTGACATACACGCAAACTCCAGCCCGGGGCACAAACGAGTGTTCTAATTTGTACCCCGGGTAGGAGAGATACGAAGTATCAGCCGGAGAGGACACCTGTGTCTCGGTAAGAAAGAGCAAGGCCGGCTTAGCTATCTCCAGATGGTAGTGGACGGCGTTAAGGTTTGAATGAAGTCCCCTGATATTGCAGAAATCCACGGTAAGCGTGGCAGGGGTTGCCTTTGTCTTCTTGCTCCGCTTGCCCCGAGCAGGTTTCGTCTTGAGCGGAATTTCGCCCCCCCCCCCCCCCAGAATACGCGGGGCAGCCTGAGCACCCACGCCCAGGAGTGGAGTAGTTTGGTCGTGGATGCTCAGCGAGGGATTCTCCAGGGGTGCTGGTACCCTTCTGGGGTAGTCTTTTATTTAATTCCTCTTTCTTTCTTTTAGTCTTTTATTTTATTAAATTCTGCTATCCATTTTTTGACGGATGAATATGACAGAGCACAATCGCCTAATGTACTGACCATGTCATCATGGATGGCTTTTGATGATAGCCCCTTCTTATGGAGGTACTTAATGACGGCACGCTGCTCGATTTGCTCCATTCGCGGAAATTATGTCCGATTACTTTGTTAATAAATTTATAAAATCACAACTAGTTATCGCACACGTTTCGAACTTCACACAATGAACTAGTCTGAACTGAACTAAATAATGTGGGTAGATTTGATTTTTAGAATTGAATGGATCTGTGTTAGGACGAGTACTTTTCAATCCACCCTCGTATATGCTGTGTACTTTAAATTTGTTAAAAAGTTGCTGTTTTTTTTTAATAATGTACATAATGTTCGGATAGTTTGTAAAATGCCCAATATGAGTAGGCAATATTATAAAATTTATTGAAATAATTAAATTGACTGGGTCTTAAAATACATAGATTATGTTACATCAGATAACATTAAGCATATTTACATTTGGAATCGGTCTGGAGTAAATCGCACATCTAGTTCTTTAAAGTCATAAATGTCATTTTCTTAATTTCACAGTAGAGCATAAAGTTTTTTTTTTCTGTTATAACTGTGTTCATTACTAGGTTTTGTGATATATGATTGCAAACGTTTTTTTTTTAACTTTGTTCATATAATGTATGATTTAAATAAAAAAAACTGACATATTTATAAAAACATTTAAATAAATACAAAAAACTGCAACAAGACCCACATTTGTGGCGTTCTTGCACTAAATGATGTCACTTCAATAACTTGTGACAATTTTAATTATAGTGTTTTGTAAATAAAACACGAAAATAGTGAAATTAACAATTTATTTGACCATATTTATGTCACTTAACAACTTATTACCTAATTAAAGAATATTTTAGGATTTTCACTAACCGTACTAGCTGAGTTTACCTTACTTATCATAATCATGGCACAGTAATCACAGAAAACTTTCCTTAGACATTAAATAAAAAATTACCACTTATTATTAACGCATTACAATGCTATTTTTAAGCATTACAAAGTCGAAGGGTAAGTGATTCAAATAATTAAGTACTTCAACTTAAAGTTTACTTATCATACCTTTGGAGAATCAGTTTCATCAACATCATAAAATTTTAGGCTAACAACGAACAAAAATAGTTCTTATTTGTAAATACAATTATTAATTAAGTAGTAGGTTTCTTATTTTTTAAGCAGATGATGTAGCAAATTTAAAGAATAGAATATTAAAATAGCTATATTGCTTTGGAATAATGTTGTAGCGAATCAATTGTGACTAATCTTTTTTTCTTCCGCTCTGAAATGGCTATTTGAGAATTGTATGCAGGTTTCATAACCACATTTTGAACCTCGTCATTACTCTTCGTGTTTTGCGTCCCTTTCCAGATCTGATTTTAATTAAAACTTTCGTCCAATTTTCTTCCTCATACGAAGTTTTGAATTCATCTCGGTTCTTAAAAAAAACGGATCATTCTGATTTCTGTAAGTTTAACAGCATTCCCGTCAATTCCTTTTAAAGTATTCATCCCAATTTCCTCACACAATGCTTTCAGATCTATGAAGTCATCGTAATTTAGTTCTTGAACTATGAAGGCCTTTCCGGATTTTTTGGCATTACGTATAAGTTGAACATACTGGCTTGGCACATAGATAGGGCCAGATTTTTTAGCCCTTTTAATAGCTTTTTCGATTAGAGAATGCGCATTATCACCCTCATTCTTTGTGTGCCCACGCACAAGAAACTTGTGAGTCACCGAGTTAATATTTAGTAACGAAACAGCGTAGAGATACATCGCAAGTATGAATCTGTAAAATAAATAAATAAGTAGTTTATTTCTAAATAGCTGTGCGCGAGTAGGTAGTGTTTGCTTGTGTGTATTGTGTGTAAGTGCGTGAATACTCATAAACCTCTATAACAAAGTAGGTTTTGCTAAAAGTACCTATTTTTCTGCTGACCGCAACAATTGTCCGAGTAAAAAAATCTCGTCACAGTTGGGCTGACATTCAGCAATATTTTTTAAAAATTCAATAACACATGTTCCAATTTCTATTGCTCCTCGATTCCCTATGCCTTCGTGCCAAAAGTAGCATCTAGTGGTTGTATTTTTGACATAAGTCACCTGAAATGGCAATAATATATAATTTAACACACGGAATATTATTAAATATATAAATTAACAATAATCAATAAACACTCACCGTGAAATTATAGCAGTTTAATTTTGACTTGTAGAAAAAGGCCGAGCTTTCTCCAATTGGCACAGGCATGAATAGCAGATCATAAAAAGCAACAATTTTAGAGCTGTTAGGTTCCTTGCAAGACTTAATATCTTCTGCTTTTTCTTTTCTACTAAGTTCTTTCTGTTTTTAATGATATTTATATCCGTCTTCTAAAGCCTCTTTTTCTTCATCTAATGCATTTTTATACGATTCACACAGGTCGCATTGATACTTTTTAGGTGTAAAAAAAGAAATGTTAAACTCCGTATTAAATATATGTGCGTAAAACTCATATTTTGCAGCAATACTTTGGGTGGATTCTCTTTCCTGTTTATAGTGTCTATACATTTCAGCAATAGTAAGACCACCATTAATGAACTCACGGCTAGTATTAGCCCTAATATAGTGGCTTTCGACTCGCGGAATTGCATTTATATGCTCACGTACGGCTTGGGCGACGTCTGGGTCCAAATTGGTCTTTGAATGCTTTCCACGACGATCAATTGGAACTACACCAGTACCACTGCATTTTGCTTAAATAACCGTTCGTAACATCCTTTCACCTATCCCCAACGTGTTTAACAAAAAGGTTTTGCACACTCTTATAGGTTTACCTTCTACTAAAAATGTAAAACAGCAATTTGGCCGTCTTTCTTTTGTAGCATCAATTTTCAAGCGACGTACAGAAACATTTAGAGCTGCTACACACGTTGACAAATAATCCCGTTGCCTCTGAAATGAACGAACTCCCCAGAAATTGTCGAACAACTTTTGCCTCATCTCTGTCGTTAATTTCGTTAAGCAAGTTAATCGGCATTTATTTGAGCAGGGAGGTTTCATTTCTTTAGCTTTTACTAGTTTCCCAGTTTGAGAAACATACTCTTTTCCAGAATTTTTTAAGAGTTTCAATTTACTTTTCTTCCATTTGGCAACATTTCGTACTCTTTTTTTGCCTTTTTTGGTAGGTTCCGAAACAGAAGAGTTTCTAGAACTACAAAATGTACTAGACGACGAGCTGGATGAAGAGTCCGACGATGAGCTGGACGAAGAGCTAGACGAAGAACTTGATGTTGAAGAAATGACAAAAGACGTTTAATCTTTTTTAGGGGTGCAAACTCATCTTCACTGTCAGTTCCAGCAAATGGGTCGTTTTCTTGAGAAATATCCTCGGCTTCAAAGGCGTCTTTCTCATCAGAGCATTCTTGAATTTTACCATAAGTATTATGTTTGGTAATATTAGCCAATACTTCCGAACACAGTGTTGTTAGGCTTTTAACGATTATTTTCTTAGTACAAGTTGGAATTGGTGACAAACACAACTCTTCATAACGCTTAATATCTGAAATTAATTAAAAATTAGATGCCTTTCTTTATATAATTTGGTAGCGAAATAAAAACATAAAAATACTTAATAAATATTAGCACACTTTCTCGTACTGTTATCATTTTTTAATGGCAATAATAAAATTTGGTTCTGTGTATCAATGCCTGATTGACTTTCTGTAGCTTTTCTTTTTTGTTGCTTACTTCTACCTTTTTTGGACGCTTCTTCTAGTTTCTTCGTAATAAATAAATTTGTTGGTGGAGAAATTTTTAAACATGCTGTAATAATTAAATGTAAAAATTAAAATAGGTCAATCTGTAATGAGTTCAGTAATCAATAAATCTGTAATAGCGATAATTAGCAATCCAATGTACTTCCGATACTTACAGGTAGGTATAACAGATGCCCAAGGGCTGCTATCAGTTTTAGTCAGATTATCTTGTTCTTTAACATTACCACATTCAGCTTTGTTGTTATCACCAAGTATATTGACTGTAAAAAAAATATTTGGTGTTCCATAAGTTCTAAAGTAGGTGATACCGGGCCTGTTAACAAAATTTAAGTAAACCAAGTATCCATAACATAATCAGTAAAATTAATTTGATTTTATCATATGAATTAATTCATACTTACGTAATTGATTATCAACCGAAGACAGAGAATTACCAACCAGATTTTCTTGGTCAAACTCAGCTACAGAGCTATGAGTTTCAAGTTAAATACTATCAAACTGTGCAATATCTTCTTCACACTTTTTATTGCTGTCGAGAGTTAATGAAGGTAGATGTGAATAAATATTTTCCTCTTTGTCGCTTTTCTTTGTCTCGATATTTTAAAATTGTTGCATTGCGAAAGGAGCAGCGACTTGTCCTTTAATGGCCTGTTCAACTAATTTTTTATTGCGATTACTTGCCATTTTACTTTACTTTATATTTGCATTTGTCATAGAATTATCTAAAATAGAGATAACAATAAGTAAGAACTTATCAAAATTAAATAGGAAGCCAATTAAAATATAATAATAGTCAAGTGTACTTAGAAGGTTATTATTGATTATTATGGTTCTACAAGTACGTGGATGAAACGGATCTACTCATTTTAGGACAATATGTACTTGTAGTTTTGTACTAAAGTGAAGAGCGTGCCAAGCCTGATTGTAAGTTAGTTAAAAAGTCAAGTATGTAAAAATATTTATTGTAATTAGAAAGCAGAAATGACATAATTACTTCAAATATTTCTAAATCTAGTGCAATAATGACTCAACATACAACCCAGTCTTCCTTATTTTACATTTTGAGAATAATCTAGTACTACAAATTCATAAATTACAATTAGTTCGTTATGTAATGAAAATTTGAGACTAATTCCACGTCCTAAAAAAACATTTAATACAAATAGGGCGTTAATGCTTTTCAAATTGTCAGTTGATTGTTTGCTATAATACCGTAAATGGACATAAACGTCTTTTATGCTTTAGAAATATGAAATTTTTTAGTCATAATTACCTCAATGGCGATGTAGCCTCTGGACACAACCACTCACCGCGGGGGGTCCCGCACAACTGACGAATAGGACGTCGTTGCACTCAAGGCGCTTAATTTTTCGAACTAATGCTATAACGACATTGGCGCCGTCTACCGCACAGTTGTTGAATTAAAAAACGATCTTTAAGCACTCAATAGATTCGTATAAAAGGAAAGTTGTGGCATAGTTAACTCAATTTCAGATTTTTTGACATTTATGACTTTAAAGAACTAGATGTGCGAAATGACAAACAATTTTATATTACTTTTTTTAAAGTGGCCAGTACTTTTTTACATGGTCAATGTTATTAAAAATATCCATATACCTACCGTGTTGATTTGTTTAACCACATTTAAACGTGACAGCGGAACGTCAATTAATTAAATTAATTCTAATATTAAATAAGTTACATATATGATGGAGGCCTTGACTTTTGGATGAAATTGGACATTTGTGATTTTAAACAAATTACATATATTTGTGAAGAAGTTTTTAAACTAAATTATTATAAAGGATAATTCCTTATTACTCGACACTGGTAAAACAGTAAAAATGGTCTTCTAAACTATGCAATCCAAAAGAAAATTGAGCCATGGCTCGTACAAGCTTGTGCAATGTGGGGGGCGAGGTAATAAGGTACGTGAGGGTAATATGGTGACCTTAAACTTTGCAGCCCTATAAAACAAAAATTAAGAGGTGGACAGAGACAAATACACAAAGTCGTATACTATAAATAAAAAGAAAAAAAATTGCAAAGAAGCTTTGACAATAATTAGGAATAATTCGGAAAATCAACTTAAAAACAGATCTGACCATATTTACTTCAACTGTCAAAATGGCGTCGATATAGCAGCGCCCTTTTAACCATTTATTATTCGATTGACTGATAAAAAGCTATCGTATCACAGACTATCGTTGGAATGTATCAGTGGGACGGTAAGGCAACACGACACGTTTAGTCCCTAGAGATCAAAAATGAAACGCTCTGTTTATAAGAGCGGTACCAGACAAGTCATATTTAAAGTGTTTCAAGAGTGTATGGCCGAAATTCAAGCGGGAAAGTTTCTTTCCGATTGAGACGAAGTTTACGATCGAACAGCAAAGATAACCGATCTTGTACTTTAATGTTAAACACAAAAAGAAAACTGTAGTTCCATATCTATCATTTAATTTTAAGCAAAATTTATCCGTTTTATAATTCTATTTTGTTTACAAATATTTGAGGTTATGAAGTTTGTCTACACAGTCAATAGTTTTGATCCTTTTGTATTATTTATTTAGATATAAATAAGGTATTTATTATTTACATGTCTATATTGGTTTCAGGTGTTTCCGAAAGCACAATTCGGCGCTTAGTTAACGAAGAATGGAGGTAAATTCGTCACGCCTGGAAAACACAGGCAAGTCCGACCTAAGAAACAGATCGATGAGTTCGATCTTTGTGCCATTTGTCAAAAAGTTCATTTTTTCTACACAGTGCAGAAAGAAGTGCCTACAATAAGAAATCTATTGGCAGTGGTGAAAGAGGAATTAAATTTTGATGGCAACCATGAAGTTTTAAAACAAGTTTTAATTTCTATTGACTTAAAATTTAAGAAATGCGAAACAAAGAGACTGGCTCTAATAGAAAAACCAGTTATTGCTTCAAAACGTAAGTATTATTTGAAGCACATCCTTGAAAACAGAACATTGCCCAAAAAGCTCCAAAAACATTATTTATTTGAATAAGAGCTACATGCACGAGTCCTACAAAGTAACTAAAGGTTGGCAGTCTAATAATACTTCTGGTGTCCAACTAGATGTATCTAAAGGGAAAAGGTGGATAATTGTGCATGCTGGAAGTGAGAATAGTTTTGTGCCTAATGCACTATTAATATTTACTGATAAAAACAAGCAAGATGATTACCGTTCTGAGATAAACACACATAATTTTACAAACAAACTGAAAAGTTAGTGCCCAATATAACTGAACCATCGATAATTGTGATGGATTATGCACCATACCACTCAATTACAACAAACAAGGTATTATAGTATTTCTTTCTTATACTTTATTTTCTTATACATTATTACTTATCTTTTTATATCGCAACTGAAAATCAACTATTAAATTAAGTTTTTTTTGCCCCAGATACCTACATCTATATCAAAAGTGGAATTAATGAAATCGTGGCTACTAGAAAATAATATTCCATTGGATGAAACGTTGCGGAAACCATCCTTATTGATGCCTATAAAAACATAAACCTGAATCGGTGTATTATATCGATGAAATTTTAGGGGAACATAGACGAAAAGTGGTAAGACTACCAACCCTATCATTGTAATTTGAACCCCATTGAATTAGTTTGGGCAATGGTAAAAAGGCGAATCGCACAAAAGAGTGTTTGTGGTCAAGATGTTGCGAAGTTGGCTACAGAATTATTTCAATCATTAACTCCGCAAGAATGAAAAAAATGTGTTGACCATGTCATCAAAATAGAAAATGAATATTTTGCCCGTGGAGGATTTCTGTATAATGATATAGATAAACTTGTCATTTCAGAGAGCGATGATAGTTCGAGCGAATCTGAAGAGTCAGAAATGGACCAAATTAATTACGCAGGAGCTTTAGGCAACATTTCGGGAGTTGAATACCTCGACTCAGATTATTTGGACTCAGATTAATAATCAAAATAATAATAGCTATGTATCAACATTTCTTTTGTTTTATTTTTGCACCTTGAGTGTCAGCTGTCTCTCAAAGCTGATCTTATGTAAAACCTGCTTTCCCTAATTTCTTATAGGATATATAGTCAAATTATCACATTTATTAAGTATGTGAATTTAGTTAATTACTATTGCTGGGATTTACAAGGATCAATGGTTACGCATACCAATAAAAGCATGTACTTAAAAAAATGACAGTAAAGGGACCATAATAATAAATCATAATAAAGTATCAAAACTTTTCGGTTGAAATCTACACGGATGCTGTATAAAGGATACACCCTCCTTTTTTTCATGAGTTTCTTGACAGACTGTATATTGCAACTCAAACTGGTCGTCATCATCGCTTCGTCGCTTAGTTTTCCCCGACCCGCACACCTCAGGGAAAAGAGATGGTTGCATAATTACTTTCCTTATCATCGGTCAACGCTACGATCTGCTACGACGCGGTAATTACTACCGGCCGCCATTCATCGTAACCAGTGCTACGAAACATCTACGGTGTTGAACTGTGGTGAGCAACAAAGTTTATTATTACTTCGCACCTATTTAGGTACATTTATTTATCAATGCCATTAAAACGTACCCCACCGCATCAAAAATCAGTTTCGGATTCCAATCTCGACGATGTGGGCCTAAGTGACAAGGTGGTAATTAAAAAAATCGCAGAATATTAACCCGGTACGACTGAGGGAAAATGAAGGATCTGGATTAATGGATATAGTTCGTCGTTTATTTAAGAATTTTACAGAGCAACAAAATAATAAACTTGAAAGCTTACAATTCGCGATAAAAGAGATTAAAACACAGAATTCTGATACAAATATTATCGGATTAATATGACGACTTTTGTAAGGAGTTGGAACTGTTAAAACATGAGCGTAAAGAACAGCAAAATTATATATAAATACTTGAATACCAGCTTGAAAATATTGAAAAAAAAACACGTCTGCTGCAAAAATTGATATTCGTAATATCCCAAAAATTCCAAATGATATTAAAGTTGGTAAATAAATTACTTCGCGTACATCCGCTCGATAAAATAAAATAATGCGTAGTTTTAAGAGCAACTCCCGCCGTCATTATTATTTATACTATGTTTGCACATCATTGAGAGTTATGTCGTGGTTAAAGCATCTTCAATTACGTTGCACGGTGTGGTGTTGTAGCTTCGTCTGGTAGGCATCACGAGCTATCAAGTGTTTAAGTTATAAGTACGTAAGAGTTTTTATTATATTTGTTAAATCGTATTTATTTGTATCGTATTAGTAGCTCTGGGTCTAAGCGTTCGTTCTAAATTTCACCCGGGTTTGATCCCCGGCAGCACGTTTCAGATATGGCAAAATAAAAAATAATACAAAATATTATGGGAACGATTTATTAATAATATATACATTTATGGGTATTTATAATAAGAATAATGAACAAGCTTCTGCTATTTTACTTGCTGTAAGTCACTCAAGCACACTCTCGGGAATACGGGTGAGGTGCCTTTGTTTCGTACTTGTCCACTTTGTACTGATATGTTTTGATTAACACTGACACTATCACTTGTACAAGCACTAGGAATGTCTTGAAGAGATAGCCGTGGTGCAGGCTGCGAGCGGGCTGCAGGCGCCGGGTTCGGCCGGCGTGCTCGTTGCACTCGCCTTCAGAGTACTGCTATACCGGCTGCTCTACTACTACGTACGTACGTACGTGTTCGTGGTTTTGTTTGATATTACATATGATAAGGTAAACTCGATGATAGCTGTTAATTTTTGTATCTCTTCTTTAATAACAAAATTTGCTCTTGAATCTGGCTCTAATTTATTGATATGCTGATGGAATAGTTTGTGTTGTTAGTTAATTGTTGTTTGTAATCTTTTCAAAATTTATATTGTGCTTCTATTACTGATGTCTGATTTTTCCATAATTTTACGAGATGTTTTTGATTTTTTTAATGAGGTCAATGTCCTTTTGATATGGTTCAGCGAAGTCATTGTCAAGTACGCCGAATAGTGCATGCGCGACATTTCCCATGGCATTGATAAGCCTGCGACGTACTCGTATTACCGCCGCAGCAGACTGCTGACCAAGCAATAGCTGATCGTTTTAGCGTAACTCGATTCTCCCGTGTCGTAATTGTTATAGAATTATGTCACATTAATGTCACTCTTGGAGTTTTAAATATATGTTTTCAAGGTGAGTGATATATGTCTTTAGTAGTTTTGAACCTTGCCAGTACGGATCTAAATCGTAATAAACAATAATTCTCCATTCACCTCGGATAAGCGACATGTTTGATATTTTATCGATTTATAAAATCTAGGTATCCTTAAAATTTGTTACATTTGCGAGAATCATGTAAAAATAAGGAGTTGTTACATGATAAAATTGCAAAGTTTCATACTAGATCGTGCATTTCCTGATTTGTCGTTTTTGTGATCTGCTTTCAGACGTGATTTTTGACTGCTTTTCGGAATTGGTTGATAGTTTGTGGGATTTTGATAGGTTGCTTCTGTATGAGTTGGTAAAATGGTTAATTTCGTGATAGGTCTCTTAATAGTCCCGTTTTTTGTATTAACAGTGACTACTCGGACTAATCCATCTTTACCGGGGTGAACATCGATAACTCGACCCAATGCCCATCTTATTGATAACCACGTCATCAAGTTTGGTTGTTTAACATAAATAAATAATACATAAATAAATAAAGGCCCAACCAGATGAAAGCGCTCGGAAGGGGAGACCAAACAGCCGAGGGTTAGGGGGAGAGGGAAAGAAACCTGCGGACGATGCGGGCGGTATTGAAGAGCATCGCGTACTGCATTAGAGCATGGAGCGGTCCGTCACGGAGCCCCAGTTGCCTCAGACGACCCGAGAGGCTGACCGGGATTAGCCCGTTCACAGAGACGACTATAGGAATAATTTCGATCGGTACCACAGTATAGAATAGAATAGAATAATTTTTATTCAATATAAATTACATGTTCATTCTTATTGAAAGTCATTTTTGCATGCCGAGTGCAAAGCGCGTGGGTATGTTCTACTAACGCCTAAAAATCAAAATTCCACCGTTTTGTCGCATGAAATCGTATCCAGCAATCACATTATACATATAAATGATATAAAAAGCACATTGTTAGAAAGATAAATGATTGTTGAACTTATTAATATTTTTTTTAAATCCATTAATTGCTATTTTTTAATAAAAAAGGGGGTTTTAGTGGCATATGGTGTGGATTTATCATGTCCCCAAGGCTTGTAAACACTATAACTTTTGTAAATATCAATTGTTTAACTCAATCTATTTATTAATCTCTTCATCTATCATGTGGGAAGCCACTGAATGTAAATGGCAGTGTAATTTTGTTTTGTTTAGCTATAATTAATTTTTTTCGGCTCGAAAATGGCGAAATTTTCGTTGATTTGGTAGCCTCGTATAGAATTATTTCTGTAAATGGGGAGCTGCAGCCACAGAGTAGTTTACTCACTAACTCAGTTGGCCATCGCCATAGATTACTGTATATATCAGTTCGCCGCATTAGCTTGCTACATTTATATTATTTATCTATGGTTCGCCGTCAGTCGCCGTCGTGAGTGGACATTATTTCGGTTGTTTGCAGCGGCTCAAAAAGATCGCTGTACAAATACACAACATTCGAATAACCAAATTTCTTAAATACTTGATTATAATAATAATAACAGATTTATTTTTACAATATTTTAAAAGCACAGAATAAATAATAGTAGTACGTACTAAAAGTAAGTAGTATCAATTTTTTTTGTCCTGAGTGAAATTTTCATGGTTTTCGAGGGTGTTGAAACCGATAGGGTTGTCAAAATGTAAATCGAAGATGGCGGCCGCAATATGTATCAATTTTTTCAATATGGGTGTCATTTTCATGGTTTTCGAGGGTGCTGAAGCCAATAGTGTTGTCGAAATGTAAATCCAAGGTGGCGGCTGCAATAGGTATAATTTTTTTCATCATGGGTGTCTTTTTCATGGTTTTCGAGAATGTTGAAGCCGACAGTGCTGTCGAAATGTAAATCCAAGATGGCGGCTGAAGTAGGTACCAATTTTTTCATCATGGGTGTCATTTTCATGGTTTTCGAGGGTGTCGAAGACGATAGTGCTGTCGAAATGTAAATCCAAGATGGCGGCTGCAATGGATATCAATTTTTTCATCTTGGGTGTAATTTTCATGGTTTTCGAGGGTGTTAAAGCCGATAGTACTGTCGAAATGTAAATCTAAGGTGGCGGCTGCAAGGGGTATCAATTTTTTCATCATGGTTGTCATTTTCATGGGTTTCGAGGGTGTTGAAGCCGATAGTGATGTCGAAATTTAAATCCAAGATGGCGGCTGAAGTAGGTACCAATTTTTTCATCATGGGTGTCATTTTCATGATTTGCAAGGGTGGTGAAGCCGATAGTGCTGTTGAAATGTAAATCCAAGACGGCGGCTGCAATATATATAAATTTTTTCATCATGGGTGTCATTTTCATGGGCTTCGAGGGTGTTGAAGCCGATAGTGCTGTCGAAATGTAAATTCAAGATGGCGGCTGAAGTAGGTACCAAATTTTTTCATCATGGATATCATTTTCATGATTTTCGAGGGTGTTGCAGCCGATAGTGCTGTCGAAATGTAAATCCAACATGGCGGCTGCAATAGATATCAATTTTTTCATCATGGGTGTCATTTTCATGGTTTTCGAGGGTGCTGAAGCCGATAGTGCTGTCGAAATGTAAATCCAAGATGGCGGCTGAAGTAGGTACCAAATTATTTCATCATGGATATCATTTTCATGGTTTACGAGGGTGTTGCAGCCGATAGTGCTGTCGAAATGTAAATCCAACATGGCGGCTGCAATAGATATCAATTTTTTCATCATGGGTGTAATTTTCATGGTTTTCGAGGGTGCTGAAGCCGATAGTGCTGTCGAAATGTAAATCCAAGGTGGCGGCTGCAATAGGTATAAATTTTTTATCATGGGTGTCATTTTCATGGGTTTCGAGGGTGTTGAAGCCGATAGTGCTGTCGAAATGTAAATCCAAGATGGCGGCTGAAGTAGGTACCAATTTTTCATCATGGGTGTCATTTTCATGGTTTTCAAAGGTGTTGAAGCCGATAGTGCTGTAGAAATGTAAAGCCAAGATGGCGGCTGCAAAAGGTATAAATTTTTTCATCATTGGTGTCATTTTCATGGGTTTCGAGGGTGTTGAAGCCGATAGTGCTGTCGAAATGTATTTAAATTACTTTAAAAAAAATCCGTTTAATTATGCTATACGTTATTTTTAATGCGAAGGCATGCTCAATTGGATATACCAATATATATTTTACTTTACCATTGGTTCGAAAAAAAAACCCTCTGTCCTGGAAAGAACCAGCAAGAAACCCAGCGGAACTTTTTTTTAAATAAATTTTACAATATAAATGATTACGATCTATTTACAAAATTTATTTTAGAAACTGCTTGGAAGCGACCACCTCATTCCCAGGGGTTATTATCAACCATGTATTCATTTATACTATACAGTTTCAACAACCCTTTTTATATAGTTTCAGCTTAATAAAACATTTAAACTTGGTAATAGAGAGAACCTGTACACTTTCCGGGACCTTGTTGTAATAGCGTATACATTGCTCCAAGAATGAATTACTGACTCTGTGGAGTCGAAAAACTGACATCACTAGCTTGTGTTTGTTCCTAGTTTTTACAGAATGTATACCACTTTTTTTACTAAAACTATCTTTGTTTTTGTGAACATACATTAAATTTTCGTAAATATACTGAGAGGCCAAAGTTAATATATTAATTTCTTTAAATTTATCTCTAAGAGACTCTCTCGGTTTTAGATTCTAAATAGCTCTAATGGCCCTCTTCTGTAAAACAAAAATAGTTTCTGAATCAGCCGCATTTCCCCATAGCAAAATCCCATATGACATTATGCTATGGAAATAACTAAAATAAACTTTTTTTTATAGGATAAGGGTGACAAACGAGCACACAGTCCACCTGATGGTAAGTGGTTGCTGCGACCCATAGACATCTACATCTATCCTCTATTACAAATCAAAATGTAGATGCGTTGTCACCCGTGAGGACTAAGATGGAATGCCTCATTTCCAGTAAAAAGGGCCTCCGGCAACCTGCACTCACCAAGCGAAACGCAGAAGTAAACCTCTACTTCACGCTGTCTTTCTGTGAGGTCGTGGTACCACCCCGGTTCGAGCCGGCCCATCCGTGCGATAGCAAAAGCTGCCGCGTGGCTCTACAATCTAGCTGTCTCGACACTAGTGAGACCTCTAATCTTTTTTACAGCATAGGCTGCAGAACTTAGTCTGCTTGCTAATTTGGATATATGGGGGCCCCACTGAAGCTTTGCGTCAAGAGTGATGCTAAGAAAAACAGTGGTTACAACAGGGCTCAATTTCTCCCCATTTAAAACACACATTGGTATTCAGATTTTTAACATTCGTTGTTGAAAATTAAACACAATTAGATTTATTTCCGTTCAAATGCAGATTATTAACGTTAGACCAATGCACTAATTTTGATATAGCATTATTCACTTCGTCACATTTAAATGATTGACTAATAAGTTTAGAAATCAAGGAAGTATCATCAGCAAATAATACTATATCATGACTATCCCCTACAAGGTGAGGTAAGTCATTAATATACACCAGAAACAGGAATGGGCCGAGAATCGAGCCCTGAGGAACACCCGTACAGGTGACCCGGAAGAACTTTTACCATTGATAATAACCTTCTGCTTTCTATTACTTATATATGAAATAATAAGTTTAAGCGCTGTGTTCTTGACACCATAGTACTGTAGCTTCCTGATTAATGTCTCATGGTGAACACAGTCGAAGGCCTTGGAAAGGTCACAAAATATACCCAAAGCATCCTCTGAATTCTCCCATGCACAAAAAATATGTTTAATAAGCTCAACTCCAGCGTCAGTTGTCGAGCGACCCCTTGTAAAACCGAATTGATTTTTATGTAGCAATTTATTAAGAACTTAACATCTGATCTAAAATATTTTTTTCAAAAATTTTACTTTATGTTGGTAGTACAGAAATTGGTCTAAAATTGGCGGGGTCTAATGTACTACCAGATTTAAATAAAGGTATGACTTTACTATGTTTCATTAAATCAGGAAACACACCAGATTCCACGCTTATATTAAATATAGTGGCTAGATAATGTGCTAATATATCTATCATAGATAAAATAACTTTAACGGAAATTCCCCATAAGTCTGCCGTTTTCTTAACATCAATAGTTTTAAAATATTTAACGATATCTTTTGGCAGTACTCTATGGAATTTAAAAGTATTAGAACAAGCCTTTACATTTTGTTTGAGCAATGATTCGGCGACAGTAGAAAAAGAATTTAATGATTTTGTTGTCAAAAAAGGAACATCAGTAAAATGTTTCTCAAAAGCCATAGCAACTTCTTGATCAGGTCGCGTTACATTATTTACATTACATTAAAAATCCGAGTTGCGCGGTTTGACCTTGCCCGTTTCACTATTTATTATTCTCCAGGTCATTTTAATTTTGTCGGATGCAGTTTTAATTTCGTTGCTTAAATGTAAAAGCCTTAGCAGTGGAGCACACTTTTTTAAATATTTTAGAATATGTTTTTACATTATCTCTAAATATAACACTACTATTATATGATCTTTCATCATAAAGCTCGTATAACCTTCGCCTACTTTTATAAATTCCTACTGTTGCCCATTCATTAAATGATTTGCGACTGTTAAAAGAGAAAGTTTTAGAAGTAAATATTCTACTAAATACACAACTTATAATTTTAAATAATTTACCATACAAATATTTGGCACTATTTTTAAATGAAAGTGATGGAAGTCTTTTTATCATTTTACTTCTAAACCTCTCTAAGCTATGTTCATTTATTGGAACAAACACAACTTTCTTATTTTTCTGTTTTTTGTGTATGTAAGGTGCTGATACCAACTGTCCACAGTGATCTGAACTTAAATTTTGAATAATTGATTTATGCAAGGGCTTAACATCTGTAAAAATGTTATCTATACAGGTCGCACTAGGCCCAGCAATACGTGTTGGTTCTAAGAATAAATTTACAAGATTATACGATTTAAACAATGAGCTAAACTTAATACTAATGGAAGAAGTTTCAAGGAGATTGATATTAAAGGCTCCACATATTACAACAGACTTGTTCTGTTTACTAAGTTTGAGTAAAACTTCTTCCATAATCCTTTCAAAATGGTCATAAGTAGCACATGGGGGTCTGTAAACACTTACAATAATGAGCTGCTCGAGCTCGACACAAGCCATTTCTACAGTTCGTTCAACAGAGAGGCTCACAATATCCTTATGTTCTTTATATAATAATGATTTATCTGCTAGTATTAAAGAGCCACCACTGATTATAAGGCATTGGGAACAAGACAATTTTGTGTACATTTAAGTTATTAAGTTGATCAATATATCTTAATAACTGTTTGTTGTTTACAATGCCTCTTCTACCAACAAAAATTATAATTGTACTATTTGGGCAAAATTTAGTAACAATAATTTTATTTAGGATGTCACTAAAAAATGCTCCAGGCATGCAGCAATTTGTAACTTTTTGTCCCTTTAAAGAGTTGTTTAAAGTTATGCCTAGATTTTTTCCCATGTCATCGCTATAAACAATTATATTATTTTTAGTAATATTTAAGTTATTTATTATTTTAATATTCTCTGCTATGGCACTGTCATAGAGTTTTGGTGGTGATATAATATTATCAGCACACAGTGAGTTTGAAGAATGTGGCTTTGAGTGCTGACACTCACATTGATATTTAACTAAGGAGTCAAACCGCTCCTCATTATATTTACAAGTCTTTACCATATTATCCACAGCCAATATGTGTTCTTTTATTTCATTTTGGGCTGATTTATATTTATTGGACACAGTTTGAAGGGAGTACATAAGTGATAATATTTCTGATTTAAGGCACTCTACTTCAGTCTCATAACATTTTTTTATGTTATCCACCTCAATTGAATACAACTTAAGTTCATATAACAATGCTTGCTTTTCTTTACATACATTAACATAATTTTTGGTATTAATCTTATTTTTTATTAATTTTTGTACTTTCCTTGTGTATTTATTAACTTTTATATACTTATTTAATTTGGTTTTACTGCAATTAATCCTTACTGTGTTTCCTGAAGTAGAAGAGTCGTCACCAGTCAAGTCTATTGTTGCAGATTGCTGTAACATTCTTGAAGTATCACATTGCACAAGCTCAGATAACAGGCTTTGAGTCTGGGAGGCTTTAAGGTTATCTATATATGTTTTAAATTGTGTTATATGCTCATTAGCCTCATTCAACTGTAACTTCAATGCAGCAATTAGCCTCTTGAGCTTCCTCATATTCCTTGCTGCATTGGTCAAACTCATTAACCGTTCGCTGTAGCTGATCTTTTTCTTTTATAACACTTGTGTATTCTGTATGTAACTTAACCACATCACATTTCAATTGTGTATTTTTGGCAATTATGCTAACTATTTCCCTTTCATTATCATCCCTTTCCTTAAGCAACAGTTTTTCAACAGTGGTAGAGCCACGCGGCAGCTTTTGCTGTCGCACGGATGGGCCGGCTCGAACCAGGGTGGTACCACGACCTCACAGAATACCAGCGTAAAGTAGAGGTTTACCTCTGCGTTTCGCTTGGTGAGTGCAGGTGGCCGGAGGCCCTTTTTATTGGAAATGAGGCATTCCATCTTAGTCCTCACGGGTGAAAACGCATCTGCATTTTGATTCGCAAACGAGGATAGATGTAGATGTCTATGGGCCGCAGCAACCACTTACCATCAGGTGGACTGTGTGCTTGTTTGTCACCCTTATGCTATAAAAAAAAAGAAACAGTTCACACTGCTCCCTGGAGGCCTTAAGTTCTTGGAGCGCAAGCTGGAATTGGTTCTCCATCTGGCGCGTCTTGGCGTTGCGAGTATTCATTTTACCATTTATTATAAATAATAAAAGAAAACAAAGATCGAAAACAGAAGGAGCAGAGTAAGCTAAAGTAAAGTTGTTGTTTTTTTTTCTATTTACAAGTCTTTAATCAATTTATCGTTAAAACAATTTGAAAAGAAACCCGCAAAGAATGTAATAACCCGAGTAATAGAATAAATCTTTAATTTATAAAAGGAATGATATGAAATAAGTATTACAATAATTTTTAAAACAATGTTCGTTACCTGTCACTTTTTGTTTCAACACCAAATTGTTTTTATATAATATTTATGTACCAACTTTCTTAAATATTAAATACAAAGCGGCAGTAATTAATAGCTATAACATAAAATTGAGGTAGATATGGTGAATTTACAATATTTAAATTATTAAAATTTATCGGGACCAATTACTTTTACAACTTATCACCAGGGTTGCCATAGCAAAAAAAAAAACTAAAGTCAGTCCACCTCACATGTCGGTCACATCGTGAGCCAAGTCCAGATATTTTGTTCGCTTATCTGTTTCGGCTTTCACGAGATTCTCGTCATACGGAATGGTAATGTCGACCAAAAATATCCTTGAAAGTGCCCGGTCCACCAGCACAATATCAGGCTTAATCGCAAGAATAGTCCTGTCTGTGATGATGGCTCGGTCCCAATAGAGTCTGGCGTGGTTATTTTCGAGCACGGCCTCCGACAAGTACTTATAATAAGGCAGTTTCCGATCCACGAAACCGTATTTCACAGAGACCTCCTGGTGTAGAATCTGGCTACTAGATTGTGTCAGTGCAAGTACTCAGAGTTAGAAACCGCAGAACAACCGGAGACGTGCCTAAGTGACTCACCGGGATCGCGACAAGCTCGACAGATGTCGACGGCGCCATCCTTTAGGACGTATCTCCGATAGTTGTTAGTCTTAATAACCTGAACCTGTACCGCACAGACAAAAACCACGGTTTCCCCAAAGAAGTCACCGAAACGTAGCCAGTGAAAGGAGGCAACTGTGTCTACGAGAGTGTCTTGTATATGGTGGGTAGACACGTGATGGGGCGGTATTTGCTTAAGTCTGTGGTCTTTTTGAACCAAATGAGTGACCCAAGTAGTCTCGGGAGCGACTTCTGGTCGAGGGCCTCTTGGAACTGTCGGGCGAGCATAGCGTGATACACCACGAACTTCTTCAGCCAGTAGTGATGCAGTCCGTCGAGCCCCGGACTTTTCCAGTTTGGAGCCCTTCGGGCCGCCTTAGCTACATCGTCTGGCGTTATGATGATGGGGTGTATAGACGTAATATCAGTACACTAACTCGCCACAACTTCCGTCTAAGGGCCCTGTGGTTTGCGCGTTCTGACCACAAGCCGCGCCAGAATGCGACAGTGTCGGCCTGATTCGGTGCTGCGCCCGTTCCACGTTTCGTTGGTCGCTCCAGTTATTTATAGAGCCTCTTTTGATCACTCTGGAAGAGACGATTCTGATTGAACCGTGTCGACCTCTCGGTGTATTGCCGAATCCGCTTTCCCCAGGCAGCTAATATAAAACTTGGGACCTCACGATCTGCAATCTCGTTTACGATCACTAGACCAACGAGGCGGTCAACAGGCCCGATACTGTCTTATTAGGTCCGACACGCATCCAAAATCCAAGTTGAATGCTCACAAAACACCGGCTGTATCTCCTAAAGTATTAATTCACTAATTACTTTTTTTTATAGGATAGTGTGACAAACGAGCACACAGTCCACCTGATGGTAAGTGGTTACTGTGAGACTGTAACCCATAGACATCTACATCCAACCTCAATAAAGACTCAAAATGCAAATGCGTTGTAACCTGTGAGGACTAAGATGGAATGCCTCTTTTCCAGTAAAAAGGGTCTCCGGTTCTCTACACTCACCATACGAAACACAGCAGTGTTAAGCTGCTATTTTACGCTGGTATTCTGTGAGAGCGTGGTCCTTCCCCGGTCTAGCCGACCCATTCGTGCTACAAATATACTTACGTTTTCTTAACTCATCAATTTTCACTAATTCTTCACTAAATATTGGCGTAATAAAATTTAGCATATCGTTGGTGAGGATTCCAGTTTGAAGGTAGTCAAAAAGCCTAAGCCCGACTTTATCCGAACACCTAGTAGCAACCCTATCTATGGAAGGAAACGACAACATACAACGAAGAAGTGATGTGTAAAAGTATGTAATCATAAGATTCTTGAGTGTAGTGAACACGCTCGACGATAGAATACGAAATGCTGAAAATGCGTCTATCTAAAAGCTTTATGAAGAAGTCCCGACTAACTTTAACTATGTTAACAAAATTTTATCATTATCATAGTGCGAAGTGCATTCCGTTGGTGATGTTGTATCGGGTTGAATGAATGAATGAATAACAATAACAAATCACACACAACACAACGCATAATACAAAGAAATTAAAACTACATAATAAAATTATAAATTACTAGCGATTGATAAATATATATTATTGTATTTATATATTTATCACATTACTAGGCCTACGAAATCAATTCTTGGGATCGGTTTAAGAACCACTAGAGGTATAAGTATATTAGGTGTGTATTTTTATTATAGATGGGATGGCAAACGTGAACACAGTCCTTCTGATGTTAAGTGGCCCATAGACATCCACATTTACAAAATGCAGATGCGTTGTCACCTCTGAGGAATAGTATCCAGTAAAAAGTTCTCCAGTTCTCTAAACTCACCATAAGAAACACAGCAACTAACCAACTAACACGAAACACACTATCTTACTACCACGTTCGTGCTACAACCATAATATAGCTGCAGCGTGGCCGTACCACGTTAGCCACGCAACAGCTATACTATGTGTGTGAAGGAAATGTACCGAATACGTATGTTAAATTGTATATAACTTTAGTAGAATTATTAAAAAGAATAAATGAATTTTCTTTTATTCATTATTCTGAGATTCAACCATCCTTTATTTAAATTATCACAGCGTCAAAAGGCTTGTATCCAATGTTTGAGAACAAATTAAAATTGACAGCTTAATATTTATTCGTTGAATAAATATGATTGTTTGAGATTTGGCTTATTTAGGTTCTTTAAAACTGTTTTTTTGGAGTTTATGGCCTGGTATCTAGACCTTTAGGCCAAGTCTTGTGTATTTTTATTTGGTTTATTATAATTTCCCCAAGCCTTGTCTTTATGTATTATTATCCTTAATAGTTTACTGCTTCACAATACGTTGATGCGTCACATTGTGAAGCCCTTGGGAGATTTTGACGGCAACTTGAGCCAGCAGGCAGCTGACAGTTGGTGATGGTATCTAAAGGCGCCAATGCAAACAGCTTATCCTGAGAATTCATCACCATCAGAGCACTTGTTTCACCGTTTCCACTAATAGTTCACATGCGTAGACAGTTAATACATAAAATCGCACGACTTTTACATATTAAAATCCACTTCAAACTATTATTTAAACTATAATACAGGAGCAGCAAACCGCCGCCGATCAAGTTCCCGCCAAAACTCTTCTTTAAAACTATGTCAGATATCAATGTTGCCTATTTTGTATCTGTTTATATTTTATGTTTTTATGTTTAATTGAATATAAAAAGAATAACCGGTTTTCAATGAGTTTTATCTTCGCTCGATATTATTTTATATCTAAACATTTCTCATATTAAATAAAACTAATTTAATGGATCCTGTTACGTTTAATTAACTGCACGCCCCATAACGCAAAGCGTTATTAGGTAGTGCATCACTCTCAACACGTCAATTACAAGCAATTTTGTGGTCTTAAAGTGCTCCTATGATAACCATATTCCACATATACAATAATACGAGTAGCCGTATATCAAGAAAACACTCAAATTAATCAATTTTATATTTTTATTAACCATTTAATATTGCTACTTTTAAAGAAACGGATTGAAAAAAATTTTTACGTTTACGTCCGGATATTGATTTTGTACGTGGTCACGATAACTGCCGGAAAAATTGACATTTCGGGACCGGGTTTTTTCATTAGCTGTAGAATTACTTCAAACGGTTCCCTATTTCATATCAATAGCCTAGTACGCGTAGTTTGTTAATAAAATGATTTTCAAGTTTTATTGCTATTAAAAATGTAAAGAAGCTCACATATTTTTTAGCCCCTTGATAGATAAAAGACTAATGTACCATACAGCCTATATCGATTTTATACTTGGTGTAATTGATTTATTTTAGTGAACATTATTTTTTTCCTGTAGATGATACTACCTGTTAAAATAATAGAGTGCTAAATTTAAAACACTTAAATAAAATATTTCAAAAGTCAGGAATACATAATTTTTTTCATCAAAATTAAATTGAACGCTAACGAGGCGTGCACTTTTGCATTTTCCAAACTATTTATTTTCATTGCCGACGTTTTAGGTGTTTCGCAACATAATAATCTTAGAGTAATAACATACATAATATGTAATAATAATAATTGTTTTATTGGTTCTCAATATGTATGCATTCTCTGTGAGTATACTAAACGTAGATCCTTTGATCCCGCTGTGACCGTCATAGTGATTCAATAAAGATTAAAAGTGATTCTTATTAAAGATATTTTCTTAACTTTTACCACTAGTATATACTCTGGAGTACTGTAACCGATGAATTATTGTTAACTCAGCGCTACCTACTGGGTCGCATTGTTAATCTAAACTAATTATGAATCCGCTCAAAAGCACACAAGAAAAAACTTAAAAATCGGTCCAGCTGTTTAGGAGAACTTGTGGCAAATGCACGTACAATATATATATATATATATATATATATTAGGTCCTTACATATGAAATTGGCGTTTTGTACGGGAGAAATATAAAGTCCATTTTTTTTAAATATATTTAATTAATCAAAGTATGCACCGTTGTTATCTATGCACTTTTGCCATCTAATAGGTAGTTCATTGATCTCTTTACTAAAAAAACACCACGGGGGCGAGAAGCAATAAACTCTTTAATGGTGGTTTGGACTGCCGCAACGGAGTTGAATATTTTTCCTTGTAAGAAGTTGTCCAAATTCCGCAAAAAATGGTGATCTGTTAGAGCAAGGTCCGGGGAGTACAGTGGATGTCGCAAATATTCCAATTGTAGCTCATCTAACTTAGTGGTGGTTTGTTGTGCAGTGTATGGTCTTGCGTTGTCATGGAGCAGCAGTAGCCTAGAGCGATTGACCAATCTCGGTTGTTTTGCAGCTAGTTCTTCCTTCATGATTTGCAGTTGCTGACAATAGATATCTGCTGTAATCGTTAGGCCAGATTTTAAAAAGCTGTAGTGAACGACACCGGTTCTAGTCCACCAAACACTTACAAGTAACTTTTTCTGAGTCAATTTTCGTTTAGGGCAGGATTTGGCTGGGTCTCCAGTGTTCAGCCATTGCGACTAGCGCTTCCGATTATCGTACAGTATCCATTTTTTATCACTTGTAATGATTTGATTTAAAATACCTTCATTATTTTGTCGGGAAGACAAAGAGCAAAGTAACGCAGCAGTGGACGCGTGTTTGCAAGTTCAATACACTCAGTTCATGAGGTATCCATCGTTCAAGTTTTTTTACTTGCCCGATTTGCTTCAAGTGGATTAATACAGTTTATCACTTACCCCGAAGCCTGCAGCTATCTCTGAAGTGCTTTGTGATTGATCCGCTTCCACAATAGTCTTTAATTCTTCATTTTCCACTTTGGTTTCCGGCTGTCCACGGGGTTGGTTCTGAAGGTCGAAATTTCCAGAACGAAAAGGTTGAAACCAAAAACGTACCGTGCTTTCTTTTGCGGCACCAGCGCCGTACACATCATTAATCCTTCGAGCTGTTTCTGCAGCACTGGTGCCACGATAGAACTCGTACTTGTAAATATACCGATATTTCATGTTTTCCATTGTGCGGTAATAAGCGACGCCAAAAAAAAAATGAGAAAAAAAATGAATGACTGTTTTTAAAACTCAAATGTACCAGCTAAATGAATTTATAAATTTGAATTTGGAATTCTTAACTAAAGAGGAGATATTTCAGATCATAATTCTTCTGTACGTGTGTTTTTGTCAAAATGTTACTCACAAAACATTATTCTTGTGATATTATACGACCATAAGGTTCTTTAATAGATGTTTAACAACTTGCAAGTGGACTACGAAGTGTCAATAATACATACAGTGCATCGTCAAAGTTTGCATCATACCGTATTTATGTTTATGAAGCAGTCTCACCTGCGGAAATACACGCTGTTCTAAGTTTGACATCCGTTGCGGTGGTGCTTGCGCCTTGAACTTTCCTTAACAAGTTCTTGTAGATGTAATAATGTAAAATCACCAACTTTAAATAATTTTCTTATTTACGTAACAAATCATTTATAAGTTGGACATTTTGACATTTGTTGTAGAAGCGTGGCATTTTCAATTTAAGATGAAGCCCTAAAGCTTTTAAACTGTAGTAAGAGTGACAGACCCGAAATCATTTCCTAGGTTTGAAAATGAACAACGAGTTACTGACTCTTACGTCTAGTTTTTGATGAATTTTATTTTTAAAAATTAACTCTAATTAGATGCAAATGATGCTCCGTTTACCTTACTCTATTAATTATTGTAATTAATATAATAATATATTTATATTTCTGTTCATCAATGGATCAATAAACTGAAGTGGCAATGGGCCGGCCATAGCTTGAAGAATCGACAACCGAAGGGGAAGAAAGGTTTTCGAGTGGCAACCTCGTGCCGGTAAGCGAAGTGAAGTGCCGTGCATTGTGGTATTCCTTGGGAGGCCTGTGTTTATCAGTGGACTTGTGAAGGGCAGTAATAATGTTGATGATGATGATGAATCAAACTTGTAAAGACGAAAGATAATACGCATAGTTTTATTGACGAGACGAAGGTCTTTCTAAGAAAAACATTTAATTATCTTTTAACTCATGACAGAATTCTACGGTACTTATCTTATCATAAAATTAGCGTCCTTTATTTAACCGTTCCAGTGACCCGGGATTCGAATCCGGGACCTCAGGACCTGCAATTGCGTTTACGACCATTATAAACCAACGAGGCAGTAATATAAAAGTACAGTGTAAGATTAAAGGCTAAATAAATAAATATAAAATACGAAACCGAATATTGTAGTTCATTTTATAAGTATCTGGAACATAGCGGGAGACGGCAAAGCGCAACCATTGCATACTTTCTCATTTCAAGACGGAGGATATTAGAAGCGCCGCACAACTTCCGTCTGTAATTCTATTAAGCTGCAAGGTTTATAATGCGTAATTACTTACCTAGATTGAACTATGTGAAAGTTGATTTGCACACGGCTCCTTGGAAGATTAATTTAATCTGTTTACAAAACTGTCCACCAGTTCCTAATCCTGATCTTTAATCACATTCGGTTTGATATTGGAATTTGCTTTGAAGTGAATAAGATACAGTTACCGTTACCGTTACAGCCTATCAAAGTCCACTGCTGAACATAGGCCACCCCCATAGAATTCCTCAATGTCATTGGAGATATTTGCTATAGTTGCCACGCTTAGCAAGCGGGTTGTTATTAGAAAGACTCTGCTGCCTATCTCTTGATTTGTTTCCCTCTGTCGCCTCTTACGACACCCACGGGATGATATGGGGCAGTGAATATTCCTACACCGCCAGTACACGGTACGCTTCACTAGATTCAGCAGACTCGAAAGACTTTGTCCACTGCTAGAACCAAACAGTTTCGTACTGGGCCACCAACAACCTACATCCATCGACTTCCTGTATGTATTACCAGGTCTGCTTACACTCTTTACACCATTAGTGTGGGCCGATTTATTCTCGTTCTTCCCCATCGATTTTCGATTCTTCGTGCAGTATAGCCGACCCATTAACAACTCAGTTAACAGGTCTGTAGGTCCATGTCAATAACTCTGGTCCTAGCGCATTTCAGTAGTTACAACTAAAGGTACGATACCTTTAAGCCTAATCCATGTCTAAGCCATGATCTATCGTATTGTATTGCTTGACTGTCTCGTTGGCTAATGATTATGTCGTCCCAGAAATCCCAGGTCGGACCTAAATTAGTCATTGGAGTTTTCTGTTGATAAATTCTTAGTAGTAGCTCAGACTTAGGATGATGGAGGTGTTTCGATTGTTTTTCGGTGTTTTGTATTTCGAAAGGTACGTATTACTGTTTTATCGATTTATGAGATTGAGGGAACAGGCAGTTCACCTGTGTTTGTGCATACAATTGTTGTACAATTCTGTCCTGCGCAGATGGCTAGTTTCCGTTATGACTGGCCGCTGTGACTGAAATTCGATCTGGAGGAAATAATATCGCATTATGTCTGAAATTAAAGTACGTATTTTTTATTGAATAACGATTATAAACAAGCACACAAGAGGAATAAGATGGAATGCCTCGTTTCCAGTAAAAAGTGTCTCCGGTTCTCTACAGCCATCATACGAAACACAGGAGCATTAAACTGCCCTACCCCGGGTGAGCCAACCCATGCTACAGCCATAATATATCTGCAGTGTTACTCTACCAAGTATAAAATACTTTAGTCGGATAATAATCGAAGTCGGAGTATTTTCGTATATTGAAACTTCTTTATTAACTGCTCGGTTAAACCGCTACCGCATCGCACTCGTCCATTATCAATGCGAAGTAAACGAGAATTCCTGATTGCCCTTGCACAGCTTTGACGTCGAATGGCTGTGTATTTTTATCGTTTTCTGATTAAAAAAAAACGAATATATTATTTTAAGACATTTATGTATGTTTGGTTTGCTTCATTTTTTTGTAATGCGTACAGCAAAGCATTGGAATAATTTGTCGGCGTTTGTTTTCCCGTCCGAATACAATCGTCACGTTTTATTTACAAGGCTAAATAAGCTTTTGTTACGCTAAGATAGTGCTCTTTAACATCTAGGGCAATTTTAAGTTATTGTTAAGTCTCGTGGTGTCACAGTCATTGTCATTTATTCCATAGAACAAAGTTACATTATATTGGAAATTAATTACATGGATAAGGACATTTACATGCAATTATTTTAATTAAAATTAGAATCGAAAACATCATTTAACAAATTAATTAAATACTTTTCATATCATAATATATTATAAATTATCCAGTTATGTACTGTAGCAATAAAAATTAACATTCATTAAGGCTATTTTTGTCATTTAGGTAATCGTCAACTGAGTATTAGCTTTTTTTTAATTAATAATGATTTTAATTTATTTTGAAAGGACATTGCTCTGCGCCCATACATTGTTCGCCCTGGGACCAAGAGCACCGGAAAATTATGTGTTTTATTGTCGATCATCAGTAAATTCTTATATGATCTTAATTTTATAGCGGACTAGCTACATAATACTACTACTGCAAAATCTGATACTTTTCTTGAATTAAATCATTTCAAGAAAAGTATTAGATTTTGAGTTTATAATCGAACCACGAATATTACGGCTTTTCATAGCTCCGAGTGATTTTTAACAAACTGAAAAACGATTTCTTAAAACATTTAGCTATTTTTAGTACCTATCTAGATAATTAGGTATGCAGTTTTTGTTCTAAAGCCTAAGTGTATGTAAGTTCAATGTATAAATGCATAGAATCTAGTTAACAAACTTGCTTTCTTAGCATTGGTTTTGAGGTGAGAGATAATGTTTGTGTGTATTAATGTAAAAATAAAAATGTATGTACATATATAATGGCTGTTAGCATTTAGATGTTGTTATTAGCATATACGGTACAGTAAGATACCTAGCACCTAAATGTACTTATAAGGATTTAGGCAGTCACACCGCTAGACATGCCGTCGTACAGCGAGCGTATCAACTACGGTTTCCCCAAGTTTCAACAGCGCGCGTTTGAACAGCGTGAATATCATCGACTACTATCTATTGCATTTGCAAGTGTCTGCGTCTGGACGGCGCTGTTCAAACGTGTGACTATGAAACCAGCCTTACCGACTTAGTATCTAATTGGTAGTATAAGTTGTTTTTACACTTATATTAACTTATTATGTTTGAATTAGAAATAAAACACAGATTAATTTCATGTTTATTGTTCATCTTCTAAATTGAAAATTAGAGTATTGTCTAAAAACTGTGTAGGGATGTCGATATTATTTTTATGTCTTGTAAAGCTCAAGTACTAAATAATGGTCATAACATGGGCGCAGTAACCGATGGTTCTGCGTACAACGATGCAATTCCAGCAATATTGCACGATTGCTTCTCTGTTCATCTTTCAACAACATTGAGCCACCAGCAGAGCCGCAATTTACACAAAATACACTTTCCATTGCGTTGCTGTAAGTCTGTTTATGAATGCTAGGTTATCGTTTGAGCGGTACACAGTTTCGAAAATCACAACAAGGTAAGTCGTTGTTAAAATCAATCAGAGTCCGTTAAAATAGCCAAGTCATAGTGTTCAATATATGTATAGACCCGAAAGTCACCAAAACACCGGTACAATTACAAAGAGCAAACGACGCCAACCAATGTAATTTGACAGAGTGAGAGATGACAGTGATAGAACCATAGATAAATATATATGTAGCAAGCTACAGATACGACAGTGACTTTTAGTCAAGTTTCCCAACTATGCGTTTTGGCGCTGCAGTCGCCCATTTTGACAGATGAGTAATAAAAAAAAATTAAAAAAAAATAGCTTAGAGATTGCAAGCACACATCCTTCAAATCATCGATATCGATGTTTAGTGGTGTTCTTATTTTATCGATATCGACAGAAGTGCATTATACAGGAATACTATTATTTAATGAAACACTTATAAGACATTAACATTTATTTTTTATTCAAGCACACCAACATCATATACATACACACATAATCTTAGGATTAAATTATAGGTACAATTTGACGAAAACATAGCAATATTTATTGTACATTACATAAAGCAAGTATCAAATTAAATAAATTAAGCCACGGGAATCATATTTAATCATAGTGCTCAATATTTTACTTTACAAGTTACTTTTTATATTAATTTTAAAACAGCTATAATTCAAATAGTTATGAATAAATGAGTACCTTCCCTGTATAAGATAACGAATTTTTCGCTAGGATATGCTAAATTATTATTTGGTCTATATAACATTTGTTTGTTAGACAAGACAAACATTTTTTCCTTAAGTTTGTAGTGTTTGGAGTTTTGTTTCATTATTAGAAATCCTATTCATTTCTCATCTAGGGTAAACCTGGCCATTTTGTTTTTTTTTAATTGTTTTAATTATACTAATAATAAAGTTATTTGTTTAACATTCAACTTCTCTATACTTCGACAGAGATTGGACATTAAGCAAGCCTTTGTGAGGCTTAGTCACCAAAATTTTAATATTTTTATTTTTTCATTAATGTCCCCTTTCAATATTTTATTATTTGTTGCACCAATTGTGCCCATGTAACCTAATAAAAACTTTTTCAAAACAAGCCAGGAAAACCTCAAAGTGCTTAATATTTTACTTTTCAAACTACATTTTACATTACTTCCAATACAGCTATAATTCAAATACTTATGAATAAAGTGCGTACCATCCCTGTACAAGATAAGTAATTTTTCATTAGTGGTAATGTTTTGATGCAATCCTTACAACAAATACCTTTCGATATTTTCTGACAAAATGTATTCAGTAGTGTAAGCTGAGCAGTGGTCTATAATTTTTTCCATGACTACGTCACCCACCAGCAATTTTTCTTTTGCACTTGATGGTGAAGGGGATAGGAGACAACACTAACATTTAATAATGTGTCTCCATAATCCTCTTCACAATTAGAGAATGTGGACTAACCATGTTAGATAATATCAAATATTTAAAGGCATATATAAATATGTTTGCATCTAGGTCAACATTTCTATATTTTATAGCTATTATACATCCAAAAATAAATTTCTAAAGGGTCTTGGTTAATATTTAATGGATAATAATATTCTACATTATACTGTTCAAATAATAATTTGTAGACCCTTATAAAACTTTCAAGTTATCCATCCTTGTCGGGATGGTATGCGCACAAGTCGAGGTTTTCCTTCTTGTATAGCATGTTTGCTATTATATAGAATGGAGTCTACAAAACCATTTTTATTTTATTTTATTAATGGCTTCAATCCAAAAAGTATGAAGTTGTGAAGTTTGTTTAATCACTCGTCTTAACTTTCCTCTTTGCACACCACCCGGTTATCCACTGATGCTGTCAGTGTGTCGAAAAATTCAACGACTTCTGCTGTTGAGGCCATTGTTGCGCCAGAGTTTGCATAGTGAAAATCATCTAAAAAAAAAGTACTTTTTAATTGAATTACTTTTACAGTTATTGCACCTGCAAGTCTTTCGCCAAAAGACACATATTTGCTTACAACAACAGACTTTGTTAACCTTTATACAATTGTAGTGTGGCTCACGGTATCCACTAATGTAATACCAATTATAAATTTAATGTAGTAATAAACAGCACTTGGCAGATATAGGTTGTCTCATTTAATAACGTCATTACATGGTCGGCTCGCCTGGCGACCTTGCCAGGCGAGCTAGCCACCGATAGTAATAAACTCATAATAAATATAAGACTTAATAAATACACACATTACCAAAATGAGAAAAATATTGCATAGAGCCATAAAAAGTTTTAAATAAATATTTAAAAAATAAAGCAAAACATATAAAATTATAACGCAAAGAGACAGCTAAGAAGACTTGAGATGAGAAAAGAGGATTTTTTAATAATATAAGGGTGACAAATGAGCACACAGTCCACCCGATGGAAGGTGGTTGCTGTGGCCAATAGACATCTAATCTATCCTCGATTACGAATCAAAATGCATATGCGTTCTCACATGTGAGGACTAAAGTGGAATGCCTCATTTCCAGTAAAAAGGGTATCCGGTTATCTACACTCACCATACGAAACCCAACAGCGTTAAGCTGCTATTTTATGCTGGTATTCTGTGACAGCGTGGTCCTTCCCTGGTCATGCCGAACCATTCATGCTACAACTAAACCACTAATATAGCTGCAGCATAGCTCTACCGCTTAAAAAATGGATGACAGAGATTACTTTTTTTTTCCTCAGGTTAAAAAGAATATTGGTTGAGAGAATATAAATTGAAGTACACAGTGGTATTCAAGAAGGGAATTTAATAACATTATCAAACCAACCATGAAGCAAACCAAATAAGAACATAATTATCAATTATGTTCCTAAAAAATTATCGAAAAATTTATTCAAGTGATCAGTTTTAGGAGGACTGAATTTTTTGTGTTTTATCTATAACAAAACAGGAAAAATGTTAATTTCAAGGAAACCAAAAAACAATAGAAAACAATGTGAAATATATGTTTGATGTATCTACTAAATAATTACTGTATAAAACGCAAATTATATTTTGTATAATACATATTTTGAAATGTCAGATGAGTAATCTTAAATTCTCATTTAAAATTGCAATTTCATAAAATTAAAAATATAATAAATATAATAACTATAGTCTTCAATCTTTTACCATTACTCATTTTATAGATGGAAAACTATTAAGACAAAGCAGGTGCTACTTGTATATTCATATCCTTATTATTTAAGCATGATTATTTTGATTTCAATGTGTAATGAAAAGTAAATTATGTGATTTATTACATATCATTTTTTTTAAGGTCAAAGATTATTTTATAGTATATTTTAAGCGGCTTAGAATATTCCATAATGAAATACAATTTTGTTTCTAAAATTTGGAAACCATTTTAGATTTTGAATAACTCCCGGATCTAGGTACAATTTAAATTAGAAAAGTTAAATTACGTCTGTATAGGATTTCTCTGTACAAAATATTAATTTGATATAGTAATTAATTGTATTTCTATACCTGGTTTACCTAGTATTAGCAAAGATATTAGTAAAAAAAAATGTAATTTATACCATTTTTTTTTCAAAATTTCCGATAGATGTTTATTTCTTGACAGCGATTGGGCTTTAACAAGTCTTTGTGAAACTGAGTCATCTAAAGTGTTAGTTGCAATCTTTGTCAAAATATTAACCAAGTTTCTCTTCTTTGATACTATTTTCTTCACTAATGTAACCTGTAATGAAATAAATAAAATAATTAAGTATCATATTTTGTTACTGAATGATAAACATAGAAATATTAATTTATTATTTAGAACTTTTGATGTGTTTGACTTGTTTTGACCACCCTATAAAAGCCCTGGCATTTAGAATAAGATTCATTATAGTTCTCATCGTAGTAATGTAATCACGTAGTTAAGGAAGTCAGTATTGCACTGAATTAGTTTTAATACATTATTGTAATGTAATAGTTATTAAATGCCATCGAGACATATTTGTAGTTTTTAAAAATCTTCAGCATCACTCCCGAAACTTATATGGCGCAGCCAGCACACAGCTTACAGCTGAGTTCCAGTACACTCAAATTGGTCTTGTCCACAGTTCCGGATATCCTCGAACCAAATAAGTTTATTAAATCAGGAGCTGAAGAAACCTTCCTATCTAGACAAGAGCAGCTCTACGAATAGACATGGCAGTGAGCTGGCTTTAAGTAAAGCTTTAACTATCCTGTCCCATTCTAGTTATTTCCTGTGGTTATTTCTTTATGGCTCTATGTTGTAACTTTTGAACTAAAATCGTTGAAAGTTATTTGACTGCTGCACAAAACTTGACAGTTATTAATTAAGTAAATGTTATTAGAAATAAAATAAATTGGATTAAATAAAAACAAAGTATATAATAGTAAGTAAATATAATCTTAAGAAGTGCTAAAATTATAGGAAAAGAATAATTAACAGAATATTTTTGTATATGTGGTATGTATAACGTGGTAGAGCCATGCTGCAGCTATATTAGTAGTATAGTTGTGCTCTCACAGAATACCAGCGTAAAATAGCAGCTTGACACTGCTGTGTTTCGTATAGTGAGTGTAGAGGACCAGAGACCCTTTTTACTGGAAAAGAGGCATTCCATCTTAGTCCTAACGGGTGACAACGCATCTGCGTTTTGATTCGCAAACGGGGATAAATGTAGATGTCTATGGGCCACAGCAACCACTTACTATCAGGTGAACTGTGCTATTGTGTCCCCTTACCCTATAAAAAAAATATACATGTATTGATTTTTTTTTAATAAAAATGGAACAAGGAAGACTATGTCACTTTCTTCAAATTAGACCTAAGGATCTAACAAGCTTGATCATCATGTTTGATGGTGTTCAATGTATTTCAAGTTTATTTATTAAGAAATGTGAATATATTATAAGATTTTTTATGACATAAACAAAATTACATATACAAACAATATACTATATATTTTATTGTGTAACAATTACATTATAGGAAAAGATGCATCTCTTTTTAAGATTCTGGTGATTCTAGATCAAACTGCAACTGAATTAGAAAATATTCTTAGTGGTTTCAATAGCTACTTAAAAAAAATTAAATAAATGATAGTTAACCAACTTCAGAATCCACGCATAATAATTCAGAAGGTTTTAGATATCCATTCATTTTGCAAATAATTTTAATTAGATTTAACCACAACATTAAATTGACAATTACATGGAGCAGAAAATAATTCCTATGGCCTTATAATATTAACACTTTCACTGTGTTTTCCAGACACAATAGTAAGACAATAGCAGTGCCCTATATATAGTGCACGGGACAGCGAAAGGGTTAATATTGGTATGATACTTAGAGATGGCCATGTTAGTGTAAGTGATGAAAAGTATATTATAATTAAGGATTCAGATTTCAATGTTACGCATGAGCAGTTAGAATTTAATATTAATAGATATATGAACTTAAATACTTAAATAAGCATGTTAGAATTATATTGACAAAAAAAACTCTAAACATTCAATTTATATAATGTTTCAAACTGAATTTGAAATAAATTCCAGTATTGAACAATTTGAACAGTTATCACCTTCATTTAGAGTCTAACAAGGTATTCTAAACTTCCTAAGATATATTATTAAGATTATTACTGGTAACTTTGATTATAAAAATGCTATTAAGTATGAAAATAAGATAGTAAGTAATAGAAGTAATTTAAAAACTCGTCGATACACACTAGTGAACAAGATTACCTTAATGAAATAAATAGAATCTCTTGTTAAAATAAGTACCATTTACAAGAAATAATTTTATCAAGATTGATTCAAATTCAAATTTATTTTTATTTGCGAATACAAGTAATATACTACAGGTAACATCTTTGTAAAAGATACATGTCATTGTAATGTGCCTATTGATGCATTGCTTAAATATTAATTAATTGAGTAATAACATTTCTTAGTTAGATATGTTTTAAATTATTTTTAAATTTATGAATATTCTCCGTTTGTGAAACATAGATGGAACTTTATTGTTGATTTTAAACAGCGTGCCAAAAACGCTTTATCTAAATAAAGCTGTCTGATGAAATTGTATAATTTTACTGTCAATTACTAAATAATCATTAAATATTTCCAAATTAGTTTTTATAAATGTTACATCTTGATAAATATGCAGTGTTGGAAATGACAGAATTTAATTTTTTTAATTCTTGATATATTTAATAATAATAATAATATTTTATTGGTAAAAGAATATGTTTTACAGAGTGTGTAGGCCTTATCCATTTAAGTTTTAAATAAACTTGTCCTAGGATAAAGCGCTCTTCAAGTTTGTAATAATTCATACATGCATGTTAACAATTTTTTTTAATTCCTAGAACTCGGCAACGGAGTAACATACAAAAAGTAAATTATACTAAATCATCTGTAATCTAAAAAAACAAAAAAACAAAATCTTATCTAATTTAAATTTGGTCATCAAGATGTCATAACAAATTTTCAGTCTTAAGGTAATCCAATTGCTTCAGCCAAGCAATTAACGTTCTTTTACATTCCAGAAATGACATTTTATAAATGTGTAGTACTCTATTTATTTTGTTATATAAAATTATTGATTTTGAGCAGTATTGATTTTGTGCAAAAATGGTTTTTGATATTTTTTTTCGAATAACACAGTATGGATTTCGTTTAAGCATTGATTTTATCATCAGGAATATTGGTTTTATGAGTTTTTAGAACACACAGTAAGATATAAAGCTGTCTAACGGTAAGAACATTACAAACATCATATACTTTCACGGTGCTGTATGTAATTTTTTTCATTAGTATAACTTTCAAGATCGATCTTTGAGCACGTTCAAGCTGAATTAATTTCGTTTTGTGCGTTCCACCCCAAATAGGCAAACAGTAACTGATGATCGACTGCACTAAAGTTTTATATATATGAATCAGAAGTTGTCTGTCCGCAACATATCTAAGATATTTAAATAACCATATCAATTTTCTAAGTCTTGATGTACAATTTTCAATTTGTCTGTGCCAATTTAATTGCTGATCTATGTACATACCAAGATATTTAACGGAAGAAACCTTTTCTAAAGCGCTACACTCGCAAATGAGAGAGTTTTTGCTACAAGTGTGGGCCGTTAGCTGCAGACTAGAAGGAGGTTGTAGAGAGTTAAGAATTGAGAATGTAATGTAGCAAGTTTTATTAATATTTAAAGATAATAGATTGTTTTTAGAGAGTTATTTGAGAGTTAATGATATGTACTTTTATTAATATTTACAATTTATTTTTACACAATTTCCAATCACTCTACACTAGATGGAATGAAATCGAAACTTCTATAATCTTTAGCAAATTAGGAATTTTACTTATTGATATTGAAGAATTGTTAAAATTATTAAAATCAGCAGAGTTAACAAATTAATTGATATACACCATAAGTTATAACAATAAAGTAAAAATAGAACAATATATAAAATTGAGGGAAGTCAAATAACATTTGTTTTAGATACCAATTATACAAAAAATTAATACCCATCACATTACCACTTCCTCTAAACTATAATTTTAATTGTTTAATACTCATACCTACTAGTAAAAGGTTCTGAAACAGTCTTGTTCGCTCAGTCTTGCAACTACCTATGTTCCTCCACTATGACGACAAGTCACAACTTTAAGTTGAAGATGCTTGTATGAATGCTTTAATGAGATTCTCAGATAGTATGAGCTCCAGCCTTCCAGTACCAGCCGAAAAGCAGATCTATCATCTTGGACATTAGTGATTTAATAAATCTTGAACATTTAAATAACCTTTTAAAATATGGAAAGTGAAATAAAATATAACTGTGAAAAATTTATAAATGTAAAAAGTGTTGTGATTTAGAAGATGTCAATCACATCATTATTTGTTAAAACAGAACTAAAATTTAACCATATTCGCATAGCATAGCAGCATCTTTGAAAATTTGTAATAAATTGTTGCTTTTTTTGCAAGGTTTGTTCTTGTGATATTTTTATAACGATTTAAGCAATCAGCTATACAATTTTTTGTCTTTCAATAGTTACAGAGACAATTTTTTAAGTGACTGCCACTTTATACCATGTAGTGATAATTAAAAATGGCTGGTGAAGTAATCACAAAGTGATGCAATGTTTTTTAATAAAAATGTATGGTTCAATACTGCATTACTGGAGTCCACTTGATACCCACTTAGAAATCACAACTTTCAGCAGTCGAAATTTAAGTACCTACCATGATAAGTAATAAAATTACTCGCCTGTTGCTGACAGAGGCACACCATGAGCTATTTAATCGTTAGTAAGCAAGCATGGATAAGAGTACCTATCGAAGTTTTGTCTTGTCAAGAAACTGTTCTTTGGAAAGTTCAATGATCTGGGGACTTATGGATACTATGAAATACATCCACAAGTTTCTTAAATTATCGTTGTTAGGGAATCTGCACCAAGACAGCATTTTTCGTATTCCATACAATATGCACTAGACCAGCACAAAAACAGAATATTGTTATTGTCACAAATAGCGGAGGAAACTTTGCGTCCAAGATCTCAACGCAACATAAATGCGAGGAAATACACTTCAATACACTTGCACTAAACTCATAACTCGGGCGACAATTAGATAAATATTGGTGGCAATTAATAATTAATATCGATAATTTTGACAATTTGCTTTGACAATACAATATGGCGTTTTTTTAAAATGGCGTCCGTAGACAGATAATAAACTAGCGACGGTAGCGCCAAATGGCATAGAATGGAACTAAGCTGTCACGGGCCTGGATAGAACAAAGTAGGTATGTCTATTTGATATCTTTTAATCGATTGTTTATAGTAAAATAATCGATTTTCCAGATCGATATAGATCTGAATAATCCTTGTCCGATGTCCTGAAATTGACTTAGAACACTCCAACGATTCAATAAGTCGATCCAAAAATCTCTCGAATCGGATTTATTCAAGAACTAGCTATATTTCAAGCAAATCAAGAAATACTTTTGCATAGTTGGAACGTCTGTTCCTTGTGACAGACAAAAAAAACTGTTCCATTCTGAATTGGATTGGGCAAATAATAATTGAGTTTTTATAACTTGAAGTTCCCAGTAGTAGCACGGAGTCTGGATTTGTGCCCGGTGTTTGGCAATACGCGTACCCCCTATTACATGGAACGTATAATATAACAGTACTACACATCTCTACCTACTCCTTGTAGGAAATAGAGGCGTGATGTTATGTTTATTAATTTAATGATGTTTCTATACAATTACTTGTATTTATGGTAGATTATCGTCAATTATGATCTGTGTCTATGTTAGGCATGTTTGAAAATGTCGCGATTGATCGAAAATAGATCTGTTAATGCTTGATTAATCGATAACCGATTCTAGTATGTACGATTTGAATCGATTTGGAGATCGTATTTTTTTCATGAGAGACTGACAAGTGACCATTTAGTGACATCAAAAATAGGAGCGCCAAATACAATACGTTTAATGGATATTTCCTAAGATTAATTATAGCTATACGTTACAAAAAGTATTGCATACATCATCCTTTGTCATACGATAATACTCGTATTAATACCATAGCAAGTATGGCAATATCCTACTTTAGTTTTAATAACACGTACGTCTCTACTCCTTCCATACTTGTAACAATATTAATAAAACAGCTGTATCTAGTCTGCAATATTGCTCTTTTTAAAGAACACATTTATAATTAATACAGTAACGTAAACGTTTTAATATTAATTGTGGTAAACTTGTAAGTTATCGTTTCATCATCATCATCATCATCACTACAGCCCTTCATAAGTTCACTGCTCAACATAGGCCTCCCCCAAGGAATGCCACAAATCACGGTCCTGAGCCACTTGCATCCATTGAATTATTGCATGTCTTACCAGGTCATCACTCCATCTAGTGGGGGGTCGTCCTACACTTCGCCTACCAGTACGAGGCTGCCACTCGAGAACCTTTCTTCCACATCGGTTGCCGTTTCTTCGAGCTATATGGCCGGCCTATTACCACTTCAGCTTACTAATCAGTTGGGATATGTCGGTTTCTCTGGTTCTACTTCGTTTAGTAAGACGTAAAAAACACTTTAGGGAATAATATAAAATAATATAAAGAAATGGTAATTTAATATTTTTTATTGTAGATTCTTTTTGCAATTTTATTCCAAATATATTGAAAATGTAATTCATATGAAAAACGATGCAACAGTTCATAAAAAAAATCAAAAATCGATTAAAATCGATTGGGCATCCCTAATCATTTTTCGATACCACATGATGTTTGGCGAAGATGGCGGCGATTAATGTTATTAGTCGAGTAGAATCTTTTTAATGTTAATTTTTGCATGCAGCTAGTCCGTGTAACAAACATATTTGCAACTAATATAATAAAATAGACAATTAATTATCGTGTATGTCCGATGCTTTTATTACACAGGGCGATTCTGGACATTGTCCTTTGTGGTGGCAATAAATAGTTCGTCACAGTCACTTTGACTGGAGTTTTTGGCGGGAACTTGACCTGCGGCGGTTTGTTGCTCCTGTATTATTGTTTAAATAATGGTTTGAAGTGGACTTTAATATATAAAAGTGGTGCGATTTTGTGTATTAAGTGTCTGCGCATGTGAACTAAATTAGTGGAAACTGTGAAACAAGTACTCTGATGGTGATGGATTCTCAAGATAAGCTGTTTGTTTGCATAGGCGCCTTTAGATACCATCGCCAACTGTCAGCTGCCTGCTTGCTCAATTTGCCGTCAAAATCTCCCAAGGGCTGCACAATGTGACGCATCAACATATTGTGAAGCAGTGAACTATGAAGAAATTATAATAAACCGAATAAAAATACTCAAGACTTGGCCTAAAATTATAGATACCAGGCTATAAACTCCAAAAAAAAGTCACTTTGACTTAAAGTCATAGAGACAGCACGATACTTAAGCAGCATCTTAAAATTGAGCAACGTTTGAGTGCTTTGGTATTAATTCCTACCTCCTTCTCTCAACGTTCCGATGACGGGGCTGTCAATGGATCATCTCCTCGTTGTCGATGTTATACCGTTACACGTATTCGGACCAGACGATTTTCTTTATCTTTCGTAATACGCACAACAAAGGTTTGGAATAAGCTTCGTCTGTCTTTCCGTCCGATTAGAATCTGGGCGTCTTCAAGGCAACATACATACCACGTTACCAGGTAGATATGGTAAAGTACCGGTACAATAAGTTAAAAATATAAAAAAGACTAGCTGGTACCCGGCGCGCTGCTGCTGTAGAAGAAATAATTGTGGATATATTGTTTTAAATTTACAAGATATATTGCTTAATTAGGAATCATTGAAATCGAATGATATATAACTTTCAAATAAATTTCTAGGTACAATACGCGCGCCACCTTGTCAGTTAATTGTACTATACCTATAACATTCGCGCAAGTGCAAGCAATAAGTTGACAAAGTATTAGCGTAATCTGATGAACGGTATAGCAGCGCATAAAATACGAACTAACAAACATAATTTTATTTTGTACTAGAGAGAAAAAGATCTGTGTAAAAGTTTCGTATAGTCTTTTTATGTTATAAAAAAAATAATTGAAAAAAATAAGCCAAGTGAGCTCAGGGGTATATTTGCAAGTCATAGAGATAGTCATAGAGAAGGTAGAGCCACGCGGCAGCTTTTGCTGTCGCACGGATGGGCCGGCTCGAACCGGGGTGGTACCACGACCTCACAGAAAACCAGCGTGAAGTAGAGATTTACCTCTGCGTTTCGTTTGGTGAGTGCAGGTGGCCGGAGGCCCTTTTTACTGGAAATGAGGCATTCCATCTTAGTCCTCACGGGTGACAACGCATCTACATTTTGATTTGTAATAGAGGATAGATGTAGATGTCTATGGGCCGCAGTAACCACTTACCATCAGGTGGACTGTGTGCTCGTTTGTCACCCTTATCCTATAAAAAAAAAAAGATACGAATAACAATTTGTAAAATTTTTGTCTCTCTCTGTGTGTGTGTCCGTCTGGGCAAATATTTTGAATGACTGGACTGAATGTGGTGAACCTTCACGAACAGATATACGAGAGAGCAATGCCAAAGTGATCTCATTTTATCCGAAGCCTTGGAAAATATTTTTGTGAAATGGAAACACTTATAAAATAAATAGTAATTTATATTTGTTTTTGTATCCAAATTACGCGACATTAATAGATCGCACCGAGGGCGGGGGTTATAATAGTGTGACAAACAAGCACACAGTCCACCTGGTGGTAAGTGGTTCATGTGACCCATAAACATCTATATCTTTTTACATTACCAACCAAAATGCAGATGTGTTGTCACCCCTAAGGACTAAGATGGAATGCCTCGTTTCCAGTAATAAGAGTCTCCGGTTCTCTACACTCACCATATGAAACACAACAGCATCAAGCTGTTATTTTACGCTGGTATTCTGTGAGAGCGCGCCCCACCCCGGTCGAGTCGACCCATTCATGCTACAACTAATACAGCTCCAGCGTGACTCTACCACGTACAATTATAATAATTATCATTTATTAGCGACCCGCCTGGGCTTCACCTGGTTTATTGATGTGCCATTTTTTAGATTTAACATAACGATCCAAAACATACATATAGATCGGGAGATGGTGACAGAAAATAGTCTCCCATTTTCTACTGCATGCCTTTTTAAGAATTGATAACTAACCCTAAAATATGAAAGATAGAGGGGTTACGTGCCCTTGCGCGCTTACACATCATAAAGAAAATGGGTTCTCTTTGTGTAAAGAATTTTAGTATTTTTCCGTGACATTATATTGCATGCCTTTGTAATATAACGTAGTTGGAACAAATTTAAGCTATAATAATTGATGGCATGCAATTCGCAACGGCCGACGGGGCTCAAAGGGTTAGTAGCAATGAAAAAAAAATAGAACATTTCCGTGTTTACAAATTGCATGCCGTTGTAAAAAAATTAGTTTTTATTTATCTCAAAAATACTCTACGAAAATTGGCATGCACCCCTCGTATGACCAAGGGTGGAAAATATTAGGAAAATGTTGTGAAAATTCAATACAAATTTTCCGTGATTCTCCCGCCGGGCAAGGTGTTCTGCCCGGGGAGCGGCCAACACTCCGATTGGTATTTCGGAGCTGTTCTATATATGCTGCTTTAACTTCGGAACTTTGTTAGCGCGATTTAGACTTCGACGTGTTTCGCTTGTGGCGCGACGACAGCGCCGCCACATCACTCCCCTGCTCAGACCGAAGGTCGACAGTGCAGTCCAATTGCAAGTGCCAGGGATTGCCTTGTAGTCTGCGGTGAGTCGAGAAGAAAGCAAGTAATCTGCGAGAGTGCCGTGAAGCAGAGGCGAGCAGTAAGGCTCAGAGCCGTGCCGAACACTGTAGTGCAGAGAGTAGCTTGAAGGAACAGGAAGCATTATTATTCCAGTGCTGCGATGAACCTTTATAAAGCTGGATGGTTTGCAGAATGTGAAGACTGCAGACAATATCTGCTCGGGAGCGAATGAATGGGGGTCACCACTGTGGCCGGTGGAAGGAAAAGGGGATATCTCCCGCCGGGCAAGGTGTTCTGCCCGGGGAGCGGCCAACGCTCCTTTTGTTATCTCGGAGCTATTCTATATATGCTGCTTTAACTTCCGAACTTTGTTAGCGCGATTTAGACTTCGACGTGTTTCGCTTGTGGCGCGACGACAGCGCCGCCACACCGTTTATCTTTATCTTTATCGTTTCGTTACAATCATGTTAGTCATTTCGAAGATTAGCCCGGACAGACAGACAGACAAAAATATTAAAAATAGTTATTCATATTTTAATGGCATGCAAATCAGCTCAGCTCCAGAATAGGCAGTTATTCCGATAATACAGACAGATTTATTCCTTAACGTAAACAACACGGAAAATACATTAGTGTTAAATCTGTATTTTAAACATAATAATATGTCGTCGAGAGACTGTCTCGGTTATTTCCTCTAAGATATAATATGAGCATATTACTTGCATCAGCAACACTAATAAAATTGCCTTTAACATTTCTCCTTAATATGTTGACAGGCTTCTTTTAGATCAGGGATGGTAATATTGTAGTACGGAAAATTATTCGCAAGACTCAGTTTAACTGAGATAAAATCTAATAAGATTTCTTATATTACACTAAACTGTTAAAGATACTTACACCCGTATTTATAAAGAAGTAATTACTCGTTGCTAAGGAATCTCTTCAAGTCATTACTTAAGGTTAGAATTCTTAATAACAAAATCTCATTCTATAGTTCAGTAACACACTTTACTTACTTGAGCAAATGCCCAAGTAACCCAAGCCCAAGTTTCTGTGTGACACCACTTTGTGATTGCGTTTATTTTCATGAAAAGCAAACGTAAGCTAGATTATTTTTACAAAATCTTGCAATAATATCTTCGAAATTACTTTATTTGATATAATAATGTTATATAAATTATTCACATAATGTTATAAAGTTTATAATATCATTGTTGTTATTTAATTGTGTCAGTACAAAAAAAAGAATGCTTGGAGAAACAAAACTTTTGACATGTTATAACCCCTGGAAATTAATTTAAATGTTCAGTTTTACACATGGATTATGTGCCGACACGTGATATTTTTACTTATAAAGATTATACATACAACGTGTAACAAAAACCATGTGGTTCCCTTTAAGTGCGCTATCAGAGTCAGTATTCAGCCGTAAAGAAATAATTTTTCTTTTCAAAAACTTGAACATTTAAAAATGTTATATTAATTCAAAAAGATTATTTGCAAATTGTATGTGGTTTTATAACCTCTTAACTGACATGAACATCGGTGAAGGGGGTTTTTTCACAATCCTCTTATTGTCCGGATAATGCAGAGGTAATAAAACCACATACAATTCGGTGAATACTCGCGTTGGGAAATGGAATAATTTTCATCATCATTACGGGTTGGAGTTGATACACTAACATTGAAATTATTCTTAAGTCCAGATATTACAAATTTGTTATATTTAAAGGCTATAGATATAACTATAATCATTAATATGACGGAGGTTAAAGTCATATGATGTGTCCCGTATTTTACTGCCAACGGTTTATTAATTATGTTATCAAGTTAGCAAAAAGTTTCTAAATTTTGTTTGTTATTTGTAAAATCATCCAGGTCTATATTTTGCAGTAAAGTAGGAGATGTATATTTCTTAATATTAGAGGATTATAATCAATGATTAATATTGAAGAGACGACACACAGCACAGCACACAGTTCCACAGAGTAAAGTCGAAAATGTTAACCTATTTCTGATAGGGTTGTACCTGATGCATGTGAAAAATTTAAAGAAAAAAAATTAGTATAAAACATGTGTGTTTATTGTAACTTAATATAACACCATGTTTATTATTTGTAACTTAAATTGTAACTACCGACTACTAAACAAGCAAAATATACATATTTTCATAGTATAGGGTCTTATGGCATAAGCAGCGGTAGCTCAGGGGTTAGGTAAGCACTCGCAGTAAATAGGTATTCTCAAAGAAGCTTCACATTATATATTTCTGTCAATATCATTTTCGTCAGATATCTTACCTATTCATGAGTACAAAAAATCAGGTGGTGAGGGTAATGACTGTGATGGTGGTAGTGGGCACTGTCAGTGGTGGTGGTTTTGATAGTGTTGGTGGTAGTGGTGCCAGTAATGGCCCACTGTCCACCACCACCAATTATACTACCAGAACCACCACCACCACCACTGACATCATTACCAGCACGATCAGCACCACCGTCCACCAACACCCCCACCACCAACACCACCTCCACTCCACCACTGTCTGGCAATTGATCTTTAAAATTACGAAATATTATTTGTCTATTTATTTCAATGCGCACGACAAACAGCCCTTTCATTCATACTACGACTGACTGAGCCGGCGCAAACTGGTTTGTACCCTGACGGAGCGTCGGTGAACCTGTCGGTGAGAGTTCACGCACACATCGCTGTGCTATGTGTGTGTGTACCTGCGGCGAGACGTTTGTATGTAGCTTCCCCTCTGGTCGGATTCTTTACTCATGTGCTTGTGCTCTTTGTGTACTCTGTGTACTATGCGGGGATATTTAGAATGTCCGTGCCGAGTATGATTGTCTTTTTCAGTCCTAAGATACCACAGTCGATGATTTTCTTATTCGGGTGATATCGCACAAAAATCCACCGATTATTCACTAATGATTTCCAAATGTCCATTTCACAAAACAATGTTTTAGTTTTGCACTGAACGGGTTGAGCACTGAATGTCTTGGTTAGTTGTTTTTTTTTTTTTCACTTTCACATGTAGGGTTTTCGCTTGTTAAAGATATGATTGGGATTTTGCACAGGTGGAACTCAGATTGTAGACATACAATTATTTAAATTATCTAAATTACAATAACTTATCATTAGATATTCCGATGTCGGGAGTTGAAGGTAGGGTTAATCTAAAGATGTTCGGATTGGAGGAGTAGGTAGAGCTATGCTATGGAATAAGTTGAACTCTTCCGCCATTGTAAGGGGAATTTGTAGGATGAAGACAATTTTATTATTAAAAAGGGAACATTGGAAATACTTAAAGTTATATGGATATTATTTATACTTAATGCAGGGATAATGGAGGATAGACTGCGTCTCTAGGTAGTTGCCTATTCTAATCAATGAGTTCTTTATATATAGTTGCGACGGGGACAACACACTCGGGTATAGAACTTTTGGTTACTAAAAACAATATCGTTGGTTATCTCTTCCAATTGAAACAATAAGGCAAGTAACGACGCTTCGAGGCTACTAAATATGGAATGAAATTTTGAGTTGATTAATAAAACCTACCTTTCTTTAAATTAATTAAAATATTTTACTATATGCAATATTAAAAAAAAACTAAAACTAGTAATTTAATTATCAAACAGCCGTACTCCCCTTGGTATCGTGTCAAGAACGTCGGCTGCGTTGCCCCGCTGAATGGCTATACTTAGACTTTGAGCGAGAAAAGAGCCAGCTCTCCTATCACCATCAGCAATGACCAGCCGCGGATGGAGTTCCTTTAAAAACTTCACCGCTCGTGGACCCCACAGGCCGATAGTATCTACAGCAAATGGTACAAATATGAAGTCATCTCTCAGAGACTCATATTTGAGCCACTTACTCAGTTCAGCTGCCCCGGCTCTAAGCGAGGTACCCCTGAGATGAGAGGCCGCCAAAGTGTCTACGCAAGTAGCGTAGGGCTTTACCTCTCTCCCAAGGGACCAATGTCATACTGTCGGGTCTCTTGCTATCGCCTTTAAATATTGACATACATATGAAATTCCGTGGAGCCCAAAATTGTCGACGCTGCTATCACAGGGGCACTGATGGGGTTAACAAATCACCGCTCCTAGTCCGATTCCTACGGCGATACGCAAGCTTTCGCCATCAAGTAACGTGCCGAGATTACATGATTAATAAACCATTTGAAATTCTGGTGATATTGTTTGTATTATTTAATATTGTATTTAATGCATTATTTAATATATCCCCATTATATTTTATTATGTTTATAGTTTTATTAAATGCATTAAATGAGTTAGTAGTTATTAAAATATTTTCTTTCATGAGTCGGACGAGTTCCCTTTCGTCATTTTGGACTGAGGTGTAGGTAGATGGCGGAGTCGTATTTTATGGTGTCTTCTTCGTCCATAGTGTCAAATATGTGTTTGAATAAGGTACCCAATGCACTAAACTACGGGGAACGTTTATTACGTTTAGATATTAAATGCAAGATTGAGTCATATTCGCGTCTGATATCGTTAAATCGTGTTAATGGAGACAACGTGTTATCACAATAAAGATTATTCGATTGTTGACATAGAATTTTTACAGTACTTAGAATTTCGTTAAGGTTAGTCAAGTGGAGATCGATATAGGAAATATGTGTGTGCCTAAACTCATATAGTTTACCTCTAATTATTTTTAAATTCCCTATCTTATCAATGATATGGATGCCGGAACTAAAAGGAAACGGCCGAACAATTTCCGTTTGCGCCTGGGACGAGACACTGAAAGGGATGTAAATTAAATACATATTATTATCAAAAGTTATTTGATAATAAAATTTAAAAGAATAAAATTTTGTTTATAAAATTAATATAATATAGATTATAATGGCTAATATTTAAATTTAGTGTAAATTAATCTATTACAGATACTTCGGCTGGCTTGAATTCATTCGTCTTTTAATTAATAGTGTGGCCGTACCGTTTGCTGCAGACACGAATTATTTTAAAAGCTACTTTCCAGACAGGTGAAAGTACCTTTCCTTGTCTTAAATGATTTTTAATTGGGGAGGAGTTCTGGTTTGAGAGTCATAATATGATTTTTTTTTTCTGATATGGAATACTCTTTAGGTTTCAGAATGGTGTTTAATAATAATAACTAAATAAATTTATTCACTTTGTTTACATGCAGGGTATCTTAAACTATTACAGTACTCGTTTTATGGCACACACTAGTAAGATGTTTTCTACAGTCTTTTCTCGTGTAGATTTGAGTTTGTGTTTTAACATTTTAATATAGTCGGAATAGGTTGTTCCGGAGCTCCTCTCGTATATAGAATTGGGAATATAGGGTTTCTGTCCAAAGACTAACTCATAAGGGTAAATTTCGTAGTGGTATGTGTAGTGCTATTGTAGGCAAGTGAGCCAACTATTTTGATTTACGTTGACGAAAGATTTCAGGTACTCTTTGAGAGTGGAATGGTTTCGTTTCGGTGCTCCTGAACATGTGGGTGACAGGAGAAAGACCATAACTGTTTAATTTTTAATAATTGTCATGTGGTTTTGCATAGATCGGAAGTGTTTTTTTTTCTATCCTTAAAGCGAATTAATTTACTGATTTTACCTAACCCTGCTTGTAATCCTGTAGGTCTGACAGCAGGTGAGAGTAGTGTTTTCTTACATCGAACTGTTGCTTTAAAAACTCTAAAAACTTTTCAAATGAGACAAAATCTTTTATGCTACACGTTGTTTCAGCTCTACCTTCTAGTTGGCTAAGTATGTGTTTAAATAGTATTGATTTTTGGGATTTATAATCTAGACTGGGCATTTTGACAATTGGATATAAACGAGTTTATTTTTTCCCGTGACCCGTCAAAGGGTTTAATGAATTTTAATAACACACAGATTTCTACTATTTTTCTTCTGCTTAAATACGCATTGGTATGTATCTAGAGGCACAGGGAGTTTCTTCACAATTACCTATTGTGATAATTAAATTGGAAGTTACTAATTAAAATTAAACTTTAGTCCGCTTGTCAACTCAACAACACAACACAGAACAATGTTAACTAATACACTTATCGTAACATAAACACATTCAACAATGTAACACAGTGACTTATTAGTAAATTCAAAAATGAATTTGATTTATGTTAGAAGTATCATAACACGAGAATCGAATGACTGGAAAATAAATTATAATATATTAAAAACTAATATAAAAATTTCGCAGTACCTACGCGAGCAATCCGAATTCAACCACCGCTGGCACCATTTTTAAATGTGTTACTGACTTACTGCTTACTCGGCGTTGAAGAATAGTCCATAAAGGTACGCCACAGGCCACGAGTAACGTACTGTTAAAATTAGCAGTCTATATGCGATGTGTGCTGTTTGAGTATGTGTTTAATTAGTGTATATGTGTATATATAGCACGTATATAAAAAAAAAATCAAAAAATAATGAACCCATTTTGATATTTAGATGTTGTGGACCTCATAACAAACTTTGTACTAAATATGTATAAATAAAATAATAAAATAGATTTTTGGAGATATTAGTATATGTATAAGAAATTAAACTTCAGATTATATGTATAAACATAAGCATGTAAGACGAGAACTACTGCCGACAAATTGTAATGCAGTTTGGCAGATGAAAATGTTAAAAACGTTTATTGTATAATTGGAAGTAAATAAATTAAAAAAAAAAAAAGATAATTTGGGCTCCTTATTCATTCCAAAAATGAGAGACGGCCGAACAGGATGGCTATAGGCTGTGACTTTTTTTTAGATGAGTTGAGGAGGCTATTTGCATGCCTTTAAGACCAGAAAAAACATATTTTAATTTTTTGTCTGTCTTCTGTCCGCCCTAATCAAACTTTCCAAATATAAAGGCTGAACAGATTGTAATGAAAGTATACGAATAAATAGAGTGCAATGCCACATGAGTAAAAACTAAAACTGTCAATTCCATGAGTGACCTAGGTTATAATACGCCTCCCTTCGGGAACACGTGCATTCTGGTCTCTCGTCAAGGCTGTCCAAGAGAACTTCTGTCAGCCATCTCTGCCATCTCTGCACAGGGTGGACGACTCACTGGCCCATGACGCAAAGGAGAAAGCCGATCTGCTAGGCTCTCTTTTTGCTTCCAACTCGACTCTAGATGACGGGGAGAACACACCGCCGAACATCCCGCGGTGTGAGTGCTCCATGCGGGAAGTGCTGTTTACACAGCGCTTGGTGCGTAAAGCACTCCTCTCCCTGGACGTCAACAAGTCGAGTGGGCCTGATGGAGTCCCACCTATTGTGCTGAAGACGTGTGCTCCGGAGTTGGCACCGGTTTTAAAGCGTCTTTTTCGGTACTCCTACTCCCTAGGCGTAGTCCCGGACTCATGGAAGACAGCTTTGGTGCACCCGATCCCTAAAAAAGGCGACCGCTCAGATCCGTCCAACTACAGGCCTATCGCCATCACCTCCTTATTCTCCAAAGTAATGGAAATGATCATTAACAGCCAGCTCATGTGGTACCTTGAGGATCACCAGCTGATTAGTGACCGCCAGTACGGTTTCCGTCGAGGTCGCTCAGCTGGTGATCTTCTGGTCTACCTGACCCATAGATGGGCGGAGGCAGTGGAGTCCAAGGGGGAGGCGTTGGCCGTTAGTTTGGACATAGCGAAGGCTTTCGATCGGGTTTGGCATAAAGCGCTTCTTTCGAAGCTGCCTTCCTATGGGCTTCCCGAGAAATTGTGCAATTGGATCACCAGCTTTCTTGCAGATCGGAGCATCAAGGTCGTAGTAGACGGTGCATGCTCCGATTACAAGCCCATTAACGCTGGTGTTCCACAAGGCTGCGTGCTATCACCAACGCTGTTTCTTCTGCATATCAATGATATGTTGCAAACCAGTAACATTCATTGCTATGCAGACGATAGCACTGGTGATGCTTTATACACCGGCCGTGCCAATATTTCTCGGGAAAACGTCGCCGAGTACCGGAACAAACTTGTGTCTGAAGTCGAGACTTTGTTGAACAAAGTCTCAGACTGGGGGCGACTAAACCTAGTCCAGTTCAATCCCCAGAAGACACAAGTTTGCGCGTTTACCGCTAAAAAGATTCCCTTTGTCGTATCTCCTCAGTTTCAAGGCACTCCCCTTGTTGCCTCAGCCAGTATCGGAATCCTCGGTGTCGACATATCGAGTGACGTGCAGTTTCGTGGTTACTTGGAAGAGAAGGCCAAATTGGCCTCTAAAAAGCTTGGCGTGCTCTGCTGAGCGGGACAGTATTTCATGCGGGCACACCGCTTGCAACTTTACAAGGCGCAGGTTCGGCCTCACATGGAATACTGTTCCCATCTCTGGGCAGGGGCCCCCCAGTGCCAGCTCCTTCCACTTGACCGCATCCAGCGCAGAGCGGTTCGAATCGTCGACGACCGAGTTCTTTCCGATCGGCTTGACTCACTGGCACTACGTAGAGAGGTTGCATCTCTTTGCGTATTTTATCGCATCTACCACGGGGAGTGCTCTGAGGAATTGTTCGGACTAATTCCAGCCGCTCAATTTCACCATCGCACATCGCGACAGAACTTGCGATACCATCCATATCATCTAGATGATTGGCGGTTCACCATTGTGCGATTCAGAAGAAGTTTTCTCCCTCGCACAACTTCCTTGTGGAATCGATTACCACCAGCGATTTTTCCGGACCGATACGACTTAGGGACCTTCAAGAAAAGAGCCTGCTCCTTTTTAAAAGGCCGGCAACGCATCTGCGATTCCCCTGGTGTTGCAGTTGTTCATGGGCGGTGGTAGTCACTTACCATCAGGTGAGCCGCATGCTCGTTTGCCCCCTCTCCTATAAAAAAAAAGTATATCTTATACGATAAACTTCGATATTTCAAAAAAAAACGACGAATTGATAAATAAATGGTCTCCGATTTTATTGAATTTCAACGCCGCCACATTAATATCCTACTAATAATAAGTTAGTTTAGTTAATATCCTAGATGGGAATAGAATGATATATTAATTCATAATTGAATTAGTAAAAATAAATTGCTATTGCCCATCCATTAGTCAGGCCGGGATCGATCTCTGGTTGTTTGCATACTGTAAATTTTCAAGGCAGCTCTTATGCCCTGAGCCACAATCGCTCATCTTTTTCATTTTCGATTATATACGTGTTCTATTATAGTAGATATTATATTTGAAACTCATCATTTACATCATTAAATCGAAAGCGCTTTCCAATGAAATTGGAAAACGGAGAGTAGTTTCCAGAAACCACGGGGGGACATATGTGTTTGTGCTATTTTCTGTTTGGATTGCATATCCTATGATGTCAGATACATTTGTAAAGAGAAATAAAAAGTCGAATAGTGGACGGTATTTTGGAGAGTGAAAAGAAGCACTTGCGTAGTATAATGTGAAACTTTAATGTGGTAAATGAAAATATTTAAAATACGTCTGATGTTGCAACTTATAAAATATTTAATAATTTATATTTAATGTTGCCAACAAATTCATCAAAGTTCATCGCAAGCGGATAAATATTATGGAAACACAAAGAAAATGGGCAAACAAACAACTTGTTAACTTTGCTCAAGCCTCGATCGTTTATGAGAATTAGACAGTTTATATCGATTCTCTGCTCCGGGCTACGTATGATGATATTATAAGCTGTACTTAGTTTACTCAACGTGCATTATCCTCACACAAACTGAGTCCAATAGAGAAGAATAAAACGTAGAAAGGTTATTCTTAAATATAAATGTTCTCCATTGACATTTCCAGTTCACACAGTGACCTAATTGTCAATCAATTTACTAATTATTAATGTGCCGGCAAAAATAAACAATGATTGAAATAAGTATCTATTGAATGTATCAGACGCTTCATTTTTCCTGTTTTATATTATTATGATTATTGAAATGAAATGAAATAAAAACTCTTCATTTATCCATAACATCATCGTCCATTGCAGAACATAGACCTCCGTCCGTTTATAGTATGCGTAACCTTGAGGCAAGAGTGAATACATGCTTTTGTTAGGTAGGGTAAAGCACCCAGTAGTCAGTCTTTTAGTGAGGACAAAAATTTGATTCAACTCTATTTTAAATACATTATGCATAAAAACATTCATTATTCTCAGAAAGGTTGTTTATTAAATTTACTAAAGAAATCATCAAAATATATTTATGATAGAATTATATAAAAATCAACATTAAACTAATTATGGCACTTTTCACCAGTAGTCAACCTCATTTCTTCACAAGTCAGCCATGTCTTACCCTGTAGTCAGCCTCTCACTTACTTTTTTTTTCTTCTCACTTATTCTTGTATATTTTGCATAGAAATTCTTAATTATGCATATTTTCAAATATCATCATCATAATCACCATCACCATCATCATTACAGCCTTTCATAAGTACACTGCTGAACATAGAACTCCCCCAAGGAATGTCACAAAGCACGGTCCCGAGCCACCTGCATCCATTGACTTCCCGCATGTCTTATCAGGTCGTCACTCCATCTAGTGGGTGGACGTCCTACACTTCGCCTGCTGGTATGAGGCTGCTACTCAAGAACCTTTCTTCCCCATCGATTGTCGGTTCTTCGAGCTATATGGCCGGCCCATTGCCACTTCAGCTTACTAATTCTTTGGGCTTTGACGGTTAATTTTGTTTAACTGCGGATAGCCTCATTTTTAGTCTATCGCACAGAAAACGCCAAGCATAGCCCTCTCCATAGCTCACTGAGCTTCTTCATACGGCCAGCAGTGAAGGACCACGTCTCAGATCTATAAATTATCACTGGCAACACGCACTGGTTGTACAATCTTATTTTGAGGTATGCCTGACGAGAAGATGTGTCGTGATCTCCCGAACGCTGCCTAGCAGAGTTGAATCCGCCGATTGATCTCTCGGTCGAAGTTGGACTTCGATTTGCCGACGATATAGTACTTATGGCAGAATCGCTGGAGGACCTAAGCACTATGCAATGACCTCAATAGTGTCTCCCAACGGATAAGCCTTAAGATGAACATGAACGAAACAAAAATCACGTTTATCGTCCATGTCACACCTATGCCGGTAGTTGTTGGGAGCACTAAGCTCGAAGTTGTTGACGAATATGTTTACCTGGGACAAATATTCCGACTAGGTAAGTCAAATTTTCATATATAGCCCCAGCGAATTCAGTACATTTCAAATTTACCGTGCAAAACAATTGTTACATGCAATATTTTTTAAGTCAATAATTTTAGTGCCACTAGTCAATTCCTCTTCACAGTTTTTGCAGCTTTGTTTATTGCATTAAATATATTTATTGTATAAAATTAGAAATATGATATGTATCATATTTTTCTTCCTCCTTTTGCTATTTTTTGAATTAAACAGCTTTTACGCTTTCCTTTTTTTGTAATTCTGGTTTATTTTTTTGACTTTCTTCTTCTTTCTTTGTTTTAGCTTTAAATTTCTTTTTTTTTAGTCTATACATCATTTTTTGTTGCTTCGCTTCTTCTTTTTGTTTCTGAAATTTTCTCCATTTGGAAGAAACAGCACCTATTCGTTTCTAATCGCCCTCATAACTTGTGTTAATTGGTCTTCTTTGTATTGATGGATGGATTTATGACATAATGGAATTCTAAAACAAATGATTTTCATGTAAAAATAACCGTGCATACATTGAACCCTTATTGAAAAGGCTTTAAGGTACTATTTTGTGCAACAGGACTAACGGCTGACTACTGGATTTTTAGACCCATGGGTCGACCCCTGACATGCAATTACATTTGTACGCGGCAGACTACTGGAAAAATACACTTTTCGTCTTATAAGAGCTAAGCCCAAAATAATGAGCAAACTTGGTACTATTCGTTCCGTTAATTTCAACTGTATATAAGAAAATCACGAAAAAACCAGTAGTCAGCCACTTATGGTTGAGTACTGGATCTACCTTAAAAATTCGAAACGCACTAGTCGGCCACCTAAATTACAACATATTAAACAAATAAAATGCATGTAATAGTTAATTTTTTACACCACAAATTACAGCAAATATATTCAAAAACTTACCAAAATCTTGAGCAGGTTTCATTAAGAAAAAAGTTGCAACAGCGACGCATCTAGTCATGTCTTTGGCAGTAGTACAAATTAACGAGTGTAGCTCGTAAACCTGACATGCTATTGGTTCGTAAGTGTGCGTATTAGTCAATAAGGAGACACAGATTCAATTAAACTTTATTTTAATGGTGTAAACAAATTTCAACATTATTTATATGGAAATAATGGTGCGGAGCTGACTACTTGGTGTTTTACCCTACGCTAAGACGGTTTTGTTGACGGCTAAGACGATTCAGCATCTACGAATTCGTCGTACTACCAGCAGTTGAGATTGTAGTCAAGCATTGGCTAATTATAGTAAAAAAAACTTACCCATTTTATGTTTTTTTTTATAATATTTTGTCTATTGAAATCTAGTGTAACAATAAATGGCCTTATTTATAAACAACAAAAAAGGGTTAAGTATTTCTATATATATCGTAGGAGGCTTAAATAAAATATACCTTTATAACTACGTAACTTTTACTCACACTAAACTTGTACAGTCAAAACAAACTGAAATGGACCGTAACTCAACGCAATAAGACTTTTAATTCTTCATTCAATACAAGCAGGCAGGACTGCATAAATTACCGTGGTATAAGCCTTCTCAGCGTCGTCGGTAAATTGTATGCAAAAGTGTTGATTGAAAGGGTTGTGAATGAAACAGACGAGAAAGTATGGGATGCACAAGCGGGATTTAGAAAGGGAATGGGATGTACGGATCAGGTCTTTTCCTTGCGGTGCATAGCCGAAAAGTGTTTGGCTAAAAACAAGAAAGTCTACTGCGCGTTCGTATATCTAGAAAAGGCCTATGATAGAGTGGTGAGGAATGAATTGTGGTCAGCACTGTCCGTGAACGGTGTGAGCAGTATCCTCTATCTCCAGTAAGGATAAACGGGGCATACACTGAATGGTTTAATATCGAAAAAGGTGTTAGACAGGGATATGTAGCGTGACCGTGGCTGTTTAATCTGTTCATGGACAATTGTTTGACAGATTTAAAAGAGAATGAAAGTGGGTTGAGAATGAATGAGTTACTCGACAAATGTTTTCTCTATGCTGATGACCAAGTATTACTTGCGTCTTCGGCCGAGGAGTTACAGGAGATGATAACTGCTATGAGTGGAGCTTTTGTTAGAAAGGGAATGAAGATGAACGTAAGGAAGACGAAAGTGATGGTGTTTGAAAAAGATGAGGCAGTGACAGACTGCAATATCGTGATTGAAGATGAACAAATTGAACAGGTGAAAGAGTTTGTGTATCTGGGGTCAAAGTTTACAAGAGATGGAAAGCGTGAGAGTGATATCGAAAGAAGAGTGAATGCAGGAAACATAGTGAATGGAGCTTTGCACTCCTTTATGAGCAGTCGCAAGGTGTCTAACAAGGCTCGTTTGGCTGTGCATGAGGGGGTGTTGGTTCCGACACTTATGTACGGAAGTGAAAGTTGGGTATGGCAGAAGAAACATGAAAGCAGAATAAATGCAGTTGAGATGAGAGCATTAAGAAGTATTATAGGAGTTAAATTGAGTGACAGGATAAGAAATAGTGAGATAAGGAAACGTTGTGGTCTGAAAAAAGATGTAGTGACAAAAATTGAGAAATGTATGCTGAGATGGTTTGGCGATGTCGAGAGAATGAATGGAGAACGATTGACGAAAAAAGTGTATAAGGCGAATGTGAATGAAAGTGTTGGAAAGGGTAGACCTAGGTGGACATTTCTAGACCAAATCAGGGACGTCTTGAAAAAGGCCAGGTCAAGAGTACCCTAAACCGTAGAGCATGTATGAAGGGAATAATGAAAGTGGACGAAGCGAAACAAGTATGTAAGGATCGTAGCAAGTGGAAAGAAGTGGTCTCTGCATACCCCTAAGGGAAAGAGGCGTGATTATTTGTATGTATTCAATACAAAATAAAGAAAATTGAACCTTATTTCAAGTAAGTTAAAGTCTTTACAAATACAGAGTTTGGAGTGCCTTGTAAAGGTCGCGGCGGCTAAGCCATTGTCTTCCCAGTCAGCTGATTTGACGCCTCTTGACTTTTTTATGGGGACGTATTAAATCATTTATTTATTTTAGGAAGACAACAAGTGCCGAGGAGCTAAAAATAGTAATTCTATGAGTGAACGATTTAAGAATAGTGGAAAATGACACTGAATTGCTTCCTAAATTATTTTCTTTCTTTTTCTTTCTTTTTTAAAACGTAACCTCCACACTAGGATTTTCTCTTGTATTGTGGGGGCAGTGTACAAACATAAATTGCACAAGGACAATGCAGACCCGGAACAATTATTTGTAGGCCATACAAATATTGTTCCGTGCGGGATTCGAACCCGCGGTCCTTAGCGCTGCAACTCAATTGCTAAGCCACTGCGCCACTGAGCCGTGGTGGACATTTTGAAAATGTATTAAAATACAACGTTGCATGAGAGTTTAGGCTATCAGTAAGTTAAATATTTGATTCTTAAAATTAATGTAATCTTGAATTCACATCTTTTAAACGCGCCGTCTTTGAATTATGTTACTTTTAGTAGTTTGTTATTATTTTCAATTACAATTAAAATTTTATGCAAATTCATAACATTTTGTAACGAATTTTGCCTATTGACATTGTATCATAATCAATAAACAAAATTATTCAGTGGCGAAAGTCCAAAGCCTGAAAAGTATGATTGAAAAATGCTATCAAATGTTTACTAGACTTAAATAAACAACTCAGTGCACGGAGTTCTGACATCTGTTAATGTTCATAGGTAGGTATTTCTTTAACGTAATCAATCATGTATTGTCGGTTTTTTCGTCACTAATACCTACCTACAGTTGTGTCAAGCGGCGGCTGCGTTACGTTTCTCGAACGCGAGCGAATACTTATATCTAGCAAGACCTATACCTAGCGTTCGTGGTTTTGTACGGTGACCACAACATTCTTCCAGAATTAGTATAATTAATTTGATACTAATCAATGCATAAACATGTTTAACTAAGAATTCAGTGTATGAATTATGATTATAACATAATATACTAATTGCGGTATCTGAGGATGTGCGTTAATTACGTTAGATGTTGTATATATAAATAAAAATAATCTTGAAATTTTAACTGAAATCTCAACTAGCAGAGTTCGTTACCAAATGTAATTGAAGCCGTTTTTTTACACTGTTTCTAACAGGTTCAATTTGAGCATGAGCGTAAGTCACACTGTGGGTCTAAGAGATGATTGCCCCTTGGATCGGTCTGTTCTTGTAAAAAGTTATAAAATACCTAGCTGTTTGTCCAACATATATAAAAATAGAGCTTCAGAATGTAATTTTTGGAGAGCATTAAAGCATCTGCAAGGTGATACTGTGTCTCTGAGTATTGATGACTGATTTTTAACGATATAATCTAAGATATTTGTAAAAATCACCTGGGAGAATAAACGTGACGTGAGTAATATTTTGACGTACCTTGATTACCTGATATCTGCAAATGGCCCACTGGCTAAGCTAGCAGATGGGCATGCGATCATAGTACATACTAATACTACTCAATCTTACACATTAAGTTCGTCAGAAAATAAGTGACGTCTGGTGGCCCAGGGATCTTGGACTATTATGTGTTCAAGATTAAACTATACTACTGCTGTACATGACGAATAACTCATTCAGCGAATTTATATGACCCTGGTTCCGAGTCAATCCAAAATCGGTTATTTCATGCCCGTATCTCGGAAATCACTTTAAGCCAAAACCCATTCTTTCTCCAGTAGTATCGAATTTCCGTCCCATCAACTATGAGAGTGAACCTTAGCTTGCTATCTGTAGATGGAACGTAAGTAAATAGGAGACCTAGATTTAAATAGGAACCTTTGTAAGCTTACACTGGCTCTTTTCATTTCAAAAGTGAGACAAATAAATGTGTAATTGATGTATTGTTGTTAAGTTCCTCCGAGTCTTGATAGAGAAAATGGAGAGAGTGGCCTCTTTCCTGAGTATTATTTCCTTTGCCTGGCCCGGTAACCTTGAATCAATATCTAAAATGCGCACTAATTCAATGTAACTGTCTCTTGGAGTATTTTAACTGCTTTTTTATGCAAATCTGTACTTTGGAGATAATGCACCAAAAAGTGACGTGCCAGCCCCGACTAACTAAAAATTATATTATGTATCTAATCAATGGGAGAATAATCCATAGTAAATCCGTAAAAGCAAATGGTAAATTTCCATTAATATGCAAAGGCTGTCAAGAAAATTTTCAATGGCATATTATGGAAAAAAGACAAAAGAGTTCTTTATTGATTAAGAGTTCAAAATATATTAAATAGTAATTGGAAATTATTGTTACGCCTTAATTTCTCATAAAAAGATTTTGTGAGAAATTAGTGACAATTAGTGACTTACGAAAAAAAGTGACTTAATACTTAAGAGATCTAGAGGATTCTAGCTAGAATTCAAGCTAGCACCCTCTCTAATATGATATTACTGCCTGCTTTTGAGATGTGATTTCTATTCTAAGATTTAGTGACTTTCGTTTACCGAGATTGAAACATATTACTCCGACGGAACTGAAGTTATCCATAATCTTACGAAAGATTCTGGCTTGAAGATTATATATCAGAGAACAACTCCAGAACGCCTCACTAAATTAGCATAATCAGGAAAGTCTCATTCGTGGAGCACGGCTACCTTTAGTTGTGCTTATATATTTATAATATAACATAATATATGACTGCAAAAAGTCAAATTTCTTAGTTAAGTGTAAGAGTTCAACAAAAGTTGCTTGTCTGCTAAATTACATTGCTATCATTTAAATACTTGAAAGATAAGGTGAATCGAAAATAACTTATATTATAACAATTTGGGTAATCATTATTCAACGTGAAAATTACAGGACACATTCTAAAGATAATTAAAATATATTATCATATTAAAAATATATTTGTTTTCTCTAGATACCTTGTACGCGTCGTCTTTGTTCTGTAATATCCTGTGAAACTGAGTAATATGGGGCTTCGAGGACGAATAAATATTTTTTTTTTTGCGCCCGAAGCTATTTGGAAATGGGCTACCACAGAGGGAGGCCGAAAATGCATTACGCATACCACGATAGCCGGTCTATCGTGGTTATGGGGGACTCACTGCCTACAAGGGGAACCTAAGTGCTACCCCCTAAAAACTGCCTTTGGGGACTGGCAACCAGCTGTTGAAAGCTTCTTATGCCGTATCTTAAGTGGCCCTCTTTTGGGAAAAAAGGGCGCAGACGGCTAAATGCCGTTTAGGGAGTGCCTACGAAGGCATATTAATTTTAAATAATTTTTAATTTAATTAGAATTGGCCTGAGCCACCAGGAGACAGTTCAGGTCGTTTGACAATTTATTACGCGGGTCCGAGAGAATGTTTCTCGGCCTGCGGACGCTGTAGCGGGAGGGGAGTGGAGCTGTATAAGTAACTGCCTCACGAATTAATGTGTTGTTATGGGACTCTGATACTTGGAAGAAGTTTTCAGAGAGTTTTTTTAAGAAATTGTTGGATTGTTGGGATTTCTAAGTCCCGATGAAGGTCGGCATTACGGACGTACCAAGGCGCGTTCGTAGCTCGACGACAGAATAGGTTTTGAACTACTTGGAGTTCGTTAATAATTTTATCGTTAGCGTGTGCAAATATAGGAGCCGCGTAAGACATTACCGGTCGTATACAAACCTTGTAAAGGGTTCGCTTATTTCTTAATGACATTTTACTATGTCTGCCTAACATAATGTTAAGCCTACCTAGATAAAAACGAGCTAGACGCGTTACTCTTTTGACATGAGGCTCGAAAGTGAGCCTATAGTCAAGGGTGACACCTAAATATTTAGCTGACATATGCCATAGGACAGGGGTCCCTAGCATTCGTATAGGTGGAGTATTTTTCTTGTTTTTATTACGGCGTCTTTTAATATCGAATTGAACTGCGGAGCTCTTCTCCGGGTTCACATCGATACGCCATTTTTGGAACCAATCTCCTAGGTCATCGACTGACTTTTGAATCTTGTTCCTTGCGGAAGATAGCCTAGGGCTTTTGCAGTATAGAGCAGTGTCATCTGCGAAAAGTGAGAGCTGTACACCATTCGACGGGATTGGAATGTCGTTGGTGTATAAGATGTACAGGAGGGGAGCTAGTACTGATCCCTGAGGAACACCAGCTTTAATGGGGCGCTGAGAGGATATTGTGCCTTCGTGTCTAAAACGAAAGGTACGATGTTGTAAGTAAGAGGCCACGAGACGTACTAGACGATCGGAGAGTCCTATTCTATATAATTTGAAAATAAGGCCTTCATGCCAGACTCGGTCGAAGGCTTTGGCGATGTCGAAAAACACCGCGATTGTCTTTAGTCGACGTGGATAAAAACCGCTGAGGATATATTCCACAATGCGGTGTACTTGTTGTGGACATGAGTGTTTCGCACGGAAACCAAATTGGTGTGGGATGACAAGGGGGTCACCGTCTGTAGGAAACAGATGGCGCCTCATTCGATTTTGAATTACTCTTTCAAAGAGCTTGCCCATGGCCTTGAGGAGGCTAATGGGACGTTGATTGGAGGGGAGGTTAAGAGGCTTGCCTGGCTTGGGAATACCAATGACAGTTGCCTCTTTCCAAGTAGCGGGAAAGTAACTAAGATTGAAGCAGGCGTTAAAGATAATAGATAAGAGGGTTAACACCTGCTCTGGAAAGTATTTAAGGGCTTGGTTGGATATGCCATCCGCGCCCGGAGCCTTTTTGGGCTTAAGTCCTTTGATGAGGGATGAGATCTCATCATTGGACACAGTGATAGGGTCAGAGGTTGTGGGGGGTGAGTTTCGGCGGCGGACCTCATCCTCCACTTCCTGAATATGTGAGATGTCGACAGTTTGAGAGCTAGGAGAGCATTGTGCGGCAATGCTGTCTGCAAAGCACTCAGCCTATTCGTCGTCCTCGAAGGCAACCGTACCGTCGGGGCGGGAGAGAGGGGGAGTGTGAGTTGTAGCGTCTATACGGAGGGCTCTAGCTATCTGATAGTACGCTGTTTGAGAAGGAGATATATTCTCCATGAGTTTACTTCTCTGGAGGTCTCGAAATTCGGAAAGGTATAAACGGAGTTTTCGTTGAAGACGATTAGCCGTATGCCTTTATTCGGGGGTGGGATATTTTGCTGCTCTCCGGGAAGCAGCTTTTTTAGCTTTTAATATGTTGCTAATATATAAGGGAAGCCCATTATTACTAGCAACCGGGACGATCCTTTTATTCTCCTTAAGGGAGGATTTAATTAGGGTTGAAATTGATTCGACCGCAGTGTCGATTTTTACGGGACTGTCTGTCTAAATCCGACGATAGGTAATTAGGGGAGTCCTGTGAGTCCATAGCTTTCGCTAGGGACTCCTTGAAACCCTTCCAGTTAGTGAAGGTTTTCGTGGTTATAATAGGGGGTGGCTGATGGCCAAGAATAAGGGAGACCGGTCGGTGATCGGATCCTATATCGTCTAGTGTCTCAATAGACCTGAGGTTGAGTGAAACTCCTTTGAGTAACGCAAAATCTAGTACATCTGGGTTGAGATCGGTGGCATCGGGATAGTGCGTTGCACCGAGGGGACTGTGAACGGTTATGTCAAGAGACTGCGTTAAATCAAGCAGTATCCTCCCACTACGGTTGATAGTATGGCATGTCCATTCAGTATGTTTAGAGTTAAAATATCCAAACATAATGACTGAATTACCTAGAGATAAGATGGCCTCAAAATCATCTTTGAGGGGGAGGATTCCAGGGGGAATGTAACAGGAGGCTATGACTAAAGACTGATGTCCCGTCATAGCTAACCTGCATAACGTAGCTTCCATATTGATAAGCTGCGGAGTATCAATAAGAGAGCAATGTAGTGTCTTCTTGTAATAAATGGCCGTGCCGCCGCCTCGGCGGTCGGGCCTGACATTACGAAGAAGAGAATAATTTTTAATGGATAAGCCTTTGTTGTCTTTAGATTTAAGATTATTTTCCTGTAAGAGGAAAAAATCAGCTTCGCGATCTTTAAGGAAGAGCTTAAGCTCTGGGAGGTTATTTCGCAATCCGCGAATGTTAAATGAAATAAGCGATAACCCGTTAGGCTTAACACGACCGTGACTTATAGGTAGAGCAGAAGGCTCTGTCATTGTAAGCTAAGTTAATTAAGTTAACTTAACGCAATAAATTACTGTGCTCTACGAGAGCCAAAAAACGGTCCTGAGGGGACCGTGCAGCTCGCAATTTGCTCGCTAACACCAAGATTTCGTTGACTTCGATGTTCCTTATCGCGGCGTAAACCGTGTTAAGGTCATCGCCGATTGACGGCTGTTTCTGCTGCGGAGCAGAGGTTACCTGTGGCGGTGGATCGACCTTTTTGGGGCCCCAGGGAAAAACTGGAGCCTGCGTAGGCTTTGAGAAGCCCGGAGGTGGCCTAAGCGGTGCCTGTGGTGGTCTCGGGGGACCCTGAGGGGGTCGTGCAAAGCCCTGAGACGGCTGAGATACGCCCTGACGGGGCTTCCTAACATATAAAGCCGGGAATGAACGGTCATTTACCGGCGGTGGGACCTGTCTAATTATACGAGGACGAGGAGCGCACTCTGTAGCTTGCCGGGTGGCCTGTCTGTTGACACAGGACGCACGCGGGCGGGGATACGGCATCTTTAGGCTGGGGACACTCTTTGGTGATGTGTGGGTCTAGGCACTTAACGCACCTGGGTGGGGCAGAGCAATTGGCCGCCGCGTGATCGTACAATTGGCAGCGGTGGCACTGCGCCGGGAAACCTACCACAACCTTTACTCCAGACAAGCCGCACACCGTGCGTACTTGCCGGAAGATGGTTATCGCGTCCGGAACGTTGGCTAAAATAACTAAAATTAACGGGTATCTCAACCCGGTCCTACTGTGCATTTTATGAACAGCTTCAACGGGGAATCCTTGTGACTTAAGGTCATCAAGGATCTCCTCGTTGGAGAGTTTGTAAAGGAACGTATTGATAATGATGATAATGACAGTTTGAAATCACACTGGCTCTCAATACAGTAGTACTGTTATTTAGCGCCGAAATTTAATAAAATTACGAAGAGATTGAAATGTGTAAATATAACAAAAAGAAATAGATTAAATGACGACCTAGTAAGACTCAGCAGACTAGAATAGTGGCATTTTGCAGACGAGAGCTACGTTCAGCAGTAGACTTGTGAAGGGCTGTAATGATGATAATGAAAATATGAAAACTTTTAGATAACAGTGGCCAAGATGGGCTCCTTTTCTATTCCGTGATCAACTACACCGTGTCCACGATCGACGCGCTCTACAAAGTTAAAAAACTATTTTAAGTTTGTTACAAAGCTCAAATCATATTTTTCTGTAGAATTTTTATTCAATAAACGTGCAACTATCGATACCGTTTCACATTTGCGAGAACTTTTACGGCTTAAATTCAATTTTGATATCATATGTCAGGTTATGAAATGTTAGACTGTAAAGTGTTGTAAATAACTTCTCTCTCTTTTTTATTACTATTTTGATGTTTATGTTTTTATGTAACATAGATAAAAATATAAACATGTATAATATATACATACAATAAATAATACGTTCATACTTACATAGAAACATCTATGTAAATATACATAAGTATGAATGTAATGGAATTTTATATTTGATTTTATATTTACATTGAAATTTCTGAATTATCTGAGATTTTACAGACCATCAAGAACCGATAGAAATACAAGCATTTCGTGACTTTGACCACACCATTCGCGCGTTGTTTTAAGTTTTTATCTTTTAATATTATTTGAATTTACTAATATCGTGAGTACAAAAAAAAGAAAGAAAGGGTATTTAATTAGCACGTAAACAAAAATAAACTTTTCAAACACAAAATTATTGAAATTACAACACACAAAAACCAGTCATAAATACAAAAAAATGCAATACAAATAATATTTAATAAATTTAGTCCTTCTTATTTAGAATATATAATATAGAAAAAATGTGTGCAGTTCACACACGTTAGAAATGAAAGCACAAAATGTGACCGAGATATTAGGAAACACTGTATAGGTACTGCTTTTAATCTTATTTTCTCGCATGCTAAATCCTATGAATGTATACGTTTGTCTATTGTAGTGTCGCTTTTTCCATTCATCGGGCTTCAAATCACTACGATTCTAAAGAAGATTTCACTTCAACAAAAACAATCGAATTAACCAGAAATTTCGAATTCATTTGATACCAATAAAGTTAATTATATTTTCCCACAATAATGTATATTTGGATTGAACGAATGTGTTGTATCAGTAAAATATGTACTAAATACCGTAATTATTCAGATGTAATTCCGTTAGTGAACAGAATAATTAAATTACCGCTTCTAATGTTATTGGAGATGGCACACACATAAATAGAATTTATCACTCTGATGTTGACGTTTAATATATAGTTAATTTTTTTTTATAATTATGTATTAAATTTTAATAATAATATTACTATTTTATGTGAACATTTTATGTTTTATATTTTTAATTAAAAAAGTTGAAGTGACAAACGAACCAAGCTAGCAGTAACAGTAACTTGACTACATCGAATCAGTAATTAATTATTGGGGCGATATATACGCGTTAACAACAAAATTCCTGAAAATATACAAAATTTAACCTCATCTGAGTTCAAAAACTTTATTAAACAAAATTTGTATAAAAAGGATTATTACAATACAAAGGAATTTATGGATGATAATAACCCTTGGAAATAAGGGATTGCTACCAAGCTATTTCTAATTTCTTTTGTGTTGTTAATTGTGTTTACACCTATATGATTGTAAGCTGTAATTTAAAAAAAGTTCCGCTGGGTTTCTTACTGGTTCTTCCTAGGATAGAGGTATTTTCCGAACCAGTGCAGTAGTAAATTAGACATAAGAGTGACTTTCAATAAATATTATTTATAATCTATATTGAATAAAAAAAATTGTTTCTGTTTCGAACTCACAGTATACCGATCGTAAGTGGCCACTGCACCCTATGGATGCGCTGCAGACCAAAACATACTCGTTGTAGTGCATGCACCGCTATTTACTGACAGTATTAAGTAAGAAGGTGGTACTCACTCAGTCGTAGGTAGGAGTCAAGTTATGGAGTCCTATCACTTTGCTTATTTTTATACTTATAGAGAGGGCTTTCTACTTCGTTATTTACTTAGCAATATTACCAACGCCGTGACCGTTACAGCCTATTAAAGTCCGCTGCGGAACATAGGCCTCCCTGTGAGGCAATCTATGGGGGAGGGGGGAATAATACGAAGGCGTTTTACGAAAATCCGGGAAGTGAGGCGCACTTCCTAAGGGCCCCGGGTGATTCATTGCGGGATGCTTTTTCGATTTTCGATGCTCTAGCACTATATTTAGTCTTAGGACACATGTAACGATTTTGTGTTGGCTAGATTAAACCAAAGTAATATTAGTCATGAAATAATAATGAATTGATTATCAATGATGTTTAAAAAAATTAGCTAAGATTGGCGTTAGAAAATAAAATGACGAGTCTTAATTTTTTTAATTTGAAGAGCACTTCCCGCCCTCCCTCTTTTGCGTGCACTATCCCCGTTAACACTAAGTCCTGCACCATTATTCCCAATAGCGCTATACTAGGCTAGATACAGCACCGTTGGTAATAACACGTGTTTTGCCTCTACATGAGGCGTCCTCGGGTAAAGTAGACTGCGGTGGCTGACAGCTAACACTTTTTTGATTTCTTAACGCTTTTCTCAGCAAAGAAAAATAATATAATTTAAAATTAAAAATTTTGTACAGCCGACTTCAATATAAGCGACTTCAATATAGGTTATTTAAGAATAACTCAATAACCATTGGTCTGACCTTGATCAAACTCATATGGGACCACACGAGAACTATCGGCTTTCATATAAAAAAAATCGAAATCGGTTCGCCCAGTACAAAATTATGAGGTAACACACACATAAAAAAAAACATACACTCGAATTAAGTACCGTCTCCTTTTTGGAAGTCGGCAAATAAAATGGTCTCACACCGGAAATAAATGATCTCAGATTATCTTATATCTAGATAATGACACATTAATAGATTTTACTTAGGCGGACTGGTGGCTAGTTTTAAAAATATAATTTGGCAAAACTTTTGAATGCGTACATCTACAGCCTAGTTAAGTACATTTACAGCCACTCTTGAACATGGGCCTTCCCCTTTGATAGACTTATAGGGGGAATTTTTGGCATAGTTACCACGCTTGGCAAGCGGGTTGGCAACGACAGTTTATTTTATTCGTTATTAGGAAGACACTGCTGCTCATCTCCTGGTTTTTTCCCTCTGTCGCCTTTTAGCACACCCTCGGGATGATATGGGGTAAGGGTGATTCTTACACAGACAGTATATGGTAATGAGGGCATCCACGACTTTTTCTACCACCAGGGCGGCGCCACTTTAGAGTGAGGTAAAATATTTGACAGATTTCATAGCGGGGACGATAATTTCTTAGGAAAATGTACTCTTTAAGGTTTCTTTCTGTATTATTAGTTATATTTTATATAAATTACATTAGAAATGAATAAGCCATTTTTTTACGTGGTAGAGCCACGCTGCAGCTATATTAATAATATAGTTGTAGCACGAATGGGTTGGCTCGACCGGGGTAGGACCACGCTCTCACAGAATACCAGCGTCAAACAGCAGCTTCATGCTGTTGTGGTTCGTATGGTGAGTGTAGAGAACCGGAGACCCTTTTTACTGGAAAAGAGGCATTCCATCTTAGTCCTCACGGGTGACAACGCGTCTGTATTTTGATTCGCTAACGAGGATAAATGTAGATGTCTATGGGCCACAGCAACTACTTACCATCAGGCGGACTGTGTGCTCGTTTGTCACCATATCCTATAAAAAAAACCAAACTATAAAAATAACTAAAAGACGACTTTTGAAAAAAAAAGAGTTATTATGTGCAAAAAATTAAAAATGAAACCACTGACGCATTGTGTTATATATAAATACAATACCCTAGATAATGATAAACTATTATTTAAAACTAATTTCTCAATTAACTGACACTGTGTAACAAAAAACTTTACCTCAGTCGCTACTAGCGACATCTGGTGAGTGGAAGATTATTAGCCCTCATTATAAGTGCATTTTAAGCGCTGAATACTTTTTTATTTTTTATTTTTCTTTTCCAGCACAGGATATTATTAATGAGTGTTAATAATATTCTCCATTCCGAAATATCCGATGGGAACTCTAGCCGTGTGTGAAGAACATTGAGATATTATACGGACGTGCGTACCTTTTGCCAGAGTTCTGTGGTACGTTTGTACACAAGGAAGTACATTACACTTCAATAGTGCAGGAATGGATTATAATGAACCAGTACAGTGTTAACTCTGAGAGAATTATTTATTTATTTATTTGAGAACTTTCTTGCTCTAACCATAAAGGTGACAAAGGGCGCACTAAATGCCAGTTAGCATTCTCTGTCAGTCAACCCAAGGCATGGTTAAAAATTAGTGACAGGTGACTTAGATAAATAAACATAAACAAATATAACACGTAGTAAAGTAAGGCTTATAAATTATATAAATACATATGAATACAAACAAATACATATTAATTCATAATATACCGATTGTCCTTAACACACATACATAAATATATACATACATAGTTTTATACATACATACATAATATATCTGGATAAAGGTAGCAGTATAAATTCATGTTATATGTAAGACGCGGTTGTTTTCGAAAGATGTTCCTGAACTAACCTATTAAAGGCAACCTTATTTGGTACTTTCCTAATGTTTATAGGTAATGATTTACAGATTAGTGCAGTGTAGAACGGTCAAAGAATTTCCGATAAAGCAATAATTATCTGCTAATTAACTGCCGTGCCCCCGCCAAGTCGAGCAAAAAAGCGGCACGGCCGTACCATCCTTTTCTCGAAGCAGTTCAGGCCATTTTCGAAACAATATAACTTCGTTGTGGAGAATACTAGAAGCCTGAATTTTGAAAATAACCAAGTAGGCATTGTATAAACTAGGTATATTTTGAAATTAATTAAATTTGAAGTTTTTTTAGTTTAAGAGTTATATAATATATATATATATATATATATATATATATATAACTAGTCAAAGTTTCTTAATTTTGTCACTAACTGACTGACCGATCATCAAAGCTCTAAGGCACTTCTAGCAGACATAGAAGCTTTAAATTTGGTATACAATTATTGTTTAGTATATAAATCAAGGAAATTACTCTGCAATTTCGGTTCAGTTTTTGAGATACACCAACTGCATAAATAACTTTGTAATCCCATATAAATATATAGGATTACAAAGTTACATTTGCAGTGAATGAATCAGTGTACCTATATATTATGTATAATATAATGGAATAATAGGTGTAGACAGGTACCTAGATGTAAGTATCTATAAAAAGAAATGAGATGCCATCAAAAACATACCTTGTAAAAAAAACCAAGTATCGCAACTCAGTTCTTCTATCGTAAAAAGTTGTGAGATCCATGTAATACCAAGTCGGTTAATTTATTCAGTCCCTACTTAAGGGTCCTTCTGTCTTAAGTTATTACATAATTAGCTAACCTAACAACATCTTATAGTGATCACATCAATACTCAAAATCTTTTATATTTTAAATAAATAGATTGACTTGGCCATCGCATGAAAACACAATGTATCTTCTCAAGTAATACATATTACATTAAATTAGATTGTTTAGTGCGTTAGTGCGTTTTAGTATTTTCTAACTGCCTAGTAACGCTAAATTTTCCAAGTATTCTATATATGTGTTTACAGGTGTACAGTTCGTCCTGGTTTGTGTAAACATTTGAAGTCAGAAATGCAAACTAACAAGTGTTTGATGTCCTACAGACCAAATATTACCGCACAGTAAAGCTACATTTTCCAAGTACTCTGTATATATCGACGCTGGAGAGGCAATAATTACCAAGCGACATATTGCCAAATATACACTAGAGAAGTTTGATGTTTCGTTTGTTGGAAAATAATTCTTAAAAAAATCGGTGTTTAATCATAACTACTAAAAACTAACAAACTTAAACCGGCATTTAAAGATTACGAATTTTCTCAATATTTTATGAAATAGTGTCGGTTAGTAATAATTTCATCAAAATCACAAACAGGTACGTTAGGTAAGTAACTTACCCAGATCAACTAGTAAAATTGACTAAAGTTCATTATTTTATAATTGTGTTTGAAGAAAAATTACGCGTGAGAAGTAACGCATGTTTGGCATATAGGTAAAATGAGCTACATAAAAATCAAAAAAACTTTTCTGCTAGCCAATTTTAAACATATTACTGATTAAACTAGTGGAATGCGGGAAGTAAAGACTGTGTGAGAACCTCCGAAGGAAGCGGAGTTATAGCCGAAATAAGAATTTTTAATCTTTTTGCTTTTTTGCTGTTTTGACCCCCTAGGAATATAATGAGACCTTTTTGCCCCTATTCAACGATGACTCCCTTGACATCCTCTACATGATAAGTTATTCAATCTGACTAGGTCACCTACCAACTCACTTTGCATGCCTTAAGCGAAAGCCCAAGATATGATCTCCTATCGCCTATAAATTAAGATTCCAACGTTTTATCGAATAAAATCGTACCTAGCAATCATATTATACATATAAATGATATAAAAAGCACATTGTTAGAAATATAAATGATCGTTGAAATTATTAATATATATTTGAAATCGATTATTTGCTATTTTTTAATAAAAAGGGATTTTAGTGGCTGTTGTGTGGATTTATCATGACCCCAAGGCTTGTAAACACGATAACTTTTGAAAATATCAATTGTTTAACTCAATCTATTTTTTAATCTTTTCATCTATCATGTGGGAAGCCACTAAATGTAAATGGCAGTGTAATTTTGTTTTGTTTAGCTATAATTAATTTTTTTCGGCTCCAAAATGGCGAAATTTTCGTTGATTTGGTAGCCTCGTATATAAATTATTTCTGTAAATGGGGAGCTAAAGCCACAGAGTAGTTTACTCACACTCAGTTCGGCGTCAATCGCCGTCGTGAGTGGATATTGTTTCGGTTGTTTGCAGCGGCTCAAAAAGATCGCTGTATAAATACACAATATTCGAATAACCAAATTTCTTTAATACTTGATTATAATAAAAATAAGAGAATTTTTATTACAATATTTTAAAAGCACAGAATAAATAATAGTAGTACGTACTAAAAGTAAGTAGTATCATTTTTTGTCATGGGTGACATTTTCATGGTTTTCGAGGGTGTTGAAACCGATAGGGTTGTCGAAATGTAAATCCAAGATGGCGGCTGCAATAGATACCAATTTTTTCATCATGGGTGTCATTCTCATGGTTTTTGCGGGTGTTGAAGCCGATAGTGCTGTCGAAATGTAAATCCAAGGTGGCGGCTGCAATAGGTATAAATTTTTTCATCATGGGGTGTCATTTTCATAGTTTTCGAGGGTGTTGAAGCCGATAGTGCTGTCGAAATGTAAATCCAAGATGGCGGCTGAATTAGGTACCAATTTATTCATCATGGGTATCATTTTCATGGTTTTCGAGGGTGTTGAAGCTAGTAGCTAGCTAGTGAGGGTGTAGAATAGTGCTGTCGAAATGTAAATCCAAGAGTGCGGCTGCAATAGATATCAATTTTTTCATCTTGGGTGTCATTTTCATGGTTTTCGAGGGTGTTGAAGCCGATAGTGCTGTCGAAATGTAAATCCAAGATGGCGGCTGCAATAGATATCAATTTTTTCATCTTGTGTGTCATTTTCATGGTTTTTGAGGGTGTTGAAGCCGATAGTGCTGTCGAAATGTAAATCCAAGGTGGCGGCTGCAATAAGTATAATTTTTTTTATCATGAGTGTCACTTTCATGGTTTTCGAGGTTGTTGAAGCCGATAGTGCTGTCGAAATGTAAATCCAAGATGGCGGCTGCAATAGGTATCAATTTCTTCATCATGGGTGTCATTTTCATGGTTTTCGAGGGTGCTGATGCCGATAGTGTTGTCGAAATGTAAATCCAAGGTGGCGGCTGCAATAAGTATAATTTTTTTTATCATGAGTGTCACTTTCATGGTTTTCGAGGTTGTTGAAGCCGATAGTGCTGTCGAAATGTAAATCCAAGATGGCGGCTGCAATAGATATCAATTTTTTCATCTTGTGTGTCATTTTCATGGTTTTTGAGGGTGTTGAAGCCGATAGTGCTGTCGAAATGTAAATCCAAGATGGCGGCTGCAATAGGTATCAATTTCTTCATCATGGGTGTCATTTTCATGGTTTTCGAGGGTGCTAATGCCGATAGTGCTGTCGAAATGTAAATCCAAGGTGGGGGCTGCAATAGGTATAAATTTTTTCATCATGGGTGTCACTTTCATGGTTTTCGAGGTTGTTGAAGCCGATAGTGCTATCGAAAAGTAAATTCAAGATGGTGGCTGAAGTAGATATCAATTTTTTCATCATGGGTGTCATTTTCATGGTTTTCGCGTGTGTTGAAGCCGATAGTGCTGTCGAAATGTAAATTCAAGATGGTGGCTGAAGTAGATATCAATTTTTTCATCATGGGTGTAATTTTAATGGTTTTCGAGGGTGTTGAATCCGATAGTGCTGTTGAAATGTAAATCCGAGATGGCGGCTGTAATAGATACCAATTTTTTCATCACGGGTGTCATTTTCATGGTTTTCGAGGGTGTTGAAGCCAATAGTGCTGTCGAAATTTAAATCCAAGATGGCGGCTGCAATAGATATCAATTTTTTCATAATGGGTGTCATTTTAATGGTTTTCGAGGGTGCTGAAGCCGATAGTGCTGTCGAAATGTAAATCCAAGGTGGCGGCTGCAATAGATACCAATTTTTTCATCATGGGTGTCATTTTCATGGTTTTCGAGGGTGTTGAAGCCGATAGTGCTGTCGAAATGTAAATCCAAGATGGCGGCTGCAATAGGTATCAATTTTTGCATCATGGCTGTCATTTTCATGGTTTTCGAGAGAGTTGAGAGAGCCATGCTGCAGGTATATTACTGGTATAGTTGTAGCACAAATGGGTCGGCTCGACTGGGGAAGGACCACGCTCTCACAGAATACCAGCGTAAAATAGCAGCTTAACAATGCTGTGTTTCGTATGATGAGTGTAGAGAACTGGAGACCCTTCTTACTGGAAAAGAGGCATTCCATCTTAGTCCTCACGGGTGACAACGCATCTGCGTTTTGATTCGCAAACGAGGACAGATGTAGATGTCTATGGGCCACAGCTACTACTTACCATCAGGTGGACTGTGTGCTCGTTTGTCACCCTTATCTTATAAAACAATAACAAAACAACATGTTTTTGTAAACTGTCAATTAAACCACACAATTACTTGATATTAAGTCATGAATTGTTGTTATATCCTCTATTTTATTGTTTATTCATTTTCTTGTGTTTTTTATTTTTTTTTATTTTATTCTTATTCGTATTAATTTTGTTTATTAATTTGTGATTGTAATCTGAAGTGTCGGAATATATTATGTCTTTATGTCTTTAATTTTTACTTTACTGAGTCTTAGTTACTACTTATTAGGTATCATTATATAGCGTTATTTTTAAAATAAATATGGTGTTATTTTGATTTAAGATAATAAAATACCATTTTTATTTTGTCCTATTTTATGATTTAAAATAATATAAATTTTTTGGATAAAATAACCTAGATCACTCCTGGCGTTGCTCTGGATGTGTTCAATTCACCCTTTCCGAAGAAAAAGGCTTGACAGACAAATAGACAGACAGACAAACTTTTAAAAATTCATAGCAGATATTTAGATATCACAGACAGATACTCCAATTTTATTTATATGTATAGATATCAATTTTTGACTGCTTCTTTGGTCTAGAGGTCGTAAACGAGGCTGATGTTTTTGAGGTCCCGGGTTCGCATCTCAGATCGGGTCAAAATATTTTATTGGCATACACTCGGCCACTAAACTAGAAAAACTAGCTATCTGCGCTAGTATTTGTTGAGGCTGGCTTCTGTGACTGGAATTCGGTCTGTGGAACATTAACATACATGTAAACGTTTGTTCTTTTGTTTCATCACTGTATTATTTTGTCTGCAACTAACATTTTGCTGTTCGAGAATCGACCGTGATGTTGTACGATATATGATGTAACGTTATTAATTTTAATTAAATTATTAAAAATTTATTTTTATTTGAAACTAGTGATTTCTGGATTTCGACAGCAGCGCCACGTACCGGGTCCAAAACCTAAACCATCCAGGGACCCAACTCAACACACATGTAATTCATCAGAATCAGCCGAGCCAGTTTCGCGTTTTAGCGAGACTAACACAGAACAATTGATTTTTATATATTATACAGATTAAAATAAAATTCCACTTCAAGGTTAAGGGAGTTCTTTAATCTGATATATTTTTTCATGAAAGCAATCTTCAGTGCTCTCCTTATACATTTTTATAACATTTACGAACAAGCAAACTTATTATTTATTTATTTAGATAGATACACCATCGACAATATCAATATGCATTGTTACGAACGAAATACAATTTTTTTAGACAAAGGATATGTCTTTACAGGTGTATACATGATTATATGAAAAAAAAACTAAACAACATACATATAAACTCTAAACAAACACAAATCAAACTAATTGAGCAGAAGCACCACATCCAGTAAAAAAAAATTGCAATAAATAATAGTTTAGAATCATTAATCGGGCAAGATAGGTAATAGTAAGTCTTTACATTTTTTTTTTGAATACACGTTCGGGGTTGCTAAAGATGTCTTAAAGACGAATGCTGCAATCAATGGACCCTGTAGTCAACTTCAAACAATGAAGGCTACTGATGTGTTGTTAGCTCCGAGGACTGAGATGTGTAAATGTCTCAAATTCTGTAATTATAATGGCTATCTATAAACTATGCCAGCACTGCTGTGTGACGGCAGGAGTTGGTAAGATGGTGGTACCTACTGCTGCACAAAATGAGTGATACCGTGGAGTAAAACCTGTAAATTGTGAATTTCACGTTAAGACCCTAAGAGCTAATGAAATGCGTAATTTCTTGGATATTAAAGTAAGAAAATCACAATAACTGTTCATTTAATGAATAAAGGATAAAATACGATGACAGAAGAGGATTTGATAAATTTGTCTACTGCTTATTCGAAAACCTGCTTATTCGAGTACCTATATTTGTCATACCTATAAACCCCTGAGGACTAAAATGAATTTCCCCAAATCAAAACTCGCTCTTTTATCCATCAATCCGGAACACAATTTAGTGTACACTCTAGTTTGGCGATCGAAATAGTACGGTATTACTACTTAGATGGACGTCTAGATAGAAAAGGAGCCCTATCTAGATAGATCTATATCTATCACATGGGCCGATATGGCGAGATGTATTCCCTTTGCCGCCATCACATAGTGAAACATGCATAATGAAGGATAGTCATTTACATAAATGATGGCGCATGGCCCTATTTCCAAATAAAAATTAAACTTTTTATAATAATTAGAAACGGACTTCAAATAAATAAAAAAATGTGTACAGTTCGCACGCGCAAAAGTGAAACGTTCAGAAAATTGCGAGCAAAATTGCTTTGTAATAGCATAAAAGCGTTTTTGAAATGTTAAGCTCTAGTAGGAAGCGTTGTATTCTAAAATGTGATTTGGACGATGTTTTCAATTCTTTAAAAGTTTAGTCTGTATGAAATATATTCAAGAGCTCACTCATTGTGTGATGTTGAATAAACATTGGTAAATATTTTAAAATAAGAGTTTATTGTTTCTTGGTCAGATAGGAGCGAGACAGGAAAGTTACATTAATCCAGTAACGTTACTTTAACCTCCATACCAGGTGTGTGCTTGCCCCATACTTACTTTGAAGGTGATTAGTTACACATGTGTAGGAAATAGTTAACGTAGTGTTTCTTTCCTAAAAGAGTTATATTGAGATACGGTGACGTTGTGCCTCTTTTGTTCTTCTTTTTTTCTCAAAAGTACAAAGCGGACAATCTAACATAGTGCCTCTGGCGCGTCTAGCTTAAGTTATGCTAACGTCGTGCCTAAGACTTAAGTAGATGTTGAAGTTATGCTATCGTAGTGCCTATGACTAAATCGATTATTATTTTATTATGTTATGCGAACGTAGTGAATATGACTTACTATGGTGTCACGTTGTGTTAACGTAGAGCCATTGTCAAGCGCGTCGCCTGTGACTTACGTGGTACATGCATCCCCCATGCCGTTAATGGAGACTAATATTTAAAGTTAAAGGGCATAAATAAAAAATTAGACATACGAACAAATGAAGGTAGAATGCTAATCTCCTACTTGTTTTAGGAGTAAAAAGTATCGCACACGCGACTAAGAGACACCTGCGCCCTCTTCTCCTCTGCGCTCTCTTCTCCCAAAAGAGGGTCGTTTCCGATCTGGCAAAGAGGCTTAATCGGCCAATTACCAGTCCCCACAGGCGGTTTTTAGTGGGTAGCGCCTAGGCTCCCCTTTAGGTTAGACACAGTGAGTCCCACATAACCACGACAGACCGGCTGTCGTGGTATGCATAAAGCATTTACCGCCTCCCCGCGTAATGGGGTAGCCCTTTTTCCAGTTGCTTCTGGGCGCAAAAAAAAACTAAGAGACATCAGTCTGTAATTCTAAGAGTCCCACTATCGTTATTATGCCCGTTGACGTTGAGGTATTCTACTAGTGTAGGCAAGGAAGATCGTGTTGATGAGAGGCTGCCCTGTTATATGTGTATGCTATTAGTTTGCATACTCTGGTGTTATCATGTAATTGGGTCCTAATAGTACGCAAGGTTTGTTACCGAGTAGTGTACTTTTATTTATATACTTTTGAGAATAACTTCAGAAGTGGGATAGTTTCTTACAATATTGTATACTATCTGATTCTTTCGCTGGCTAAATTCTATAGATGTATATATTTGTTTTTTCAGTTTCGCTTTTTCGTTTCATCGAGTTTCAAATCACAACGATTCTACAGCAGTTTTCACTTTGATAAAATAATTTTCACTAAAATAGCTTCTGAAGTCGGTGCTAATATGTAGTGTATAGAAGAATTAATGGAGCCTTAGAAGAAGCGTAACTTACGTACATAAATTGAACACATAGTCGAGTTCACAACTGCCCACATTGTCTAAGTCTTCTACAAACTAGCGTCGTCAATCTTGGGAAGAAGGAGCGATCCCAATAATATTTATCTAGTAGACTTTCAAAGTTATGAGATATCCATTTTACATGCAAATATTCGCATTGCTTTATACAGTCTAATGACTCCATTAAATGATTCAACGTACATATGAAACGAAAATAAAATATTTAATAATTTTCTGGACTGTATTGAAGCAGTGGCGAATGCATATGCGTTAAAAACTCCACGTAATATGGTATGTATTTTGATTTTTACATCACTTTGTAGCGAGAGCAAACAATTACGAACTGTTTAAGCTTCGAGTCAATTTACAGCGAGTTTTTAATTACGGTGTCCTTTGTGTGTTTATATTTTCATTTGTTTACTTTAAATTTTGTATTCTGTAATATAAAGAGAACTAAAAAACGTCCTATGAACACATTTTTATCATCTTCATCATTATCGTCTTTATCATTACAGTATATCAAAGGTCATCTACTGTTCACTGGCCAAATGAGGCAAGCTATGGAGGACACAGCTTGCCTCATTTGCCATAGTTGCCACGCTTGGCAGGCATGTTGGCAGCCACATTTTTTATTATTTTGAGTTATTAACAGAATGATGCTACTTCCTATATCCTGTTATTTCCCCCTCTGTCGTTTCTTACGACACCCACGGGATATAGGGTAGTGGATTCTCAAACACCACCTCGTTCATATAATACAATTCTGTACCTTCGGTGAAAAGTGATACAACTCAACCTATATCAATTTTGATATTTTTCTACTACGTTAATCAGAGAAAATGGCATATTTTTCTATCCAATAGTCATTCTTCTACGAATTATAATTGGAGAGATACATTTGGTGTATATTAATATAACTCAGTAGTTTTCACTATGAAAAATGTGTAAAATAATGTATTTTAAGTCATCCTAAAATTAACTGAACTGATTTTTCTTGGTAGTTACATGAATAATAATACAATTCTTATGAACTCCTATCACACGATCAAATTATACTGATCTGAATTTGTACATATTAATACAATTGTTCAAAAATCAGTATACCTTAAATACTTAAATTTATATTGTTTCATGAAATGTAACACAATTAAATTTAAAGCAACTAATGAAAATATTACCCTGGTGTAAATATGAGTCTAATAATACAACTTTAAATAAATCAATTTACACCTTATTTATTATCCCAAGAACTTTGTTACGGCAGGTTTAATTTGACTTGTATCATATCATATTAACTTTATTTTCGAATAAATGTTTAATAATACGTTTAAGGAACGGTATAAAAAAATAATTTAAAAAAAAGACAAACACCTGGCCGCCGACCTCGGGTTTTGCATGACAACAAGCATGTGTTTGTGTTCTATGCAGTTGAGCGCTTGCCTGCTGCACTACCACCATATGTCAAGAGTCAAAGAGAAAGGATTAACTACATCTTGAAAATAGCTTCTATTAGAACATTCTACATGCCGCCGGAAAAAAATTTGTCAGTTCTTATCATCCGTCAATTGTAATATCCCTCTACAAGATGCAGGAGTGTACAAGCTTGATTGTGAAAATAGTCTCTATTATATAAGCAAAAAGATCTACAAAACCCTCGTAAAAGAACAGTGCAGTTTATGATCTTATCCTATACGGCCCCTGCCATTACACCAGATTTGACATACCAGAAGTTAAGGCTGTTACATTGCTCAAATCGTGAAAAACGCCCAGGTATACAAAAGTTATAGCTGAATCCTTTTGTTTATTAGCTACAAAAATATATTGGTTTGGTCATGTAGAAAGAATGAATGAGGAAAGAGTGACAAAGCAAATTTATGTTGCAGAGGTGAATGGCAGAGTCGGGAAGGGTCGCCCTAGGCGAAAGTTTATCGACCAAATAGGCGATATATTGAAAATGGGCCAAATTAAGAGTACCTTTAACCGACGAGCGTGTATGCGTAGGTATATGGATGTGGAGGAAGGGAGAGAGGTGTGTCAGGATCGTGCCAAATGGAATTCCATAGTCTCTGCCTATCCCTCTGGGTGACAGGCGTGAGTGTTTATGACTATGACTAAATAGTTTATAGTTTAGATCGTCACAATTTATTTGTATTGTTTAAAATTTTTGAATATTTGACCATTATTACAAAAAAAAATCAAATACAAAGGCGGTTTTAAACCTATTTTTTTCGTAGAAGTGTTTTGTTTTAGTAGAACGTTTTTGTACGTGGTAGAGCCATGCTGCAGCTATATTAGTAGTATAGTTGTAGCACGAATGCGTCGGCTCGACCGGGGAAGGACCACGCTCTCACAGAATACCAGCGTAAAATGGCAGCTTGACACTGTTTTTTCGTATGGTGAGTGTAGAGAACCGGAGACCCTTTTTACTGGAAAAGAAGCATTCCATTTTAGTCCTCACAAGTAACGACGCATCTGCATTTTGATTCTTTATTGAGGATAAATGTAGATGTCTATGGGTCACAGCAACCACTTACCATCAGGTGGACTGTATGCTTGTTTGTTACCCTTATTCTATAAAAAAAACATCGTGTATGTACTCATTTGAAAGGGCTCGCAGCTACACAGCTGTCTGTGATTATTTCACTTACCTGATGCTGCACTCCAAAGTAGTCCGAAGGTGGATACGGGATCTCAGTGACGGAACCACGTAGAGCCATCGTGTTTGTACTCATTTGAAAGGGTACGCAGCTACCTAGCTGTCTATGATGATTTTACCTACCTTTTCTTAAAATGCTTTTATTGTACTCTTTTGTTGAGAGTGTCTTTTGCAATAATATTTCTTATGTAACTTTATGTTTTTAGGCAATTGAGAAATCAGCGGATATTCCATTCAGAAAACCTTGGCAAAGATCCGTTAACTGAATCTAATCCATTACATTCATCTACGACTATTGCAGAAACTTACGATCCGTTCGGTATGGCAGTTAATGAGGAGGCTTCGTCGCCGGATATTACGGTAGCTACTTTTTATAATTAAGATCCGATTCCTCATTGCGCATTAATAACCCTTCGTTTTTGTTAAACGAAAACGTATTGAGGAAACCGACAAGTCTAAGAACGCATAAAATTCGAGACATCATATCCTACAGGGTCAGTAAAAAATAAACAAGATTATATTATACACGGAAGTTTTTTTTTATGAATTTAGCAATGTATTACATGATAATTATTTTGTTCTCAGCTTCAATAAGATGACATTATACCGGAATAAACCATTGAAAAGAATCAACCAGTAACAGAAAAAATAAATATATCTGGCAGACGAATTGCTGATATAAAATACTTTTATTCAAAATTGCAAGAAATCAGCAATCATAGCCCCTATCCTATAACTGTGAAGTACAAAGTTTAAAAATTGTTGGAGAGAAACGAGTTGGATTGTCATCCAAGTTTTCTCTAGAGTGTTTAATGTGTAAAGGAAAGTTTTTATTAAATAATGTCCCAGGTGACCTGGAAATAAATGCAGAATCAGTCGCTGGTGCGTCGATGTGTAAAGAAAAGCATATTCTAAATGTCTCCGTAACAACTTACCTGTTCACAATACTTAGATAATAATTAATTTTAACTTGCACAAAATATTCAACGGTAGATTTAATCTTGACAGATTTATGGTTTGCCTAACATATTAAGATAAAATAATTAAAAACTTACGCAAAGTTTATTTCCTCTTTTACTTAATTTAGTACTTGCACGTATGAGCCAGATCATCATTAGACCTTCAGAATATTCATCGTAGCACTGGCCGTGATAAATATGAGAGTAACTGAAAACAAAATCTTTGTCACTATTTCCATGGCCGAGAACTCCTTATAACTTACCTGTTCATCCACATACCTTCACAAAGTGTCACGCAGCAGCGTCTGTGCTGAATATGAGAGTTTATGAAAACTAAATCTTCCTAACCATTTCCATTGCCGAGAACTACTTGGTACTTACCTGGTCATCCACATACCTTCACAAAGTATCACGTAGCAGGGTCCGTGTTGAATATGAGAGTTTTCGAAAACTAAATATTCCTAATCATTTCCATTGCAAAACCACTTGATACTGCAAGACTTTAAAACACATAAGGCTTATTGCGATTGTCCAGCCAAACAAGACACAATTTATGCAAAATTTTTGTACAAATTCTCAGATATCATCTTTTGCTCTTTACGATACAGATAAAGAAGAAGTACACTCTATTCTGATGGCATTAAAATCCAACAGTGCACCAGGCTGGGATAAAGTTCCAGCTAGTTTCCTAAAACTTGCAAGAGCAGAAGTTGTGCCAGTTATTTGTCATTTAGTCAATCTTGGTTTTCTCAAAGGTATATTTCCGTCTTTACTCAAGGAGTCCCTATCAACACATTTGTATAAGAGTGGAGATGAGAAGGACATAAACAACTACAGACCAATTTCGGTATTGCCGGCAATATCAAAAGTTATAAAACAACTTATCAACAAGAGGCTCATAAGTTTCCTCAATAAGTTCCATACCTCATCCAGTTAACAATTTGGCTTTCAAGCAGGAAAATCGACGGAAAACGCTGTAGAAGCCCTTACTTCTGTAGTTGTTGATAATCTTGATAAAAAGATAAACTGCCTCGCAGTGTTTATTGATATTAAAAAGGCATTTGACACCGTGTCTACCCCCATTCTATTGCAGAAGTTAGAAAGCTGTGGGATTAGAGGTGTGACCCTTGACTTGCTTAAAAGTTACATAACTAGTAGGACTCAGAGGGTAAAAATAGGTTCATATATAAGTCAAAAAACTAGTGACACTTATGGCGTGCCACAAGGAAGCGTCTTAGGGCCCACCCTATTTCTAATATACATAAAAAACTCTGCAATATGAAGATCCCACATGCTAGCATATTCTCATACGCTGACGACACTGCCATTGTGTTTACAGGCGACTCCTTTAACAATTTAAAAATTAATACAGAATACGGTTTGGCTGTGATTTCGCAATGGCTAAGTCTTAACTTACTAACGTCAAATACCAGAAAAACAAACTATATTTTGTTTTCCATAAAAAACAGTTTGCCTAACTTTCCCAGTGATATTAATATTCATTGCTGTCAGCCGCTAGTTAGCACGAATTGCAACTGCCCCACTATAACTAGACTTACATCTACGAAGTACCTTGGTGTCTTAGTGGACCAGAGACTTTCATGGATGTCTTATGTCGAATTAGTTTCGGGCAGATTACGTAAATTAATGTGGATATTTAAAACACTAAGACACATTGCAAATAAAAAGTTACTTAATCAGATCTATATTGCGTTGGCACAATCTGTTTTGATTTATTGTATAACGATATGAGGTGGTGCTGTAAAAACTCATTTTATACAATTAGAACGTGCTCAAAGGGGATTGTTAAAAATTATGTATATCAAAACACGTCAGTTATCAACAAATTCATTGTATTTATATGTAGATTTATTGACAGTTCGTAAACTTTACATATTGCACGTAGTTCTGAAAAAACATATGTCGTTTAATATTGGCACCAATATTTCAACTAAAAGAAGAAAAGATAGAGTCGCCACACTAAATCACACCAAGACTAAATTTGCTCGCAATCAGTACAAAAACATCTCGTCTCATTTATATAATAAAATGTTAGATATATATCCTATGACTTATAGAAACTGTAAACTAAAACTCACTGAATGGCTGAAGAAGACATTAGAATTTATTGAAGTTGAAAACCTGTTAAAATTAGAATTTTGATATGAGGATATTTATGTGTAAATCACTCATTCATTACATACATACAACATAACCTCCATGTAGTTGTAACTACCAACTATGCTCAGTGGCTTAACGCTGATCCAAAGACTTTTTATGTCGTAGGGCTGTGCAGAGGGAAAAGTATGAAAACTTTCACACAACACATTACACGCACATACACTACACACATATTACACACACACTACACATTCACTACACACACAAACACTACACTATTTTTACTTTCTTTAAATATAGTACAAGCGGTTCTTGCTTTAGTAAATTGTATGATATGGAAGAGGGGCTTACTTCTGATACGGGCGCATTATGCGTTCAATAGAAGAAGTCTATCGTGGTATATATATTTGTAAGACCGTGTTTATGAATAAAACCTTTATTATTATTATTTTTTCTGCATAGATCCGACCAACATTAAAATTCTCGTAAAATCTGAAGTGACTCCGGGTTGATTTTGACATCGGGCCATCATCACCTCAATCCCCCCGTGACTATGGATGCTGCAAAACACGCGAAACATCGGGTATTAAGGATAAGTAAAATTAAGCGATAAAATCCGTAAAAATTGTTTTATTTATTGAATAAATGTCAGATATAACATACCGCTAGTAGTACTAGAGCAAGGTGCGAGACATTTTGTAAACATATGGCTTATGATAGAATAGAATATTATATAAAAAATATTATATAATACATATATAATACATGAAATGTTATATAATACTTATTGAAAGTCATTTTTCATTTACCACTGGTTCGAAAAATACCTATTTCCTGGGAAGGACCAGCAAGAAACTCAGCAGGACTTTTTTTAACAATAATTTTGTCTATACAATTTTTAAATGAATTTTCATAGAACCAGCATGGGGGCGATCACCTTATTACTAGGGGTTATTTTCATTCATGTATTCCTTGATATTATAATAACTAGAGACCGACCGAAGATTCGGTTTGGGTTTCGGTTTCGGCAAGTTTCGGCAAAAAATCTAGTTTCGGTAATAGTTTCGGTTTCGGCAAAAAATCTACCGAACGTTCGGCGGCGCCGAAACTCAGTGTTCGTGGATTATCGTGCGACGTTCGGATGAGTTCATGACTCGTGTATTATTCATAATTATACAGAAACAAACTTTTTTATTCATCTTACTTTAATTTAATTTAGTACTTATTAAAAGTCACTCTATTGTTTAATACCCACTGGTTCGAAAAAAAACCGCTGTCCTTGGAAGAACTAGCAGGAAACCCATCGGGACTTTTTTTTAAATAACAATTTACAACAACAGTTTAGAGGCGTAGCATGGCCTAATATAAACGTGGGCGAAGTTGCATCAGCGAGACCCCTGTTCTTTCTTTCCAAGGATCTAGCAAATAGATCTATCTATCCTACCAAACATGCTTTGACACGACATACGAGGTCGACACTGAAAGTTTTTAGAACTGGCCACTTACAAACGATATAATAAAAAAATAAGTTCATATTTTGAAAATGAAGCTCTGCCAATATTGTGTATGTATTTTATTAATTTGTCATTTGTTTACAATTTCGCGGCAAATTGAAAATTGTCAGCGTCACGTCAGCATGAATTTAAAGCGAGAAAATTACCGTACAATGATTTTTTATGAATATCGATGTCATTTAAGTCAACAAGAAAGTTATGATAGACTTCAATTGGCATTTCAGGATGAAGCACCATCTCATGCCACTGTTTATAACTGGTTATATGAGTTTAAACGTGGTCTCACTAATCTCACCGATGATCTGCGTGAGGGACGGCCTTCTACGGCGACGACTGAAGATATCATCAGTATTATGCGGCGTGTGATAGATACTGACAAAAAAGTGACTTATCAGCAGATTCGGACAAGCTTAGCCAACGGTATGAGTCAAGTGCACAAAATCCTCCATGAACATTTAGCGGTCAGGAAGCATTGTGCCCGGTTGACACCTCATAATTTGACAGAGGCCCAAAAACTCTGTCGTGTTGATTGGTGTCGTGGAATGGTTTAAAGATTGGACGGAGGTGACTCAAGTGCTGTGTTCGACATACTTACGGGTGACGAAAGCTAGATTTATTGTTATGATCCTGAAACTAAGAGACAGTTTGCAGTCTGGGTGTTTCGTTCCGAGGAGTTGCCAACTAAAGTGAAGAGAGGTCGAAGCGTGGGAAAAAAATTATGGCCTCGTTCTTCGGAAGTACAGGTCATTAATTGTTTTAGAGGATCGAAAAACAGTTACTGCAGAGTGATACACTAACAATTGTTTGCCACTTGTCTTGGAAAAAGTTCGGGAGAAACAATGTACTCGTATAGGATACTCCTTCACCACGACAACGCCTCGACTCACACCGCCAAGCAAACAATCGACTATTTGGTAACGTCAAATGAGGAATTAATATACTAAATGTATTGCTACACGACTATTACAATAACTGTTTTTCATTAACATGAATTACCTATCTGTATATGCAAATTCAAATTCAAATTCAAATTCAAATTCAAATTCTTTATTTGCTAGTAAATAGGTACAAAAATATTTTGTTCTTGGTGTTATAAAACAATGTGTTGAGAAAACCTATTTAGCTGTTTTCAACAGCATGCAAATGTCCAAAAGTTTTTATATGATTATTAGTCTCTAAACTTAAATCTAAAACACATAACTAAAAACATCCTTTTACAAAATTTATAAATAAATAAATTAATATAAATTAATTAATTCATGCATCGACAACTTAATCACTACAATTTAAAAACTCATTTATTGTGTAAAATGTTTTTTCTACCAGCCATCGTCGTAGTGAAATTTTAAACTTGTGGTATGGTAATTGCTTAATATGTGAGGGTATTTTATTATAAATAGTGTTGCACATTGCATAGCTATTTTTTTGAAAGCGCTTACTTTTTGGAATTGTGTCAAGTACTAGTTTATCTGGGTTCCGTAAGTTAATTTTTGTAACATCTTTAGCTTGTAAAAACATGTGCTTGTTTTGCTTTACAAATTTGCCAACCTCAAATATATAGAGGCAGGGAAAAGGAAGTATGTTTAAACTCTTAAAATAAGGCTTGCATGATGTGTCCGATGGGATGTTACTTATAGCTCTAATACAGCGCTTTTGAGCTAAAAATACTTTTTGACAGTCTGTGCCATTACCCCACATTAAAAGTCCGTATCTGATAACAGATTCTACATATGCAAAATATGCTGTGATCGCAGTGTTTTTGTTTGCTATTTTTGTCAATTTATGTAACGCGTATACAAATCTGTTAATTTTGTTACTCACTTTATGGATATGTTCTTTCCAATTTAGATTTGAGTCTATAATTAAACCTAGAAATGTCGTACTAATAGCGTTCCGCAGAAGTTGTCCATTATATTCTATATTTATGTCAGAATTTAAGTTATTAAAATTAATAATATTTGTTTTACTTAAATTAACATGTAGGTTATTTTTATTGAGCCATTTATTTACTGAATTAATTGTTTTAACTATGTCCCTTTTGTGTTGATCAAATGTACTTTTTTTACTAGTCGTAATCGTCACCGAGATGTCATCTGCATCATAGAAAATATGGCCAATTTCAGTATACAATAAAAAATTACATATCTAAATATGTTTCGATTTCGGCCGAAACTAACACCCAGACCGAAGGTTCGTTTTCGGTTTCGGTTTTGGTTGAAAAGCCTGTTTCGGTCGGACATTAATAATAACCCTTTATGTACAGTTTTTCTTTAATAAAATTTTTAAACTTGTTTATTGACAAACTTTGAACGTGTTCTGGGATTGTTGTAAAAGCGTATACATTTCCCCATAAATGAATTACTGATTCTGTGTAGTCTAGTAACTGGCATTACAAGCTTAAGTTTGTTCTGTTTGTTCCCAGTGTTTAAAGTATGAACATCCTTATTTTTATTAAAGCTGTTTATGTTTTTAGATACATATATTACATTTTCATAAATAAATTGCGTGCCAAAGTTAATATGTTTATTTCTCAAAATTTTTCTCTTTTGCAAAACAAATAATATAGGTTCAATATCAGTCGCATTACCCTATAACATAATTCCATAAGATATTGAAACGTGTTATGAAATAAGATATGAAATGTGCTATGAAAGTAAATAAAATACACTAATGAGGTACACTAAGGATGGTTGTACAAACTATTTATAAAGCTTAAATAAGAAACAGCCCGGAAGCGACCACTAGAGATTATTTTCAACCGTCTATTCATTTATATTATAATAACCTTAAGTGTCCCCACTTCACTCTAATAAGTGAGTGGTGAATGTAGAAACGCACATCGATTCTCGATTAAAAATCAAAAACCTGAATCCGTTGTCACCCATGACGGATAAAATGCAATGCCTCGTATCCAGTGAAAAGGGTTACAAAAAACAGCAGTATTTAAATGCTATTTCACGCTAGTATTCTATGAGAGCGTAACCATAATATAGCTGCAGCGTGGCTCTATCACATATAATTTGCTTTGTGAAGTCGGTCATCCGAACCTGCACATCCGGAGCACCCGTTTGTGTGGGCGTGGTGCTTACAGAGCACTGTTTAATTGTGTGCATTTCCGATACGCCGAGTTGTGAAAACCGCTGTTTTATTTTTGTTTTGAAATATTTTCAACTTCCAAAAATATTACAAAAATCGGTAAACGATACGTTGAAATATAATTTTAAATATTTATGTCCGATTTCGACAGCGGTGTTGCCTGGGTTAACGTTTTTTTATAAAAATAGAAGTGATAGATGAACTTACAATATCTGATAGAATAATTTATTTTATTTTTATTTCCTTGGAAAACTTACAGGTAATTTATAAAAATAGTATGATTATAACAAGAAAGAGTATGCCAGAAGAGATATACAAATAACATTACTCTTAACTTTTAAGTAAACAGAACGTTATCAAAAAAAGTCGTTATTAGAAAGTGAACGCCTAAGTTGGAGAACGCTGTAATGAAACAAATCATCATCAACGTTACGATTACGTTCTGTAGCATTAAAAGATCTGTATGATCGAATAATAAAAGAATTTCGCCGTTAATATTACTGATGAAATTGTAAAGGCTTTATGCCAATACTTAAGAAATGAGGATATCCGCGGTTGCACCAGAGTAACCGACATAGCCTAACGGATTAGTGTGCTAAAAGCCGGCCGGTCATATAGCTCGAAGAACCGACAGTCGATGTGGAATAAAGGTTCTTGAATGGCAACCTAGTACTGGTAAGCGAAGTGTAGGGCAGCCCGCATTAGATGGAGTGAGGACCTGGTAAGACATGCAGGAACTCGATGGATGCAGATGGCTTAAAACCTTGCCTTGAGGCATTTCTTGAGGGAGGCCTATGTTCAGCAGTGGATTTGTGAAGGGCTGTAATGATGATGATGATTCTCTCCAGATCATAACTCGACAACGATTGGACACAAATGAATATAGTTATGAAGAACGAGCAGTCTTTAATTCTTTTTTAATATTTTAATAATTTTCAACCGACTACAAAAAAGGAGGAGGTTCTTAATTCGTCGGAATCTTTTTTAATGTTTGTTCACCGATTACTCGAAGATGCCTGAATTGAAATTTAAAATTTGAAACAAAAATAATATTTTTTTGTTTCAAAGGGTATGTATTCTAGGTGGTTCCAATTAAATATTATCGAAATCGGTCGAGCGTTAAAAAAAATCAACAATAAATTATTTATATTGAAGTCGGTTGTACAAAAAATAATAATTTTAGCACTTGTTATTAGCAACAAGCAACGGTAAACGTAATTAAAAAATATTTCGCCCACCCTCGCCGGTTCATTTTAAAATTCGAATATTGACTACTATCCGTTGTCCAATTAATTGATAACGCTACGCTGAATATTCAAATATTTATGACGTAAGTGTTCATTTTGTTATGACGTGTGTCATTGCAAAATAATACGACGCACAATTTGGTACATATGTAAAGAAAAATTTTAGCCATGTTGATTTTGAAACTGTTACAATATTGTTAATTAATAACCCTGTTTATTTATATATTATTGCTATAAAAATAAAGGATGTAATTTTGTTTTATCAAAAAGGCATGAAATAAATATCTTTATTTCACCTCCAAACGACGTAATGAATAAGGCTGAATAAAGCGAGGCTAATCTTCTGAGGATTAAACTGGACTAGATTTAGTCGCCCCCAGTCCGAGACTTTGTCTAGCAAAGACTCGACTTCAGACACAAGTTTGTTCCGGTACTCGAAGACGTATTCCCGAGAAATATTAGCACGGCCGGTGTATAGAGCATCACCAGTGCTGTCATCCGCATAGCAATGAATGTTACCAGTTAGCAACATATCATTGATATGCAGAAAAAACAGCGTTGGTGATAGCACACAGCCTTGTGGAACACCAGCGTTAATAGGCTTGTAGTCAGAACATGCACCGTCTACAACGACCTTGATGCTCCGATCTGCAAGGAAGCTGGTGATCCAATTGCACAATTTCTCGGGAAGCCCATAGGAAGGGAGCTTCGAAAGAAGCGCTTTGTGCCAAACCCAATCGAAGGCCTTCGCAATGTCCAGACTAACGGCCAACGCCTCCCCCTTGGACTCTACTGCCTCCGCCCATCTATGGGTCAGGTAGACCAGAAGATCACCAGCTGATCGACCCCGACGAAAACCGTATTGGCGGTCACTAATCAGCTGGTGATCCTCAAGGTACCGGATGAGCTGGCAGTTGATAATGGATTCCATTATTTTGGAGAACAAGGAGGTGATCGCGATAGGCCTATAGTTGGACGGGTCTGAGCGGTCGCCTTTTTTAGGGATCGGGTGGACAAAAGCTGTCTTCCATGAATTCGAGACTACGCCTTGGGAGTAGGAGTACCGGAAAAGACGCGTTAGGACCGGTGCCAACTCCGGAGCACACGTCCTCAGCACAATTGGGGGGATTCCGTCAGGCTCACTCGACTTCTGGATGTCCGGGGAGAGAAGTGCTTTGCGAACCGAGCGCTGTGAGAACAGCACATCCGGCATGAGCACTCACACCGCGGGATGATCGGCGGTGTTTCCCCCCGTCATCAAGAGTCGAGTTGGACGCAAAAAGGGAGCCTAAAAGGTCGGTTTTGTCTTTTGCGTCTTGGGCCAGTGAGTCGTCCTCCCTGTGCAGAGATGGTAGTGATGGCTTACAGAAATTCCCTTGGACAGCCTTGGCGAGAGACCAGAATGCACGGGTTCCCAAAGGAAGGCGAACTAGTTTCTCGCCAATTCTGCCTATGTGCTCTGACTTTGCCTTGGCAATAACTCTTTTGAAGGACCTGGAGGCGAAGTTATACTTCTTTATAAGTATGCTGGTGTTTACATCCCGAGTCGCCGAAACCGCAGCCCAGGCTTGATAACACTCCTGCTTACTGCGTAATGTAGTTTTACAGGAGCGACCAAACCAAGGCTGAGATCTGCCTCCGATGGGTACCACAGATTATGGAATAAATAGTTCCATTCCCTGTAGCACTACATCAGTGACAGAGTCAGCAACAGCGCTGAGATAATCCGGCGAGAAGCAAACCCGCCCCCATGGGTATGATGCAAAGAAAGACCGCATTCCGTCCCAATCCGCCGACCTGTAATGCCAAACATGGCGGCAACCTGCAGAACGCAACGGCGAAGGGAGCGTGAGTGGCACCATACTCCGGATCAGACAGTGGTCCGAAGAGCCGAGAGGGGCATCGACGGAAACCTGATATCCGTCCGGATGAGAGGTCAGCAGAAGGTCCAACAGGGAAGGTGTATGATCCTCCACATCTGGAATCCGCGTAGGCGAAGTAACCAGTTGTGTCAGACCATATGCCAAGCCAAAGTCATAAACAGATCTCCCCGCATGATCGGTTAAACGTGAACCGAGCCATTTGGCTTGGTGGGCGTTAAAATCGCCAAGGATCACGATCTCTGCGGATGGGACCTGTTGTAGCAAGGAATCTGTAGCCATTTGGACGTGGTCGATGAGTCGGTCTGTTTCGGCATTACCGCTATGGGACCTATAGAGGCACCCGTAGACGCGCGGATGGTCGTCGCTGTCTACGCGTAGCCAAAGGATGGACAGGTCCGAACCTTCAAGACTGCCGAGGCGTCGAGAACAGATGTCCTCTCTGACATACACGCAAACTCCAGCCCGAGGCACAAAGGAGTGCTCCAATTTGTACCCCGGGTAGGAGAGATACGAAATATCAGCCGGAGAGGAAACCTGCGTCTCGGTCAGGAATAGCAAGGCCGGCTTCGCCGTCTCGAGATGGCAGTGGACGGCGTTTAGTTTAGAGTGAAGTCCCCTGATCTTGCAGAAATTCACGGATAGCGTGTCAGGGGTCGCCTTGGTATTGTTGCTCAGTTTGCCCCGAGCAGTTATGTTTTTGAGCGGAATTTTGCCCCCCCCCCCCCCCCCAGAATACGCGGGGCAGCCTGAGCACCCACGCTCAGGATTGGAATAACATGGTCGTGGATGCTCAGCGAGGGATTCCCCAAGGGTACTGGTACCCTCCTGGGGTAGTCTATTGTGTAATTCCGCTACCATGTTGATGGGGGGGGGGGGGGGGGGGAATTGGGCCTCTGGCCACCTGCACTTAGGTGGTATTCTGTGAGGTCGTGGTACCAACCCGGCTCGAGCCGGCCCATACGTGCAACAGTAAAAACTGCTGCGTGGCTCTACCACCGTTACATACATTACATACATTAATTGACATCAAAATTTAAATTAATTTTATACTCCCTTCGCAGATCGCGCACACACATAAAAAAAATTCTCAAGCATCGAATCCGTTTACACTTCACCTTATCACTTATATCACTTTATATTGCATAATTTATTTATATATTTATGTATTTTTTTATTTCAACACCTAGAACTGTCTTTACAGGTTATCCTTATACGACAGTGTAACTACTATATATGCCATATTATATGCATTCATCTCTTTAAATAGTAGTAGTTTTAAGTACATAACAAATTATGTATAATATCTAACTAAATTAACTACAACTTAAACTGTAGAGTTTCAAGTAAAGAATACCACAGTATAAACATTGTGATATTGACACGGGTGCGTTCGAAGCACGTCCAGCGGACTTTAAAACATTTGAAAAATAATGATAAGACCATATATTTTCCTGAATTTATAACGTACAAAACGTAAATATTGTAAATTGAGGCATTAAGTGCTCTGCCTCTAAATATATATTAATTATTAATGACTAATTACTGCATAATGATATGCACCGATCATTCATCATCATCATTTTGTGATAATTTCATAAATTCAAGCAAATAAGAACTTGTTCCTGTACCGATAAAGTGACCGGGAAACGCTTTACTTGGAACCCCGCAAGTAAACTTGGTTAGAGTATGCAACGTATATAAATTTATTGTAACTTTTTTTACACTTAATCAAAATAAGGGTATTTAAAAAGGTTTATTTGGTAGGAAGATTCTTAACAATAAATCAATATTGATATATTGATTGATTGATACCATTTGATGATTCAAACGGTAATAAATTACCCAAAAAAAAAAACTATGCTTAAATTTGGTTATTGTAAACCTATTTTGTAAACATTATCATGACATTGTAAAATGTAAAATGTCAAATGTCTTTAGAGTTTATATTTTTATGCCGGACAAAGGTAGTAAGCGAAAAAAGTTTGAAAAATTATTAAAAATTAACTAATGCTACAAAAATATTCAAAATTAGTGTTTATAATAATAATATATATAAAACAAACGTTTAAAAACGACGCCTTAAAAAGTTTACTTACTGAATTGAGCTTCTCGGTAGACAGCAACAGTGGTCTGTGGTGGCAACTATGTCATCATCATCATCAGCATTATAGCCCTTCACAAGTCACTGCTGAAAATAGACATGCCCCAAGTAATACCACAAAGCACGGTCCCGAGCCACCCGCATCCATTGACATACTGAATGTCTTACCGGGTCGTCACTCCTTGTAGTAGGAGATGCCCTACACTTCTCCTACCGGTATGAGGCTGCCACTCGAGAACCTTTCTCTCCTAACGGTTGTCAGTTCCTAAAGCTATATCACCGACCCATTGCCACTTCAGCTTCCTCATTCGTTGGGCTATGTCGGTTGCTCTGTTTTTTTAAAGGAGAGGGGGCAAACAAGCATGCGGTTCACCTGATGGTAAGTTATTACCGCCGCCCATGAACAATTGCAACACCAGGAGAACTAGGGGAATTGCAGATGCGTGCCTTTTAAAAAGGAGTAGGCTCTTTTCTTGAAGGTCTCTAAGTCATATCGGTCCGGAGAAATCGCTGGTGGTAATCGATTCCACAAGGAAGTTGTACGAAGAAAAAAACATCTTCTAAAACGCACAGTGGTGGAGCGCCATTCATCCAGATGGTGTAGGTGGTATCGGGAGTTTCGCCGCGATGTGCGTTCGAGAAATTTGGCAGCTGGGATTAATCCGAAGAATTCCTCAGAGCACTCTCTGTGGTAAATGCGCAAGAAAATGCAAAAGGATGCAACATCTCTTCGCAGCGCCAATGAATCGAGTCAATCGGAAAGGACTCGAAAAGATTCGACCATTCTACTGCGGATATCCTCGTTTTTAAGTCTATCACGCAGAAAAAGCCCAAGCATAGGCATGTTCATAGCTCGCTGAGCGACCTTGAGCTTCCTCATACAGCCAACTGTGAAGGACCACGTCTCATATCCATAGGTCATCACTGGCCATAGGCACTGATTGAACAATCTAGTACATAACCCTCGTTGTCACACTCCCAACATTTACAACGTTATTGACGAGAGACTTGTGGAAGATAAATCTGACACCTCCTTGGAACAGATGGTCGCCTTCCCGGCGATAGAACAAGTTGCCGGATTCAAGGATTACCGTGCCCTCCCCTTCTCTTCGGACCTCAGATAATCCTATAATATCCCAGCGCAACTTGTCTATCTCTTCTTCCAGCTCCACGATCTTCTCGTCAGTCTTCAGGGTGCGTGCGTTGTGTGTTGCCAGTTTTTTATAGATTATTAGCAGTGGTAGCAGTGCCACCACAGACAACTATTACTGTCTACCGAGAGGTTCACACAATTCGGTAAGTAAACTTTAAAGCGTCCCATGGGTGTCGTAAGAGGCGACAGAGGGAAACGGAAACAGGAGGTGGGCAGCAGTGTCTTCTTAATAATAATAATAAAATATAGAACTGCGGTTGCCAAACCGGCTTAAAAAGAGTAGGTTGTTCGGACTGTTTGCGCCATCGTGATGAAAAGTCAAAATATTATTTCAACTATTATCTATTTTAATTCTACGCATTGTAAGACTAAGGGGTCTGGGCTGGCGCTGAGTAGTTACCACCCTCTTAAGTGTTATGCCAGCGAACAGCAAGCACTGCTGTTTAGCGGGCCGTGTTCCCTTCTGAATGGTCCAGAGAGCCTGTTTAAGTACAGGCTATGAGGCATTCCATCTTTGTACTCAAACGCAACTGTAGACTTCTTGGTTTGAAGTAGCTGCATTTGTCCAAGGACTGCAATATCCACTTACTATCTGGTGAACTATAAATTTGTTTGTCAATATAGTTTTATAAAAACTTTATTGTTATTTTTTTTGTAGAAGCCCCGAGTACAGTCACACAATATGAACTACCTCGCCCGATTCGGCAAAATTACCCAAAAATTTGCACAAAGACACTAGTTAGCGATGATCTGGATCTATTACGCTCTGGAATGTAAGTATAACTTTCTTTAACATCTTACATTTGTTACGTTTGATTATCTTTAAACTTGATTATTTTACGAATCCCAAAAACTAATGTTTTGGGATTTGTAAAATTCTAGACAAAATTTCTAATATAAAAAGCCTAGGTGTCACTGCGTCGCTTTTTTAATTTATTTCAATACTTCGTGATATGCTACAGATTAAAACGAAATGGAAAAGCTATCGATATAATGAAAGCACTCTAAAAGCAATCATATTAAAACCGGTGAACGTTAATACCCTCTTAACTGTCCATGATCCCATATATATCAATATGATCTCAAAATATATTCATATGTATAATATTAAACTTTAATTATTGTGTATGTACTTAGCTTAACCTAATTCTACATTCCCTGTTCAGGCTACGCCCCATGACCAGGTCTAATTGATTCATAGATGTGGTAATCTTTAAAACCGAAGTTTTTGAAAAAGTACAATCAGGTGTTAGAACTTCGTAAGGACTTGGTACAGACAAGTATTTCTGAGTTCTTTTTGTTATAAGACAATGGTGACAAACGAGCACGCAGTCCACCTGATGGTAAGTGGTTACTGTGGCCCATAGACATTTACGTTTATCCTTGATTATAAATTAAAATGCAATTGCGTTGTCACCTGTGAGAACATGGAATGCCTCGTTTCCATTAAAAAGGTCCCCGTTTCTCTACACTCACCATACAAAACAGCGACAATGGGCTGCTATATACGCTGATATTCTGTGAGAGCGTGGTCTTTCCGCGGTCGATCCGACCCGTTCTTGCTACAACTAACTACTAACATAGGTGCAGTATGGCTCTACTACATAATTACTATATTCTTGACCAAAGCCAATCGCAAAAACGCATTTGATAAAATATGACATTGAAACTACCTTTGTTTATTATTTAAAATTTAGATCCGTAGGAAATCCTGAAAGAAAAAAATAATAGATAATAGATAACTCTACTAGCTGTAGACCGTATTTAAAACAACTAAATATTCTTACCTTACCCTGTATGTATATTTATGATCTATGCTTGTTTGTCCACAAAAATAATAATATTTTTAAGAAGATTAAATATACACATAACATAAATACACGTAACAAAAATAAATTATACCTATCACAGTCGCGAACAAAAATGTGAAATACAAGCCCCTACTATATGGCAATAAAAGTATATAATAAATTACCACAGGAAATAAAAAAATATATCAGAATTAACCAAATTTAAATCAAGACTCGGTAAATATTTAAAACAAAACCCTTTCTACTCAGTACAAGAGTATTTAGATATAAAATAACATTATTATTTTATCAGTATCATCATATATTATTTTTGATCAGTGGTAGAGCCACGCGGCAGCTTTTTCTGTCGCACGGATGGGCCGGCTCGAACCGGGGTGGTACCACGACCTCACAGAAAACCAGCGTGAAGTAGAGATTTACCTCTACGTTTCGCTTGGTGAGTGCAGGTGGCCGGAGGCCCTTTTTACTGGAAATGAGGCATTCCATCTTAGTCCTCACGGGTGACAACGCATCTACATTTTGATTTGTAATATAGGATAGATGTAGATGTCTATGGGCCGCAGGAACCACTTACCATCAGGTGGACTGTGTGCTCGTTTGTCACCCTTATCCTATAAAAAAAAAAAATATTATATTTTTTTATAGCTTTTAATTATATTTTATGTATGTTAATAGTATACAAGCAGTGCCCTTGTCAATTTTGCAGTGCCTGAAAAGGGCGTCTAAGTCGTAAGCACATTTTTAATTTAAGACCAATTGTACACTTGTATGTACAATTGTACACAATATGTACAATTGTACACAATATGTACACTTGGATTGCAAATGAATTATTTGAATTAAAAATTTAATGTATGTAGGTAAACGAAAAAATAACATCTTTGTTAAAAATAGTGATGTAAATTCTGTAAATACTAGGTACAAATAAAAGTTATTTATACCAGTTACTCGACTCTAAAGAGTCAATAATTTCGTCATGGGGCGATGTATACGCTTTTACAACAAAGTCTCAGAAAATATGCAGACCTTATCTATCAAAAGGTTTACAATATTTATTGAGCAATAATTGTTTAGTAAATTTATCATATTACTAAAGAGTACATGATTGATAATAACCCCTGGGAATGAAGTGATCGCTACCATGCTGTTTCTAAATGTATTCATAACTAGAATATATTTAATATTATAATATATAATTATATATATATATAATATCACACACACACACACAAACACACACATATATATATATATATATATATATATATATATATATATATATTCCTTCGTATAAAACTCCTTAAATTCGCAATAAAACATTTTGAGGGTCATTTAGCGGGATATATATATGTATACATATATATAAAAATATATAAAAAATTATATATAAAAATTGCGTGTCACGTTGTTTGTCCGCAATGGAATCATAAACTACTGAGCCGATTTCAATGAAATTTTGCACACTGTGTGCATTTTGGTCCAACTTGAGAGATAGGATAGTTTTTATCCCGCTAAATGACCCTCAAAATGTTTTATTGCGAATTTAAGGATTTTTATACGAAGGGTCGTTGGAAAGGGCAGAGCAACGTCTGCCTGGCGAGCTAGTAATATATATATAATTAATTAAATTGTTTAAATATTATATTGTAAATTATGCTTTAAAAAAGTCCCGCTAGGCTTCTTGCTGGTTCTTCCCAGAATAATGGTTTTTTTCTGAACTCGTGGTAAAAGTAAAAATGACTTTTAATAAGAATTACATGTAATCTATATTAAATATAAATGATTTTATTCTACAGTGGTAGAGCCACGCGGCAGCTTTTGCTATCGATCGGATGGGCCGCCTCGAAGATCGGGGTCGTACCATGATCTCACAGAAACCAGCGTGAAGTGGAGGTTCAACCCTGCGTTGCGCTTGGTGAGTGCAGGTGGCCGTAGTCCCAATTCCCCCCTCCCCCATCAACATGGTAGCGAAATTAAACAAAAGACTACCAGCACCCCCTGGAGAATCCCTCGCTAAGCATCCACGACCAAACTACTCTACTCCTGAGCGTAGATGCTCAGGTTGCTCCGCGTATTCTAGGGGAGGGGGGGGGGTAAATTCCGCTCGTGACTACTTCTGCTCGGGACAAGCACAATAGACCAAGGAGACCCCTGTCACGCTACCATCTAGAGACGGCGAAAACGGCCTTGCTCGTTTTAACCGAGACTCAGGTATCTTCTCCGGTTGATACTTCATATCTCTCCTACCCGGGGTACAAATTAGAACACTCCTTTTGTGCCCCGGAGTGGAGTTTGCGTATACGTCAGAGAGGACATCTGTTTTCGACGCCTCGGCAGTCTTGAAGGTGCGGATCTGTACATCTCATGGCTGCGCATAGACAGCGACGACCATCCCCGCGTCTACGGGTGCCTCTATAGGTCCCTTAGCGGTAATGCCGACACAAACCGACTCATCGACCACGTCCAAATGGCTGCAGGCTCCGTGCTACAACAGGTCCTATTCGCAGAGATCGTGATACTCGGTGATTTTCACGCCCACCACGCTGAATGGCTGGGTTCTCGTTTAACCGATAATGCGGATATCTGTTTATGACTTGGCCTTAGAATATGGTCTAAACCAACTGGTTACTTCGCCTACGCGGATCCCAGATGTAGAGGATCATGTACCTTCCCTGTTGGACCTTCTGCTGATCTCTCATTCGGATGGATATCAGGTCTCCGTAGATGCCCCTTTGGGATCCTCGTACCATTGTCTGATCCGGAGTACGGTGCCACTTACGCCCCCATCGCAGTTGCGATCTGCAGCTTACTGCCGTGTTTGGCACTATAGGTCAGCCGATTGGGACGGGATGTAGTCTTTTATTGCATACCTTGGAGGCGGGTTTGCTTCTCGCCGGAAGATCCCAGCGTTGTTTCCGATTCTGTTGCCGATGTGGTACTTCAGGGTATGGAACTTTTTATTCCATCCTCTGTGGTGCCCATCGGAGGCAGATCCCAGCCATGGTTTGGTCGCTCATGTAAAATAGCATCACGCTATAAGCAGGAGTGCTACCGGGCCTGGGCTGACGCATCAACGTTTCGGGATGTAAACAGCAGCGCTCTTAAAAAGAAGTATAATTCCACCTACAGGTCCTTCGAAAGCGTCATTGCCTAGTCAAGGTCTGAGCATATCGGCAGAATTGGCGAGAAGTTAGTTCGCCTTCCTTCGGAATACCGTGCATTCTGGTCTCTCGCCAAGACTGTCCAAGGGAATTTCTGTCAGCCATCTCTTCCATCTCTGCACAGATAGAACGACTTACTGGCCCATGCTTCAATATTTCTCGGGAAAACGTCGCCGAATACCGGGACAAACTTGTATCTGTAGTAGAGTCTTTGCTGAACAAAGTCTCGGATTGGGGGTGACTAAATCTGGTTCAGTTCAATCCCCATAAGACAGAAGTTTGCGCGTTTATCGCTAAAAAGAAGCCCTTTGTCGTACCTCCTCAGTTGCAAGGCACTCTCCTTGCTGCCTCAGCTAGCATTGGAATCCTTGGCGTCAACATATCTAATAGTGTGCAGTTTCGTGGTCACTTGGAAGGGAAGTCCAAATCGGCCTCTAAAAATGTTGGCGTGCTCAGAAGAGCGAGACAGTATTTCATGCCGGCACATCGCTTGCAACTTTACAAAGCGCAAGTTCGGCCTTACATGGTCGGGGCACCCCAGTGTCAGCTCATTCCACTTGACCGCATCCAGCGCAGAGCGGTTCGAATTGTCGACGACCGAGTTCTTTCTGATCGGCTCGAGCTCGATTTCTATTCTGAGCTTTGCAGTCATCGTCGAATATGACAATATCCTCGAGATCATTATTTAGTAATTATGTTAAATTATCTAAAAAATGACGCGTATGTTTTGGTTTTATTATAAATCATCTTGGAGACCGAAAATTGTGCACTGCGAGGTTTATCTCGAAATAAAGTGCAGTAAAAATTGAGGAAAGGACACAGTTTTACAGCTTGAAGATCGGCTGTTAAAGGAAGAAGTTTCTTATCCACCATTGAATTAACATCCGTTTTCTTTTCTTACCAAGTTACTTTCAAATAGGCTTTAAATATTTCTGATCAAACTTCTGTTATTTCGAACATTATATAGCTATGCCTCTGAAACATATCCTTGACATACATATTGGGCCAATTGTTCTTGGTGGTTTTGAATCATATTTAAAAGATAGTACTTTTTTAAATCCAACATACTGCCCTCCCATTATCCTCAGTTGCTTATTTCTTATTGTTGGCCAATTGTATGGATTTCCCTTCAACTTTATTTCATTTGATTTTCCCCCTTTCTTCTATATCTCTTTCAGAAGACCATTCCAAACTTTTTGACGATAGTGACCTTAAATTTGTTATATCTTGAAGGGCAACGAAGGAATGAGCAACGACTGAAACATCTAAAGAAATATCAGAACCATTAAATCGATGCTCTATTACATTTATTTTAACAGGAGGAATAACGTTATAAACTTTATGTGTTGTTTATATAGGCTCAACGACTGTTGTCAGCGTTAAAAATTCAGACGTTAAATTTTCATATTAACGTTCTTGCTTCAAATCTTCTGCCAAAGAAGTGAAAGATATTTGCAGTGTAGGTGTTCGCGCAAAAGCGCTAATGTCAAGCATCGACGTTAGATGGCACTCGGCTCGGCGCGATACGGGATGAAGTTCGTGCGTGTTGAACGTCCGAGCGTGTTGAACGGTGGGAGTCGAGAACGCCCTAGAAAAATTAGGAGTCCAAATTCAGAGCTGCGATCGGCGGCACGCTGTACTTTTGTCGGGAAGTCGGAAGCGGAATACGACACGCGCATCTAGGAAATATACGGTTTACCATACGTAACGCGCATTCCTGTTTTGTTAGCTTCACCCGGGACTTAGTGTCTAATTCAGAATCTGTATAAGTGGATTCGACTGTATTAGTTACTAGTGCGGTATTTGACATTCTAGAAATAACTGTGACCTTTGATCCGTACGTTCTGTGTTCATTTCGCGAGTCAGGCGTTATAACAAACGAGAGTTAGTGGCTTTTGTAGGGTAGTTAATCGTACGACAGAGTTACTGGACTTTCATCGTGACTAACGAAGAAAGTGACGTGAGGTGGAGAGGTGCTGAGGTCCGAAGTTCTGCAGATGGTAACGGTCTAATAAGGTCAATAACACTACCTACCACACCCAGATACACATCACTGACCCTTACATTCCTAGCACTATACATCCACACGCGACCTGACCGAATCCTGAGGGACCAGTCGCCTTGGATAGAGGTAAGTAAGCTCCCCTTATTAGAATGTAACGCTCCCCCTAATTGTTTATTGTAATTAGAAACTTTTCACCTTTGGCCTGTAGCAGGCCCGACCAGCATCTGCTTGTAGGTTCTCCGTCTATGGGCCCGCGGGCGATCCTACTCCTGGGATAAGCAGCTGCTGGCCGTAACAGTAGGTACTTCACAAGTACTTGCTACCACACGTACAACGTTTTTTTGTTGTTTTTTTTTATATGATAAGGGTGACAAACGAGCACACAGTCCACCTGATGGTAAGTGGTTGCTGCGGCCCATAGACATCTACCTCTATTCTCTATTACAAATCAAAATGTAGATGCGCCGCCACCCGTGAGGAGCAAGATGGAATGCCTCATTTCCAGTAAAAAGGGCCTCCGGCCACCTGCACTCACCAAGCGAAACACAGAGGTAAACCTCTACTTCACGCTGGTTTTCTGTGAGGTCGTGGTACCACCCCGGTTCGAGCCGGCCCATCCGTGCGACAGCAAAAGCTGCAGCGTGGCTCTACCACTGTTAAATATTTACGTAGATATTTAACTAAAAAAATGTTAATTTAAGTAAAATGTAAAAAGCATAAATTATTCAAAATAGTAAAACATCGTGATATCTAGAACGCTCAACTTCATTTTTCAGTTAAGTGAGTTGGAATCATTAAATAATTGAAGGAATTGCGCATATCTACACCAGTCAAGCATAAAAATATAGTTAAAGCTACTTTAAATCGACATAAACATACTTTCACGGTAGTTATTCACGATACAATAATTATTTACGGAGGCAGCATTATTACTTCTACCGGAGTGATGTTTATCCCCTACGACAATAGGTATATATTAGAGTTAAGTTTATAATAAGAGTAGGTACTTTAATTAAAGTCATAATAAAAGTAGCAAGTCTCCTTAATTCGACACTTTTCAAACATTACACTCCTTTTATATCGAAAATACGCGGAATTACTGCCAACTTTGGGCATGCTGGTGATACGCGGTATTGTTTCGATGGCAAAAACAAGATTTCTGATTGGCTAATTCAAATCTAGTGACATTTAGTATAAGTAAAGCAGCTGAAATCTGTTGATCTGTTTCGTTGTTACGCGGTTTTTACAAACTGCTCTTCCGCTTGTACGATCACCGACGTTATGTAAGAAAAAAACTTCACCTCAGTGTCAACAAGAGACATCTGGTGAGCAATAGATTATTGTTAGCCCTCATGGTATACATGTATTTGCTTAGTTATTTCCTTTTTTATTTTGTGTCGATAATATATGATAAATATGTTAATTTCTTTTTTACGATTTTAAAACGGTGGTATTTAATTTATAAATACTGATATAACTGTAACAGTAAAATATATATTTCGACATGTAATTAATGCATAATATTGTAGAGTTAATTTCTCAAGTGGAACAAAAAACCTTGGCCGCTATGAAAATTTAATTATGAACGTAGTTACAAAAAAAGAATAGCACACAATAACCGTCGTTATTGCGTACTTTTCCTGTCTAATGAGGAACGTAGTGTTAAAAAACAAGAAAAACATTTTATTTGCTCTCGTTAAATATTTTGTTAAAAATGGTAACAGGTAAATTATTATTTAAAAAGAAGAAAATTATTATGAGAACAAAATAGAGTTTTAAATAATTACTATTTTAAAGTTTAAGCTCTCTCTCTCTCTCTCTCTCTCTCTTTTCACTAAATGACAATAAAAAGAGGCAAATAATTAAAGCATTAATAACCTTTATAACGGGTTATCAAAAAACATTCGTAAGGTATATTACAAAATAAAACTAAATGACTAGCTATAATGATTTTACGGAATAATAAACTAATTTTTACGTATTTGTCGTAATATTATTAGTCACACCAAAATTTAAAAGCAAGTCTGGAGTATCTTTTGACAGCGCATATGGTTACAGGAAACGTCTTTATCGTCCGATAGACGTTTAGAGGGAGGTGGATAGGAAAATAATAATTGAAATACCCCTATATTTACAGTGTCGGCAAAACACTGTCACCGCAGATTAAGAGTAGGCTCCCTACATTCAACTTGCATAGCACTAGGTTGTTTGAGCATAGATCCCTTCGCATGTAATTAATAACAAAAATTAACTGTCAGTATCACTTTTTCGAGGATCGACCGGAGGACACGGTGGAGCACACCGTGGAGGTGTGCCCTGCTTGGGCGGAGCACCGCCGTGTCCTCGTAGCGGCGATAGGCGGCGGCGACCTCTCGCGTCCGGCCCTGGTCGAAGCCATGGTCCGGAGCGAGACGGAATGGGATGCCGTCACCACCTTCTGCGAAGCAGTGATGCTAGCGAAGGAGGTGGCGGAGCGGGAGAAGGAAAGAGCAACAGCTTTCCTTCCCGGCCGCCGCGGGAGACGCCCCGGGCGTCGGGGGCTACGTCGTGGCCCCCGGCCACCGTAGGCGCGAGCCTGTGGACGGCGAGCAATGGGTAGCTCGCCGTCCGTCCGTCTAACGACGACAGGCCGTGTCGACGGCGCGTTTTGTTCCACGCGCGCCTCAAAGAGCTGTCAGCAGCGTGAAGGGGCCCGCAAGGGCCGATGCCTGCCGGGGCTGCGGGCTGTTCGAAAGAGATACCGCGGCTCCGGAACGTAAGGGCACTGAAGGAACACGGATGGTTTTTAGTCAGTAAAAGTCTGACACTCCCTTCCGCTCCACCCAGAGCGAAAGGCGTCATTTGATGATTTTCCATCCGCAAAAAAAAAAAAAAAAAAAAAAAAAAAAAAAAAAAAAAAAAAAAAAGTATCACTTTTTGGGTTTCGGACGTTTCAGTCAAACACCTCAGTCCCTCCTCTTGAAGCGAGCTTCCACTAAAACATACTTCTAGCCGCCGAAGAAGATTAGTAAATTTTTACCATCCCTCCCTACCTACCCCCTCCTAGATGCAGGAGTGTACAAGCTGGATTTAGAATGTGTTCTTTCTTTTATAGGACAAATAAAAAGATCTATAAAAACCCGCGTGAAAGAACATATAGCTGACTTGAATGAGCGACGTTTCGGGAAGTCTGCAGTGTGTGAACATGTTCAAGATGTTCCTCGCCATTACATTAGATTTGATAAACCACAAACCCTCGCAAATGAACACCGATTCCTACCAAGGATGATTCGCGAGGCTATCGAAATTAAAAATACATCCTAATTTCAATAGAGAAGATGGATGGTTACTGCCATCTACTTGGGATCCTATAATTCATAAAACTAAATCCAAACCCAGGCATACCACTGCAAGACTTCAAGATACTGTAAGGTCATTCTGCGTAGATCGGGCCAAAATTAGTATTCAAAAACTGAAGGTAGCCTAACTATGACATCGGGACGTCAAACACCTCTCAGTCCCTTCCGTGACCATGGGTGCTCTAAAGCACCTGAAACGTCGTGATTTAAAAAGTTAAATTAAACGCGATAAAAATTGTAAAAAATATTTTCATTTAGTGTGGAACCTTCGCGTAAATATAGAGAATCATTATATCATGATGAATTAAAAAAAATATTGTTATCGGTTCTCAATAAAAAAATAGTAAATGAACATTTTTTTAACTATTATAAGCTAGCGCTTGACTATTTCACCTGATGGTATTGTGAAACGCACTAACTTCATACAATATAATACACAGTTTACCTGATCGTAATAACAGAGAATTACGTTTCCTTTTAGGTAAAAATTTGCGTTAGGAGACTCCAATCTTCAGTAGCACTTCCGTAGCTATTAGTATGAAATTTACATAATTAATACGTCTGCGAAAGTTCAGATTTTCAGACGCCCGGAAGTGGGTCAAAACTGAATTATAAAATTCCATTACATTCATGCTAGTTACATAGATAGCCATACATCTATCGTCAAACTAATAAGAGTGTAATAAACTCAAAATCAATACGCTAATAAATCTTATTTATAATTCTTCTGTACGTCTGTTTGTCTCTACGAAACGTCTTTTTTTTATAGGATAAGAGTGACAGACGAGCACACAGTCCACCTGATGGTAAGTGGTTGCTGCGGCCCATAGACATCTACATCTATCCTCTATTACAAATCAAAATGTAGATGCGTTGTCACCCGTGAGGACTAAGATGGAATGCCTCATTTCCAGTAAAAAGGGCCTCCGGCCACCTGCACTCACCAAGCGAAACGCAGAGGTGAACCTCTACTTCACGCTGGTTTTCTGTGAGGTCGTGGTACCACCCCGGTTCGAGCCGGCCCATCCATGCAACAGCAAAAGCTGCGGCGTGGCTCTACCACTGTCTAAATAAACTATATATATAGCCTGGACCTATTACGATGATTTTTGTGTGTTTGAGTGGATCCCTGGATTATTTATATTCACAATTAGACCTAGTAAGCGGCGCTGATGTCAAAACCGAGAAATCACTCGCGAATCCGGGTCGAATCACTGGTATAATAATAAAATCTAAAACATACAGTCAGCTGTGATGGCCCTAGCAAAAATATCAACTATATGAGTACATGATTATTCTATTGTCATTGGTTGGTATACGTCTGCGAAATTTTAAATCATTCAGACGTCATAAGAGCCTGGTAGGAAAACGAGTGAAAAGTGAATTAAGAAAAATAAATAACTCTGTTACATTTCTCGATAAATGTAAGGTTAGATTAAAGTATAAAAATCAACTTGATAATCTGTGAGCTGAAGTTAATTACTAGGTCCTATAGCTCGAAGAGAAGACAATGAAGAAGAAAGGATCTGAAATAGTGGCCGCGTACTGGTCAGCAAATGGTAGGTCGGCCCAACGCTAGATGGAGTGACGACAGAATGTCAATAGATGCAGGTGACTCGGTACTTAGCTTTGTGGCATTTCTTAGGGAAGGCCTATGTTCAGCAGTGGACTTATGGATAGATGGGCTTGCAAAACAATTTCATTGGTGCCAGCAAGAATCGAACCAGTGAAATTTTTTAACAGAAATAGGATAACAAACGAGCACACAGTTCACCTGATCATAAGTGGGCGTTGTGGCCCATGGAAATCTACATCTATCTGTGATTAATAGGGAAAGTGCAGTCGCTTAGCCACCACTGAGGACTTAGGTGTAATAACTCGTTTCCAGTAAAAAGGGTCTCCGGTTCTCTACACTGATCATGCGAAACACAGCAGCATTAAGATTGCTATTTTACGCTGGTATTCTGTGAGAGCGTGGTCCTACCCCGGTCAAACTGACCCATTCGTGCTACAACCATTATATAGCTGCGGCTCTACCACCTAAAAACTAACTACAATACTCTGTAAATAAAAAAAAATTGGGGGAGGCCGACTGGCATGATTGCTTCATGGGGGGATATTTGCCATAGTTGCCACGCATCGCAAGTGGGTTGGCTATCGCAGATTTTTTTATTTTAATCGTTATGAGGAAGACGCTGCTACCCATCTCCTGATTTGATTCCCTCTTTGACCACTTACATATGATATATACCCACGGGAAGATATGATAAACACTAAGAACTTATTTTTACCTTGGAATCTTTCATATTTTCTTAGTGTAGAGTAAACTTCGAGGTCTGTACATTTTCCACTAATCCTTAAGTAAGTGCATTGAAGACAAATTAAAATTAAATATTGGTAAATCCAATTGGGCATACCTTAAGCGCATTAAAAAAATTACGTATAACATGATTATACGGAATTATTAAAGTAGTTTAAATACATTTCGACAGCACTATCGGCTTGAACACTCTCGAAAACCATGAAAATGACACCCATGATGAAAAAATTGATACCTATTGCAGCCGCCATCTTGGATTTACATTTCGACAGCACTATCGGCTTCAACACTCTTGAAAACCATGAAAATGACACCCCAGATGAAAAAATTGGTACTTACTTCAGCCGCCATCTTGGATTTACATTTCGACAGCACTATCGGATTCAACACCCTCGAAAACCATGAAAATGACACCCAAGATGAAAAACTTGATATCTATTGCAGCCGCCACCTTGGATTTACATTTCGACAGCACTATCGGCATCAGCACCCCCGAAAACCATGAAAATGACACCAATGATGAAAAAAATTATATCTATTGCAGCCGCCATCTTGGATTTACATTTCGATAGCACTATCGGCTTCAACACCCTCGAAAACCATGAAAATTACACCCATGATGAAAAAATTGGTACTTACATCAGCCGCCATCTTGGATTTACATTTCGACAGCACTATCGGCTTCAGCACCCTCGAAACCCATGAAAATGACACCCATGATGAAAAAATTGATACCTATTGCAGCCGCCATCTTGGATTTATATTTCGACAGCACTATCGGCTTCAACACTCTTGAAAACCATGAAAATGACACCCATGATGAAAAAATTGATACCCATTGCAGCCGCTATCTTGGATTTACATTTCGACAGCACTATCGGTTTCAACACCCTGGAAAACCATGAAAATGACACCCAAGATGAAAAAATTGATATATTTTGCAGCCGCCATCTTGGATTTACATTTTGACAGCACTATCGGCTTCAACACCCCCGAAAACCATGAAAATGACACCAATGATGAAAAAATTTATATCTATTGCAGCCGCCATCTTGGATTTACATTTCGATAGCACTATCGGCTTCAACACCCTCGAAAACCATGAAAATGACACCCATGATGAAAAAATTGGTACCTACATCAGCCGCCATCTTGGATTTACATTTCGACAGCACTATCGGCTTCAACACCCTCGAAACCCATGAAAATGACACCCATGATGAAAAAATTGATACCCATTGCAGCCGCCACCTTGGATTTACATTTCGACAACCCTATCGGCTTCAACTCTCTCGAAAACCATCAAAATGACACCCATGATGAAAAAATTGATACCCATTGCAGCCGCCATCTTGGATTTACATTTCGACAGCACTATCGGTTTCAACACCCTGGAAAACCATGAAAATGACACCCAAGATGAAAAAATTGATATATTTTGCAGCCGCCATCTTGGATTTACATTTTGACAGCACTATCGGCTTCAACACCCTCGAAAAACATGAAAATGACACCTATGATGAAAAATTTTATACCTATTGCAGCCTCCACCTTGGATTTACATTTCGACAGCACTATCGGCTTCAGCACCCTCGGAAACCATGAAAATGACACCCATGATGAAAAAATTGGTACCTATTGCGGTCGCCATCTTGGATTTACATTTCGACAACCCTATCGGTTTCGACACCCTCGAAAAGCATGAAAATGTCACCCATGACAAAAAAAATTATACTACTTACTTTTAGTACGTACTACTATTATTTATTCTATGCTTTTAAATATTGTAATAAAAAATATCTTATTATTATTATAATCAAGTATTTAAGAAATTTGGTTATTCGAATATTGTGTATTTGTACAGCGATCTTTTTGAGCCGCTGAAAACAACCGAAACAATGTCCACTCACGACGGCAACTGAAGCCGAACTAAACTTAATACAAAGGTACTCTGTGAACTAAACTACTCTGTGGCTGTAGATCCCCATTTACAGAAACAATTTATATACGAGGTAACCAAATCAACGAAAATTTCGCCATTTTGGAGCCGAAAAAAATTAATTATAGCTAAACAAAACAAAATTACACTGCCATTTACATTCAGTGGCTTCCCACATGATAGATGAAGAGATTAAAAAATAGATTGAGTTAAACAATTGATATTTTCAAAAGTTATAGTGTTTACAAGCCACAGGGACATGATAAATCCACACCATATGCCACTAAAACCCTTTTTTTTATTTAAAAATAGCAATTAATCGATTTAAAAAAATTATTAATGAGTTCAACAATCATTTATCTTTCTAACAATGTGCTTTTTATATCATTTATATGTATAATATGATTGCTAGATACGATTTTATTCGATAAAATGTTGGAATTTTAATTTTTAGGCGGTAGTAGAACATTACCTTGCGCTTTCGCTTAAGGTATGCAATATTTTACATTTTAAATTTCAGAATTACTTCTTTATGTAACTTAAATATTGTTAGATAGTAGCTCGAAGGCTGAAGCTCACTTTAAGTTACTCATTCTAAACTTAGCCCAAGGCCTCAGTGGAGGCGTGCGTCGTTATTGCGTTTGTTTATTTATTTATATTTTATTTTATTTCCTTTTTAGGGTTCCGTAGCCAAATGGCAAATAACAGAACCCTTATGGATTCGTCATGTCTGTCTGTCTGTCCGTCCGTATGTCACAGCCACTTTTTTCCGAAACTATAAGAACTATGCTATTGAAACTTGGTAAGTAGATGTATTCTGTGAACCGCATTAAGATTTTCACACAAAAATAGAAAAAAAATAATAAATTTTGGAATATACTTTTCCCCATACCCCATACTTAGAACTGAAACTCAAAAACTTTTTTTTCCATCAAACCCATACATGTGGGGTATCTATGGATGGACAGGTCTACAAAAATGATATTGAGGTTTCTAATATAATTTTTTTCTAAACTGAATAGTTTGCGCGAGAGACATTTCCAAAGTGCTAAAATGTGTGTCCCCCCCCCCCCTGTAACTTCTAAAATAAGAGAATGATAAAACTAAAAAATATATATGATATACATTACCATGCAAACTTCCACCGAAAATTGGTTTGAACGAGATCTAGTTAGTAATTCTTTTTATACGTCATAAATCGTAAATTATGTTACTTGCTGCTACAGAACCCTTCATGGGCGAGACCGCCTCGTACTTGGCCGCTTATTTATAATCAGTATCTATTTTTTTTACATTTTATTATATCTCAAATAACTTTTGGTCAAAACTGCGATACCAAATTAAAAAAATAACATTTCATCCTTTTCTGTCCTTCCATGTTAAGTTAGGTAAGAACTCTGAAATGAAAGTCGCCATAAACGATTAATCAGAATAATCATGATATCATATCATAAATACTTACACCTGTCAGCAAGAAGGGTAGGCGGAGATTACGGACTTTCATTTGGCACGATTCTGTCACATCTCTCTCGCTTCCTTTAAATCCATTTACATACGCATACATGCTCGTCGGTTAAGGGTAATCTTATTCTGGCCCATCTTCATTCAATGTATCGCCAATTTGGTCGATAACCAAAATAAGTTTTAATATTTAGCAACAAGCAACACGCACAATTGGATCAGAACATTTGCATGCTTAGTAAATAATATTCCTTTGTAATAATTGTCATATAATTTATCGGAGCATATGACATATTGCCTTAAGGCAATCGTCATTATAATTATATGTTATTACAAGAGACCGTATTTAAATACGGTCTCTTGTAATAACAAATAAATTGATGGTTATTGTCTATTGATTGTGCATACTTCTATCTAAATAAAACACAAAAATGCTTGTATATGTCCGTTATAGTCTGTGAAAGCATGCAACCGATGTGCTCCAATCCGGATTTATTAGAAAGTTTTAGTTTTAGAACACTGAAACAATGCATCAGGCACTGTATAAAAAAGTTAATAAATGAACATAATTTCCTTTTTTTCCAACAAATAAACGAAATTTATTTCTTTTTAGCACACGTAGCACACGCCGGGTATCCACTAGTAATAAATGGAAGCTAGTCAACGCCAATGCATTGAAAATCTAAATTGAAATTATGCGATAAATATAAGATATTGATAAATAAAAAAAAAGATTCCAACGAATTGAAAAACTCCTCCTTTTTGAAGTCGGTTGAAAAGAAATGAGACTTACACAAGTTGAAGTTAAGAAGATTAAAGACAGTCCCAAAGTAAATATAGAAGTGTTTAAAGATATTTTTATTACTTGTTTTCTTCGTATGTTTCAGTTTGAAAACAATATTTTTAGGACTTGATGACGTTCGATGGAACTGAAATTTATCACGTAACTTCGATGACAATGCAATAAGATATATATGATTTGATGATGAACCCTGATATTGTATCTAGCAATGCCTATAAAAGCTGGTTTTCAAATAGATCTTATTTTTAACTAAGTTTACATTGTCTTTTGTTTTATTATGAAAAATCATTACAATGGGGTTGTTATAAATTAATTTGCTTAATTCCGCGTAAAGAAAGAAAATGATGTGTCCTGGCCAGCTTTAAGGGGGACCTCCCACCCTCCCTCAATCGCGCGTACTATACCCGTCGCCGTCAATCCCAGCACTACCATCCTCAGCACCACCACACTAGACAGGACACACCACTCTCGAAATATTTATTTTCTTTCTTTACGCGGAATTAAGCAAATTAATCTATAACAACCCCATTATAATGGATTTCCGCAAAGTAACGACTGATTCTATCAATTATCTTAAAAATCATTACTATTAAGAAAGGAATGCTTCGGTGGTTTGGTCGTGTAGAAATAATTAATGAAGAAAGAGTAACAAAGCAAATTTATGTTGCGGAAGTGAATGACGGAGTCCGCAAAGGATACCTTAGATGGATTTTTACCGACCAAATTGGCGATATATTGCTGATAGGCCCAATTATGTTTTTACAGATTCTGATTAGAAAAACTCGAATTTATATAATGGTAAAAGACATTATGTCCTTATGCCGTATCATTTTAAATTAGCAAATATAATTGAACATTAAGTCCCTAAGTAAATAAAAAGTAAACAGTCGTAAAGTTCTTTAATATCTCTCCCCCCCGGACCGCTTAGTAGTGCGCACCGTGTCAATTCACTAAATTAAATATATAATTCTACTATTAAATACCTCACGCAAAAATAGGAGTGCATAGAAACACAGGAGTAAAAATATTGTTAACATCAAGTCAACGCATACTACGTTTCAACGCGGCGGATTGCATCTATATTGGCAAACAAGTACGTACAATAAAGTCAGTCTACTCAACTAACACGCATAGTATAAGGAAGAAACGAGAAACACTCTAATTATCATACCCGCTGTAGGATAGCAGTAACGCCAAGAGACTTGCGCTGCGCGGTGACTGAGCGCAATTATTTTTGCCTTCTCAAATTGCTGCTCGCCTAGTATTTTACCGTACCATCTTACCTACGTCACTAAAGAAGCTGCTGTACATCGAAGAATTAAATCCTTATTATTAATCATCATCATCATTACAGCCCTTCACAAGTCCACTGCTGAACATAGGCCTCCCCCAAGGAATGCCACAAAGCACGGTCCTGACCCACCTGCATCCATCGACTTCCTGCATGTCTTACCAGGTCGTCACTCCATCTTGTGGGGGGACGCCCTACACTTCGCCTACCGGTACGAGGCTGCCACTCGAGAACCTTTCTTCCCCATCGGTTGTCGGTTCTTCGAGCTATATGGCCGGCCCACTGCCACTTCAGCTTACTAATCCGTTGGGCTATGTCGGTTACTCTGGTTCTACTGCGGATATCCTTATTCCTAAGTTTATCACGCAGAGAAACTCCGAGCATAGCCCTCTCCATAGCTCGCTGAGCGACCTTGAGCTTTCTCATACGGCCAGCAGTGAAGGACCACGTCTCAGTTCCGTAAGTCATCACTGGCAACACGCACTGGTTGTACAATTTTGTTTTAAGGTTTTGAGGTATTTCTGACGAGAAGATGTGTCGTTGCTTCCCGAACGCTGCCCAGCCGAGTTGAATCCGTCGATTGACCTCTCGGTCGAAGTTGGACTTACCTAGTCGGACTATTTGTCCCAGGTAAACATACTCGTCAACAACTTCGAGCTTAGTGCTCCCAACAACTACCGGCATAGGTGTGACATGGACATTAAACATAATCTTTGTTTTGTCCATGTTCATCTTAAGACCTATCCGTTGGGAGACACTATTGAGGTCATTGAGCATAGTGCTTAGCTCCTCCAGCGATTCTGCCATGAGGACTATATCGTCGGCAAATCGAAGGTGAGTGATGTACTCGCCATTGATGTTAATTCCGTATCCTTTCCAGTCCAGAAGCTTGAAAACGTCTTCCAATGCAGCGGTGAAGAGTTTCGTGGATATAACGTCACCCTGTCTTACACCTCTCTGCAATTGGATAGGTTTCGTACTCTGGTTCTGTACTCGGATAGCCATCGTAGCTCTACTGTACAAACACTTCAGCACTTCGATATACCGACAGTCAACTTGGCACCGCTGAAGGGACTGCAGCACCGCCCAAATTTCGACGGAATCAAAGGCTTTCTCATAGTCCACATACGCCAGACATAGTGGCAAATTGTACTCTTCGGACTTCTGTACAATTTGCCGTAGGGTATGTATGTGGTCTATGGTGCTAAAGCCCTTTCGGAAACCGGCTTGTTCGGGAGGCTGGAAGTCGTCAAGTCTGCGCGCGAGACGATTCGTAATGACTCTCGAAAACAGCACGTAGACGCGGCTCAGAAGGGAAATCGGTCTGTAGTTCTTCAAGAGAGCGTTGTCACCTTTCTTGAAGAACAAGACCACCGCACTTCTGCTCCACGCCTCCGGTGTAATGCCACCATGGAGGACGGAATTAAAGAGCTTCTGAAGGACTTCAAGTACCGGTCTTCCACCCGCTTTCAGAAGCTCCGCTGTAATTCCATCCTCGCCTGGGGCCTTGCCGTTTTTAAGGTGCTGGAGAGCCATTCTAATCTCGCTCAGACTGACGTCCGGGATATCTTCGGAATAGTGTCGAATAAGACTCGCTCTTGGATCGTTACTCACACTTGCGTGTGGCTCCAACGATGACGTGTACAACTGCCCATAGAACCTCTCAATCTCACTCAAAATCTCAGGTGCCCCGGAAACGATGCTGCTACATTCGGTCTTCAGCTTTGACAGTTGGCTCTTTCTGGCAGACAGATCTCTGGCAAAGACTTTGGAGCCTTGGTTCCGCTCGATCGCTTCTTCAATACGAGCTGTATTGAAGTTGCGTAAGTCTCGCCGCATGAATTTGGAGATCTGTCTGTTCAGTTGCCTGTATGCTGTCAAATCTGTTGAAGAATGTAGCCTCATCTCCCGTCTAACAGCCATGAGATTAAGAGTGTGATCGGAGAGTTTCTGTGTTCTTCTGCGGTGGGTCTTGCAGAACTTAGCTCCGACCGCATGGACAGTTTCCACGAGCTTGTCATTCATATCGTCCACTTCATTGCAGTCTTCTAGGCACTGAAAACGGTTTTGTAACTCGAGCTGAAAGGTTTCGGGACTTTGGATTAGAGCACGAGGGGGACGGAGCGTTGACTTCATCAGACGAGACCTCTCCAACTTAACATTTAGGTTCAGTGTGCCTCTAACCATTCGGTGATCGCTCCCGGTTTTCACCCTCTTCTTATTATTAATACTGCCCTAGTAACTACATAATATATTTTTGTTGACATTGGACGGACATTTGAAAAATTGAGTTACGAAAAGTTCCTTGATATATTTCTGTTTTCCTGGTACAATTCTGTTTTATTATTTATATTCTTTTTTTTTTTTTTGCTGTGGCAACCCCGGTGACAAATACTTAAATAATGTGCTCCCAAATAATTTCGTAAAAATAAATATTGTAATTGATAATTTCCACCTCAAATTTAAGTTATAGTTGTTAATTAGGAACAAATTGTATTGTGTAATTAGTGCCTCTCAATTCAAAGTGACAGCAGGTAACGAACATCGTTTAAAACTTAGGTTTAAAAGTTACTGTAATTCTTGTTATCCCTTTTAATATTTACGATATATCTTAAGTTTTGTTGTTTTCGGATTTCATTTTGAATTGTTTTCTTGATAATTTAATTTGAGATCTGTTATTAGAGTCCTACAATTGGATATTTGCTTACTCTGTTCCCTTGATTTTCCATCTTTGTTTTCTTTTACTATTTGAAATATATAGTAAAATGAATACTCGCAACGCCAAAACGCGCCAGATGGAGAACCAACTTCATCTGGCGCTCCAAGAACTGAGGGCGTCCAGGGAGCAGTGTGAGCTGTTACTTAAAGAAAGGGATGACAACGAAAAGGAAATAATAAGTATAATTTCGAAAAATACACAGTTGAAAAGTGATATGGTTAAGATACATAGAGACTATACAGATATTTTAAAGGAAAGGGATCAGCTCCAGGGGACAGTCGATGAGTTTGACCGATGCAGCAAAGAATATGAGGAAGCCCTCAGATTAATTGCTGCATTGAAATTACAATTAACTGAAGCTAATGAGCAGATTTCACAATTTAAACAATACAATGATAACGTGCAAGCATTTCAAACTCAGAGTCTGTTCGATGAGCTCGTAGAATGTAAATCTCATGAAACATTGCAACCCTCCACAACAATAGATTTGACTAAAGATTCTACCTCATCAAGAACAGCAGAAAGGATTACATGCAGCAGAAGGAAATTAAGAAAATATATAAAAATCAATAAATATATCAGGAAAGTTCAAAAATTAGTTAAAACTAAAATTAATATTAAAAATTATTCAAATGTATGTAAGGAAAAGCAAGAGTTAATTAGTAAAATTAAATTATATTCAATTGAGGTGGAAAACATGAAAAATTGTTATGAGACTGAAATAGAGTGTCTTAATTCAGAAATTTTATCACTTCAAACTTCATTACAAACTATGTCAAATAAGTATAAATCAGCAGGGAATGAGATAAAAGAACACATACTGGCCATGGATAATCTGGTAAAGTCATGTAAATATAACGAGGAAGTTTTTGATTCCTTATTAAAATATCAAAATGAATATCAGCACTCAATGCCAGGTTCTTTAGGGACAGTGTGTGTTAATAATATGACAAGCAGTAATACTTCATTTTCTTTACCTGCACTCTATGATAGTACCATAACAAAGCAGATAAATTTAAAAAGTAATGAAAAAAATAATGTAATTGTGTATAGTGATGACATAGGAAAAAATTTGGGTATATCATTGAATAACTGTTTAAAAAGGCAACAGATAAGTAATTACTGCATGCCTGGAGCATCATTCAGTGATATTATGAATAAAATTTTAACTAGTAAATTTAACCCTGATAGTATATTAATAATTTTTGTTGGGAGAAGAGGCAATATGAACAAGAATCAATTATTAAAATATATTGAATATCTCAATAACATAAATGTGGTTAAAGTTATCTTGTTTACATTGCCTTACATAGAGGGGTGGCCACAGGAAAATAAACTAAGATATAATTTAAATTTAATGATGCATAATTTGACATGTAATAATAACTTAAATTTGACATTTAATTGTAAGAATAATAATGATAAATTTCATTTAGTGGATATTAATAATTTAATTAAGAAGTTTTTGACAAGAGATAGGTATTACCTATCAAAGTTTAGTTTGAGACTGGTAGCAAATACGCTATCTCATTATTTATATTTTAACCCAGCCAAATTATTGGCTACCTTAACACCTGCTTTTATTGAGCAGAAAAATAATTTCACAAATGATTTGGAATTAGTTCCAAGTAATTTAAATTAGATAATAAGACAATAGAGGTAATCTCTAGCAAAGATAACTTAAATACCTTAGAATACAATTCAACTATACTTCATTGTGTAATTTCACAAAATAGCAATAATAAAAACTGTATTAACCTGGTGCATCAAAATATACAAGGTATGTTAGGCAAAGAACTAGAAATTGAATTATTTTTAAATAGTAACCTTATTCATATTTTATGTATTACTGAACATTGGTTAAAAAGTTACAACTCCATATTTAATTTCAGTAATCACCAGGTGGTCAGTTCGTTCAATAGAGATACTAAATTACGTGGTGGCTCCTTAATATTAGCTAATAAATCCTTATCATGTAAAGAACGTAAAGACATTGTGAGCCTCTCTGTTGAGCGTACTGTAGAAATGGCATGTGTTGAGCTTGAGCACCTTATTGTTGTCAGTGTTTACAGACCCCCATGTTCAAATTATGATACCTTTGAAAAAATTATGGAAGAAGTTTTAGTTAAGCTTAATAAACAGAATAAATCTCTTGTAGTGTGTGGAGACTTCAATATCAATCTCCTGGAAACTTCTTCCATCAGTATTAAATTTTGCTCTTTGTTCAAATCCTATAATCTTGATAATTTATTCTTTGAAGCTACACGAATTGCAGGGTGTAGTGCAACTTGTATTGATAATATTTTTACAGGTGTTGTACCAATCAACAAATCAATAATTCAAAAACTTAGTTCAGATCACTGTGGACAACTGGTTTCATTACCTTATATGCACAAAAAACAGGAAATTGAGAAAATTGTATTTGTTCCTATTAATGCAAAACGCCTGGAGAGATTTAGAAGTAATATGGTAAAAAACCTTCCATCGCTTTCTTATAAGAACAATGCAGACTTTTTATATGGAGAATTATTTACCCTTATAAGCAATGAATTTAAAAAAACATTAACTTCTAAAACATTCTCCGGAAACAGTCGCAAGGTATTTAATGAGTGGGCGACAGTGGGAATTCATAAAAGCAGACGAAGGTTATATGACCTTTACCATGAAAGATCATATAATCCTTCTGATGCTTTTAAAGAATATGTCAAAAATTATTCTAAAATGTTTAAAAAAGTTTGCTCCACAGCCAAATCGTTACATATTAGCAACAAAATTAAGACGGCTAAGAATAAAATTAAAATGACGTGGAGTAATGAAGTAATGAAGTAATGAAGTGGAGTAACAGCGAAACCGGTAATGAAAAACCTCGTAACTCAAACTATCAATTAAAAATTAACAATGAATTGACTAAATCAAATCAAGAAGTCGCAGCGGTGTTTGAGAAGTATTTCACTGATATTCCTATTTTGACAACAGAGTCTTTGAATTCTTCTCCAACTGTCGCCGAGTCATTACTCAAACAGAATGTTAATATCTGTTTAAAAGAATTTAGATTTGAAAAAGTATTACCGCAAGATATTGTAAAATACTTCAAAACCATTGATGTAAAGAAAACCGCAGATTTGTGGGGGATTTCCGTGACAGTTATTGCGTCCATAATAGATTTAATTGCACCTCATCTTGCTATTATTTTTAATACTTGTATCGATTCTGGTGTGTTTCCTGATTTAATGAAGTATAGTAAAGTAATACCTTTATTTAAATCTGGTAGTACATTGGACCCCGCTAATTTTAGACCTATTTCTGTACTACCAACTCTTAGTAAAATTTTTGAAAAAATTATTTTGGATCAATTGTTAATTTTTTTTAATACAAATAAATTACTTCATAAAAACCAATTTGGATTTACAAGGGGTCGCTCGACGTCTGATGCTGGCGTTGAGCTTATGAAATATATTTTTAATGCCTGGGAGAATTCACAGGATGCCTTAGGTGTTTTCTGTGATCTTTCCAAGGCTTTCGATTGTGTTCATCACGAAACATTAATCAGGAAACTACAACATTACGGTGTAAAAAATTTGGCGCTTAGACTTATTACTTCATATTTAAGTAACAGAACTCAAAAAGTCGTGATAAATGGTAAAGGTTCCTCCGGATCGGTAGTATCAATGGGCGTTCCTCAGGGCTCGATTCTTGGCCCATTCCTGTTTTTAATCTATATTAATGACTTACCTTATCTTGTAGGGGACAATCACGATATAGTATTATTTGCTGACGATACCTCTTTAATTTTCAAACTCAAACGGCAGTTAATTAATTATGACGATGTAAATAATGCTCTATCGAAATTAGTACATTGGTTTAACGCCAACAATATGCTCTTGAACGGCAATAAGACAAAGTGTATTAAATTTACAATACCTAATGTAAAACATTCGAATACCAATGTGCTATTAAATGGGGAGGAGTTGAGTCTTGTGGATACCACTGTTTTTCTCGGTATTACTATTGACGCGAAACTTCAATGGGGCCCCCATATATCTAAATTAGCAAGCAGACTTGGTTCTGCAGCATATGCTGTAAGAAAGATTAGAAGTCTCACAGATGTTGAGACAGCTAGATTAGTGTATTTTAGTTACTTTCATAGCGTAATGTCTTATGGAATTTTGCTATGGGGTAATGCGACTGATATTGAAGCTATATTTGTTTTGCAAAAGAGAGCCGTTCGGGCGATTTATAACCTAAATTGTAAAGAGTCCCTCCGACAAAAATTTAAAGAAATAAACATATTAACTTTGGCATCGCAATATATTTATGAAAATCTAATGTATGTACATAAAAACATAAATAGCTTTAATAAGAATAAGGATGTGCATTCTTTAAACACTAGGAACAAACATAAGCTTGTAATACCAGTTACTAGACTCCACAGAATCAGTAATTCATTTATGGGGCAATGTATACGCTTTTACAACAAAATCCCAGAACATATTCAAAGTTTATCAATAAACAAGTTTAAAAGTTTTATTAAAGAAAAACTGTACAAAAAGGGTTATTATAATATCAAGGAATACATGAATGAAAATAACCCCTGGGAATAAGGTGATCGCCACCATGCTGGTTCTATTAAAAATCATTTAAAAATTGTATAAATGAAATTATTGTTAAGTGAAATATGTTTGAAAAAAAAAGTCCCGCTGGGTTTCTTGCTGGTTCTTCCCAGGACAGAGGTATTTTCCGAACCAGTGGTAAATAAAAAATGACTTTCAATAAGAATTATGTAATAATCAATATTGAATAAAAAATTATTCTATTCTATTCTATGGAATGACATTAAAAACAATAAAAGGTACAGTGAACTAAAGTATCTTAGAGTATCTGTTCTCCTTATGCTTCTGTTGGAATTTTATTGAAAAATACGTCACAGAATCACAGACTAAAGGAATTCTCTTTTTTCTAAAGTGGCTCATAGGTCATAGCTCACTCCTTGCAAATTCAAAATATTTCCGAGTTTTTTTTCCACAAATATACCAACTTAAATATCTGTGCTCCTAGTGCCAGGGTGCGTTGTTTCTTAAAATTTCTCTAAGTTTACCCCTATAAGTGAGGTTTTCTACGCGAGGTACAGTTCTCCGGATACTCTTTTGCCAGTTTTCCTAATTTTCCCCAACCAACCTAAAATGCTTAGATCGCCGCCTCGTGATACTTCGCGAACAGCCTCCAATCCTGAATTAGCGTCGTCCAATATCGCACAACGAGAAAATAAACGACGGCGAACCAGCGACGCTGATAACGAAACTGAAATAGTCTCTACGGATGCTATTAACGAGCTCAAAACAATGTTAGAAACCTTCGTTAAAAATCAAAATTCAAGATTAGACAATATAGAAAAAAATTTAGCACTTGTTACAAATCAAAATGTAATCATCCAACAAACCAATTCTGAAATATAAAAGCCTATAAACTTCGTCTCAGACAGAATAGATAATTTGCAAAAAGATGTATTCAATATGGAAAATGATCGCAAAGCCCTTGAGTCACAAATAAACATAATAAATACCAAATACGATGTATTGGAGAGGTACATTCGCAAGACAAGTATTGAGATACGTAATGTTCCGAAAATAAGAGGTGAAAATAAGGAGACTTTATTTAAATATATACTCACCCTAATCACGAATTTAAGTGTAACTATAGATCAAAATAATCTTCGTGATGTCTATCGTTTGCCAAGCAAGACTGATGCAACGTCCTCTACAATCGTAGCAGAGTTTGGAAATAATCTACTAAAGAGTCAGGTCATTGATGCAGTAAAGCGTTATGTAAAAAAAATCCTCAAGATTCACTTAATTGTTATCACATGGGAATTATGAATGTTAAATCACGAATTTACGTAAGTGAACATCTGACAACAAAGTCTAACTAAAACTATGGGTTACTCATATTGTTGGCCGTCAAACGACAATGCGTACTTGCGCCGCAAAGATGGAGATCCACACATTCTCATAAAAAACGAAGCCCAGCTCTCCGAACTTAAAAATGCTAAATGACTAGATGTAAGATTTGTTATAATATTAGTTATACTAGAATGTTGTTATGCTAAATTAGTTAAGTTTAAGAAATTATACTGTAAGCTATCTTTTTTAATAAACACATACACTTTTACATACACACTCCCACACATAATTCATAATTATTTAATACACGCCTCAACTTGTTCACTTAAGATCAAACTTAATCAATTATCACAATTTACTCACTTACCCACAAAACAAAGACCATGCAACACAAATTATATTATGTCTCATAGTTTTTACATTGTCATGAACTATAAAAAAGGAATATGGTATAAAATAACTTATTACAGTTTGATTATTTACATTTTAAGAACGAAAATAACTTATTATGATTTTAATTATACGATGCTGTTCAAAATATTTAGCCATCCTAAGATTAATAGTATGACGCTGTTACATACATTTTGTTACCTTATAATAAATATATATATATATATAATTCGCTAATATAAATGAAATATCGAATAACCTAGATGATATAACAAATTCGGAATTTTATATTTGCAATCCTGAAGATGTATGCCCTATAATAAGCCAACCTAATAACTGCACAAACATTCTATGTCAGAATATTCGAAGTATTAAACGAAACTTTGATGGTCTGGCTGTGCTAATGAAAAGGATAAATATAGATTTTGATCTCATTATACTGACTGAATGCTGGCTGTCCTGTTCTGGTCGTATACCTTTGTTAGAATCGTATTCTTCTCATGCCACCAAGCAATCTTACAATCAGAACGACGGTGTGCTTGTTTATATTAAAGATAACTTGAAATGTACCGTTGAAGAGCCCCCTTTTCAAGAAGCTAACTGCTTAGTAATTAAATTTGGAACACATACAGTAGTAATAGGGATTTATCGTCCACACTGCTTTAAAAATGATGCAACCAATTTTTTTTCATCCTTGAACCAACTTCTCATTGAACTAAAAGGCTTCAAAAATATTATTATAATGGGCGACATCAATATAGATATTTCCCCTGACAATATGGACCAGCAAGCCGAACAATATCTTAATTTGATAGCATCACATGGACTTCTTCCAGCGTTTACATCATCCACCCGAATGTTCACATGTATTGATCACTTATTGCTCAAAACACGTCTGCCCGCTAAATAATTTGTTATACAAACCTGTTTAACTGATCACGAAGCTGTAAGCCTTAGTCTAGAAATAAAACAAACTAGATGTTATTTTAACAAAATTATTAGAAAAATTGATCATGTTGGATTTAAACAGTTTTTATTAGACGTTAATTTCGGTCAAATGTATGTAAATAATAATCCTGAAGAAGTAGCAAGTTTCTTAGTAGAAACTTTATCAAAAGCACTGAATAACAACAGTAAAAATATTAGATTGTCCCATCGTAAAACCACATTAAAACCATGGATAACTCCTGGCATCTTAAGATGCATGAAAAATCGTGATAAGCTACATAAGAAACTTAAATTAACACCTGATAATGAAACACTAAGAATAACATATCGTAGATACCGCAACTACTGTAATGATATTCTAAAAAAACTTAAAATACAGTATCAAAGCAATGAACTTAAAAAAGCTGGCAATAACAGTAAAAAGGTATGGGAAGTAGTAAAAAGTGTAACACATTTGAATAAGCAAAGAGTAGAGGCAAACGATTTGCTCGAAAAACTCTCCTCTCGGATAGAATCTGTTAATGAAGTTAATAAATATTATATTAACGTCGGTGCGAAATTAGCTAACAAAATCCTAGTAAGTAATTACAATAAACCTGATATAAATCAAACTACGAACAAATCATTTGTTATGCTAGATACTGATTACGATGAGGTACATAATCTTATTATGTCATTAAAAAATAGTTGTACTACAGGATGGGACGGTATATCAAGTGACTTACTAAAGACCTACAAAGATATACTTGTTCCCCCGATAACATACCTGTGCAACATCTGTCTTTCTACTGGCATCTTTCCTCGTGCCTTTAAGAAAAGTATTATTCGCCCAATTTACAAAAATGGTGACAGAGGCATTGTCTCCAATTACCGACCCATATCAATTTTAACATCCCTATCAAAAATTCTGGAACGCGTGATCAACAAAAGACTTGTGAACTACATTGAAACAAACAAGCTCCTTTCGGAGCAACAATATGGTTTTCGTGCAGGTAGGTCCACAGATGATGCGATTCACGAGCTCACAGATCGTACAATTCGAGGGATGGATGACGGTAAAAAATGTCTAGCAATATTCTTGGACTTAGCAAAGGCGTTCGACACTGTCTCTGTACCGCTTCTAATAAATAAGCTTGAGGGACTTGGGGTCAGGAATTTGCAGCTAGATCTGTTTAAAAGTTACCTCACAGGTAGAACACAGTGTGTTAAAATTGGAGAGCACACCAGCGAGGAAGAAACAATAACGTACGGAATACCTCAAGGCAGTATATTGGGCCCGACCTTATTTTTGATTTACATCAATGATTTGTGTTCAATGAAGATATCTAGTGGGAGTATTCTGTCCTTTGCGGATGATACAGCATTAGTTTTTAGCGGCGATAATTGGAAAGATACCTTTGCTTATGCACAATCTGGATTAAATAGAGTTCTTAAGTGGTTAAATGGGAATCTACTAACGATTAATATCGACAAAACCAAATTTGTTACATTTGCCATACGTAATGTCTCTCTCCCTTTAGATAAAAACCTTTCACTCATAGCCCATACCTGCGATCTAGTAAATATATGTAGCTGTATCAGATTAGAAACTGTTACCAAAATTAAATATCTGGGCATAACCATTGACCAGAACTTATCTTTTAGGCCTCATATTGAGCAACTTACGGCTCGTGCACGTAAGCTCATATACGTTTTTAGAACACTTCGTCAAATAGCTGACTTCAAAATTATACGCAGCGTCTATTTTGCTCTTTGTCAATCAATATTCTCATATTGTATTTCTGTATGGGGAGGTGCAGCTAAATCCTATTTAAGGTCTCTGGAGGTGGCCCAAAGAGCCATCCTAAAGGTTGCAAAGTTTCACCATTTCCTTTATCCGACTAGGGACTTATACAAGGAATGGAATGTACTAACAGTTCGTCAACTTTTTATATTGTACATTGTCTTGAAACAACATTCTAAAACTTCGTACGATCCTTCGACACAACGCTTAAGGAGAAAAGATATTGTCTGTGTCCACCAAAGATTTAGAACAGTATTTGCAAAGAGGTTTTTTTGTTTTATTGGACCGTTACTATATAATAAGTTAAACCGTATACTAGCTATATACTCTTTAACAAGAGTAAACTGTAAATATACTTTAAAAACTTGGTTACTGACTAAAGACTATGATGAAAGTGAGTCACTTATCAAAACAATGTGATCCACTTGAACACACTCTTACACCCAGACACATACACTCACACACACACACACACATACACTCACACACACACACATACACACACACACACACACACACACACACACACACACACAACATGTGTGCGTGACGCGCGTACACACACTCAACTCCTTTTTGCTTGTCTCTTTTTTAATATATATTTCCTTTTAAATACATTCTTCATCAAAATATATATTACAAGTGATTTATTGTCCGGTGGTGGAGGCCTGGTGGCTGTAGCACAGGGAATCCTAGTATCGTCACCAGTCTCTACAACTAGCATTTGTAAGCTACTTAATATATAAATGTAATGATATTTTAAAAATGTTATTTTGTAGAGAGAAATAAACTTTATTATTATTATTATTATCCTTTAGCATTTAATTATAGACGACAGTTCAGTACTAAGCGACATTATGTGGGACTTACGATTCTTTTGCACTAACTCCCCCGCCCGGTACTCTCGCCCTGCCGCGGGTATCAACGATGCTTTCTTCTTTGCTTTAACTTCCATCCGTACCTCATCATCCCACCATAACCTTTATCATAAAATTTTTCCTTTTTTTTTATAGGATAAGGGTGACAAACGAGCACACAGTCCACCTGATGGTAAGTGGTTGCTGCGGCCCATAGACATCTACATCTATCCTCTATTACAAATCAAAATGTAGGTGCGTTGTCACCCGTGAGGACTAAGATGGAATGCCTCATTTCCAGTAAAAAGGGCCTCCGGCCACCTGCGCTCACCAAGCGAAACGCAGAGGTAAACCTCTACTTCACGCTGGTTTTCTGTGAGGTCGTGGTACCACCCCGGTTCGAACCGGCCCATCCGTGCGACAGCAAAAGCTGCCGCTTGGCTCTACCACTGTTAAAAATGTGTGTCCTTCCATTCGTTCTCTTACTTACACTACATAATTTGGTAGCTGCATCCACCAAACCTTTCTTGACATTATACCACACAGTCTCCAAGTCTAAATCATTCATACACGATTCATCCATACCACTTACATTTTCTCTCAGTCTACATTTGAACTGCTCTTTCACACCGTCATCTTGTAACCTCTCTGTTCTTATACGCTGTAACGCAGTGGTAGACACAGATGTCCGATGCCGCCAACGTCTGAATAGACCCTTAATTCGGCAAAAGACCAAATAATGGTCCGTTTATTAAGTTTGGCTATCGGATGTCTTATGTGATGGCGATGTAGATTATTTTACTAATTTTAGTACGTTACATACAGAGGGAATATAGAAACATGGCAAGCGTATAGATTGTATCGTAAAAAATATTTATTCTACTGTCATTGTCCGTCATTACTGTGTTAATTTTGAGAAATTACCATGTATGTCTATAATGGATTCTTGCTTCTAATCCGGCGGCGAAGGACCAACAGTTAACAGTGGTAGAGCCACGCGGCGGCTTTTGCTGTCGCACGGATAGGCCGGCTCGAACCGGGGTGGTACCACGACCTCACAGAAAACCAGCGTGAAGTAGAAATTTACCTCTGCGTTTCGCTTGGTGAGTGCAGGTGGCCGGAGGCCCTTCTTACTGGAAATAAGGCATTCCAACTTAGTCCTCACGGGTGACAACGCAACTACATTTTGATTTGTAATAGAGGACAGATGTAGATGTCTATGGGCCACAGCAACCACTTACCATCAGGTGGACTGTGTGCTCGTTTGTCACCCTTATACTAGAAAAAAAAACCAAGAATATAAGGGATCGAAGTGGACTGTATTTATTTATTACTGTAGCTAGTGGACTGTATTGACTAATTGACTGCCTGATGTTGAGGTAAACTATGCTAGGGGACTGCTTGAAGAAAAGATGGTACTATAGAACTATACTGTATTCAACTATTTACAATAATTCGACACTATTATCTATAATAATATGTACAGAGAGAGGTCTTCACTTATGGAGTCTTGATTTTCTCTTGAGTCTTCTTTCTTCCAGTGCCGCTTCCGAAATGAACAGCTCACAGACCAAAACGCCCTTCTTATATCCCGCAAGAGAGCGTCTTAGTCTGTGAGTAGTGTCGCGCGACGATGCTGCACGCTCATTGGTCGCCGCTCTGCTGCCGGTGCTCGAGGTGTGCGGGGCGAAACGGGGTATGAAGGGGCGACGGGGCGGCGGGTCCCTCGCTGTCCGCAACAATGTCATTACCGTGTAGTTGCGGTGTAAGAATATCCACTACCCCATATCATCTTGGTTTGGTTGTCATATCAAAAGAGGTGTAAAAAGAGGCGACAGGGGGAAACAAATCAGGAGATGCGCAGCAGCGTCTTCCTAATAACGATTGAAAATAAAAGACTGCGGTTGCTAAACGTGGCAATAGCGCAAAAATACTCCTTATAAGGCAATATATAGAGGAGGCCTATATTTAGATGTGGACTTTAATAGGCTGTACCGATACCGGTAACTGCCTATCATCCAGGGAGAAGATGGACATATACGTTTGTACGGACTACACAGCAATAGCTTATCCCCTAAGGCCGGGTTCACATTTGATTAACTTGACGTAATTTTATTATCTATTCTAAGCTAGAGCTTGACTGATACCACACCTTATGGTTAGTGGTGACGCAGTCGAATGGTAAAGCGCACCGACTTAGCCCAACAAAAGTCTATTCACACTTACCTTGAAGATACATTGTAATCGCAAGGAAAGACAAATCCTATCAACTTGTCCGGTTTCTCTGCTGTATCTTGACCAGGTGTATCGTTTACACACACAGTACTTCTATATTAAGTATGGACGCCCATTTTGACCAAATCGTATAACTAGCCGTATCGTGTCCAAACTCGTAACTCTCTAAACTATATTGTTTCGTATCGTTCCCACGTCCAAACTTTACAAGACCGTGAAGCGGTGTGCAGTTTCCCCTTTGATGATTGGGGGAAAAAGAACGAGACACGGGACGTGGCGTATCAGGTTATCCACCTTAGTCCTCACGGGTTACGACGCATCTGCATTTTGATTCTTTATTGAGGATAAATGTAGATGTCTATCGATCACAGCAACCACTGACCATCAGGTGGACTGTGTGCTCGTTTGTCACCGTATCCTATAAAAAAATCAGGTATCGTATCATATCGTTGTATCTTGACTCGGTATCATAATACGTCGATACGTAGTAGACATACATGGCTTTTGGTGGTAAAGCCATGCTGCAGCTATATTATGATTGTAGCACGATTGGGTCGACTCAAATGGGGAAGGACCACGCTCCTACATAATACCAGCGTAAAAAAGCAGCTGCATGCTACTGTGTTTCGTATTGTGAGTGTGGGACAACCGAAGATCCTTTTTACTGGATATGAAACATTCCACTTTAGAACCAAAATGCAGATGAGTTGTCACCCCAGGGGTGAGTACACATCTGTATTTTCACCCTTATTTAAAATACATGCAGACGTCTATGGACAACAGCATCCACTTACCATGAAATGGACTGTGTATTTGTTTGTTATCCTAATTTAAAAAATTGTATGTGAGGTACGCCACATGATCGCGTACAATTTTGCGTCGAAACTAGTAATATTGATATACGTCTGTGCCGCGCGACGGAGGTACGGTACACTAATGCCCAAGTACTCAAACGCTGTTCAATTTTAAGACCACGTTAAGTCTCGTGATGTCTCTATTACTTCAAGTGACAGTGACAGTATCACCACGGGACTTAACGACACTGTTTAAACATTACTATTTAAAAATGTATTTATTGCTTTTCGAAGTATTCTCCGCGAAATTTGAGACATTTTGCATGCGATGGAACCAATCATTGAAGCAACCATTCCATTCGGAAGTTGGGGTCTCCAAAATGGCCATTTTGTAGGCATCCACAGCTTCTTCAGGTGATGAAAATCTCTGTCCACGCAATTTATTCCTTATTTTAGGGAAAGTTTAGAAATCATTAGGGCTTAGGTCGGGGCTTTACGGCGGATGGTCTAATAATTCTATGTTTTCTTGCTCTAAAAACTCTTTATTCTGTGTGCGGTGTGAGAACTCGCATTGTCGTGATGGAGGATGATGCGGCGGTTGCATTTCTCTTTACAGAGTTCAAAAACGACCTGTGACAAACAAATGCTAGCATACCATTCTGTATTAACCGTTCTTTGTCCCTCAAGAGGAATAGTCGTAACATTGCCGGGTTTGGAGACCAACGTGGCCACCATTTTTTTGGCAACACTCCGTGAACGAACAATTTTTGGTGGCTTTAACTCATTTTCGAACACCCAAACTCGTGACTGGTTTTTTGTTTCGGGTTCGTACGCATGTATCCAGGATTCGTCACCTGATACGATATTGTATACAGCATTTGAGGATCCTGCGTGGAATCTTTCGAGAGTTCTGACGCACCAAGTAACGCGAGCCGCTTTTTGCTCTTCACAGAGCGAATGCGGTATTCATCGGGAAAACAACTTTTTTACACCTAATTTATCATGCGAGATTATTTGTATTTGACTCATGCCAATGTCTAAAATTGCCTGAATTTCGCGGTATGTGACATGTCGATCTTCCTCAATCAGCTTACGCACAGCATCAACGTTTTCTTGGGTGACTGCAGTTTTTGGACGACCTTGACGGGGTTCATCACTGAGCTTGACACGTCCACGTTGAAATTCAGCAAACCAGCGATAAATTGTGGTTTTGGATGGGGCTTCATCACCAAATGCAGAAATCATCCGGTCAACACACTGTTTTTGTGTTAAACCACTACGAATGTCATAAGAAATCATCGCTCTTGAATTTTCTCGAGTCAATTCCATTTTCTCAACGACTAAACAAGTTTGACAAAACCTTGTGACAAGACCGAGAATCTTTTTTTAAATATATTAATGGTATTCGATTTTTAAAACCAAGGAGCTTTCAATTAAAATGATTTTAATATGACAGGACCAGTGGAAATATTCCATTCCCGATACTTTTAGTGCAGCCTATGAATAATACTTATTGAATGTCATATTTTATTTATCACTGATTCGGAAAATACCTCTGTTCTGGGAAGAACCAGCAAGAAACCCAGCGGAACTTTTTTTTAAACATATTTCACTTAACAATAACTTTGTTTATACAATTTTTAAATGAATTTTCATAGAACCAGCATGGTGGCGATAACCTTATTCCCAGGGGTTATTTTCTTTCATGTATTCCTTGATATTACAATAATCCTTTTTGTACAGATTTCCTTTAATCGAACTTTTAAACTTGTTTATTGACAAACTTTGAACATGTTCTGGAATTTTGTTGTAAATGCGTATACGTTGCCCCATAAATGAATTACTGGCTCTGTGGAGTCTAGTGACTGGCATTACAAGCTTGTTTTGTTCCCAGTATTTAAGGTATGAACATCCTTATTGTTATTAAAGCTATTTATGTTTTTATGTACATACATTACATTTTCATACATAAATTGCGATGCCAAAGTTAATATGTTTATTTTTTTCAATTTTCCTCTGAAGGACTCTTTACAATTTACGTTATAAATCGCCCGTACCGCTCTCTTGTGCAAAACAAATATAGCTTCAATATCAGTCGCATTATCCTATAGCAAAATTTCATAAGACATTACGCTATAAGAGTAACCAAAATACAGAAGAACCAACAAGAAACCCAGTGGGACTTCAAAAAAATAACAGCTTACAATCATGTATGTTACACAATTAACCACACAAATCAAATTAGAAATAGCTTGGTAGCCGTTACCTTCCCAGGGATTATTATCATCCATAAATTCCTTTATATTATAATAACCCCTTTTTATATAAACTTAGTTTAATAAAGTTTTTGAAATTTGAGCAGGTCAAATTTAGTATATTTTTGCTAGGATTTTGTTCTAAAAGTAAGAGAAAGCATACATATTATGATTTCTCATGATGTTTTCCTGCTGCGCCGAGCATTTGGTAAATCAGATCGAAGCCGGTTTGCTCGCGTACTATGATATTTACGGCGGCCAAAGCCAGTGCTTAACTATAATCACACCATTACGTAGAGGTCAGCTTTTGAGTCTTCTTTAGAAAGTTTGTTCGTGATGATTATTACAGGTGCTCCATAGCATTACTTTCAATGGTTCTACAATATTTTCATTATTGAAATATTGTTAATAATAATAATATATTAAGAATATATTAGAAAATATTGTAGAATGATGAAAATTGATGAATGAAGTAGTTGGAAAAATGAAAACTTAACATAATAACTCGTTGGGAGTCGAGTACCTATCTGTTACTACTAGCTTGAATCTGCTCCTAATGTTTACAGAATGAATATCACTTATTTTTGTAAAATTACTTTTATTTTTGTATACGTACATTACATTTTCATAAATGTATTGAGAAGCCAAAGTTAATATAAGTTGCTTATGTATTAATTTCTTTAAATTTTTGTCGGAGTGAATCTCTAGGTTTTAAATCATAGATTGCTCTTATGGCCCTCTTCTGTAAAACATATATAATTTCAGTGTCATCTGCGTCCCCATAGCAAAATACCATACGACATTATGCTATGGAAATATCTAAAATAAATTAGTCTAGCTGTTTCAACACTGGTAAGATTTCAAATCTTTTTTACACCATATGCTGCAGAACTAAGTCCGCTTGCTAGTTTTGATATATGGCGGCCCAATTGAAGCTTCGCGTCGCGGGTGATTCCACGAAAAATGGTAGCTATGGACAAGACTCAGCTTCTCACCATTTAAAATTCCATTAGTATTTAAATGCGATCATACATTTCGTTTTAGTGTCATTTAAATGCAAATTATTAAGATTAAAACAATTTACTAATTTAGATATAGCATTATTAACTTCGTCATATCTTAGTAATTTAGCCTTAAGTTCTCATTACTATTACTACGTTTTTTCACGACTTTTTCATTTACGTATGACTATCGGTAAAAGAACGACAAATTAAAAAAAACGACGGGTTGCACTCCGGGAGTGCCGGCAGAAGTGAAAACTTGAATATTAACGTTTTGCATTTTTGATATTTTGGAATGGTTAGGGAATATTTTTGCACGAATTGCTTTAATTATCAGTATAAAAGTACTATCATTTATGTGGTAGAATACAATATTTATTTATTGCGCTATCGTACACAAACATGACAATTTATAATACACTAAAAAGTTTATCTCTCAGAAAAATCACAAACACGAACGTTCTTCCTCTCCTACGCCGCGCCGGCTGTCTACTCTCCGTCCGTCTTACGAATTTTCGATCAGGTCACGTGTCCTGACGCGAGTTTAACATTTTTTACCCATTAGAAAAAAAGTGCACAATGCCGCTAAAGAAGTTTTCACTACAAAAATCCTAATACTACTTTACTTGCTTACATATATACATATATAAACTGTTTCGCAGGGGGGTAGGCAGCGACAACGAACTTGCGTTTAAAACTTTATTATTTACATTGTTTCTTTCACAATCATAATAGGTATATCTACGCACATAACATTCTCGTCGATTAAAGCACATGAGTAATTTACTCATGTGGTTAAGGGTTCTCTAAATTGGTTCAGACACATTAACATATCGACAATTTGGCCGATAAACTTCCTCTAGAGTGCCCCTTATTGGTTTCATTTAGTTTAATTGTAGATAATAAATTGATGCATTATAAATTTTAGGATCATTAACATGTCTTATCAGTATCGGCGTAGAAATAGCACAAGAAATTACATTAGTTTTTTTTTAATTGTTACAATGTCTGTATAAAGATAACATTTTTTTTATAGGATAGGGTAACAAACGAGTACACAGTCCACCTGATGGTAAATGGCTGCTGTGGCCCCTAGACATCTACATTTATCTTCGTTTGCGAATCAAAATGCAGATGCGTTGTCACCCGTGAGGACTAAGGTGGAATGCCTCTTTTCCAGTAAAAAGGGTCTCCGGTTCTCTAGAACTGAAATGTTTGACTTTGACTTTAACACACTCACAAACACACACACACACACACACACACACACACGCACACACACACACACACACACACACGCGCGCGCGCACACGCACGCACACACGCATACACATTTCCCAAACTTTGTTGACGTATATATCTCATTCTATTATAAACAATTCATAAATATGACGGCGCGTCTATAAAATACCAGATGAATCGAGAGTGAGCGAGAGATTTCATCACTCGATGATGGCGTGGTAGAATTGAGGGTATATCGGGAAACTCCAACTCGTATGTGCAGTATAAATAAGTTCACTGTAGGCACTGTGCTTATGGGGGATGCCGACTAAAACTTCTGATGTATTTCCTAGAAATATTTTGTCTGCATTCTATTGCGAAATACTTCAGGCATTTCACCAGCGATGTAATAAAATCCTCGATAGACAAAAGCAAGGAATTTCTCTGAATAACTCTGAAAACATTGGCTTTTGTTAGAAAATAAAATTACAATTTCCTCGCATTTACGTACTTTAAACTTTTTTTATATAAAACTGAAAGGACACACGAATACACAGTACACTTAACTGTTAGTGTGCAATAGCCACATGCCCATGGACATATGCAAACAAACACAAAAAGTTGAGATTGATGGTGATGATGATGCGATGTCACCTTTGCGGACTAAATTGCAATGCCTTTCATCCTGTATTTATATAGTCTTTCAAACACCTTTCGTATCAGAATACAACAATTTAAATTGAGTACAGAATTTCAGGAAAGAGTGACAAAGCAATTTTTAGCCGTGGAATATAGTAGCATAGTCACTGAAAAATAAAATCGCCTGATAATATCAAAAATGTCAATGTTTCTCTAATTTATATGTATTTTATTACTGTTTATAATATGAAACTTTATTACGAGTATTATGTTATACTTTACCATTTATTAATAACTGATATTGTTTTTATTAGATTTACATAATATTTTATCGACATTAAGTTATGTCACATGATTTATACGTGGTAGAGCCATTCTGCAGCTATATTAGTAGTATAGTTGTAGCACGAATGGGTCGGCTCGACCGGGGAAGGACCACTCTCTCACAGAATATCAGCGTCAAATAGCAGCTTAACACTGCTGTGTTTCGTATGGTGAGTGAAGAGAAAGACCCTTTTTACTGGAAAAGAGGCATTCCATCTTAGTTCTCACGGGTGACAACGCATCTGCATTTTGATTCTTTATTGAAGATAGATGTAGATGTCTATAGATCACAGCAACCACTTACCACCAGGTGGACTGTGTGCTCGTTTGTCACCCAATCCTATAAAAAACCTACAAAAATCTTCTGGGGTAACACACATAAAAACTACAGTCGAATTAAGAACCTCCGCCTTTATTTTAAGTCGGTTAAAAATAAACTGTATGATGCGACTGTTAAGCTGTTTGTCCTTTGGTTTAATAATGTAAAAAGTACGTACCGGTTTTTTTTGTAGTATAAAAACATTTTTAATATTCATTGCTGATTCCCACAATAATAATCCATTGGACATAAGACCGTGGAAATAGCTGAAATAAAGTAATCTTTCTATATCCACATCTGTTAACAACCATATTTTTAATTTATATACAGAGTAACTAAATCTTCTTGACAAGGCTTCATTATAAGGTCTCCGTTGTAATTGAGAGTAAATTTTAATATCAAGGAAAATGTGGAATCTGCTATCTCAAGTATTTTATCGTTCAACTTTACGTGAGTGGTAACCCGCTTTACATTTGGCAAAGAAAATTTAATGTTTTTGTATTATTGGCATTCAAAAGTAAGTTCTTAATTGTGAACCAGTGTATTGCTTAAGTTACAGTATCAATTACGCCATCAAATGAGTTTTTACCATTATACATTTTAAATACTACCTACACATTGAGTTATATGTACTACGTACTAGAGAAGCTATTCCAAGCAAAAAATGTGCGCTACTCTATGTCTTCGCGCATGCGCGGTAAATAGTAGAGTCGCGCATGCGCGGTTTTTGTCATCAAAGATTATACATAGGTAGAATGATCAGTATGTAATAAGTAATTGTTTATTTAGATTGTATTGTTAATTACATAATACTGTTTTTTATCTACAATATTATAAACTATAATAATAATAAAAAAATAATCGGTTGTCTGTAAAGTCGGTTTACTGACGAAAGTTGAACGTGACAACGTCATAAGAAATATTTAATATCGAAAGAATCATTACCTTTATCTCCGCAATTATCGTTGCTATAAACAATTGACACCACATTCGCTCGCACAGTCGCTCGTTCCGCGCTCTCGCTTGCACTTTAAATGGAACGCCTAGGTAACGCCGCATGAGTCATGTTTTTTCGTGCCGGCAGCCAGCGTCATCGATTTATAAGACGTTGTCACGTCAAAAAAACTAAAACTAGAAACTTAAATATCATATAGTCCTACTCCCCGCGGTATCGTGCCAAGAACGCTGGCTGCGTTTCCCCGCTTAACGGCTATACTTAGCCTTTGAGCGAGGAAATAACCAGCCCTCTATCGCCAGCAGCAACGACCAGCCGCTGATGGAGTTCCTTTAGGAACTTCACCGCAACTTCACTTCATTGTTAATTATATCGAGTACAACTTTTTTAATTGTTATTTATTTTGCATATGTGTTAATTTAATATAACATAACATAATATTATGCTATAATTACATTTAAATTATATTTTATATAATACTTTAAAAGTTTAATATGTAAAATATAAAAAGATGCATTTATTTTCAAAGATCATTATTATTACTTTTCTAGCATTCTCTAACGTATTTATACGTAGCTGATGAATAATAGTCTAAAATAAATGCGAATTTACGTAAAGGTGCATGCAGTGTATAATAAATAATGCGTGCTGTGTTTATTCTTTTGCATTCAAGATTTATGTAACTCCATCAATTCTGCTTTAGCCATTAAATCAATCTCAGGATTTAAGTTGAGACCTAATTTATGTTTCAAATTTTGTACAATTGATTTGTAAGAAGCAAATTTTTTCTTTACATATATGTTTAGTCTTTTTATTTTCTTAAATTTCTCAGTAAGTTTCTTTCTAGCTGCAGATTACTTGCTATTAAATACAAACACAATATTACAAAGTGCTAGATATGAGCGCTGGAGACGCTGAACGGCGGCGGCGTGGCCTGAAAATTTCCTTAGCGGCGGCGGCGTCGCAGTTGCGCGGCGTGGCTGGCCATGGGCCTTAAATATTGTTTTATCAGGAAGAGATATTAAAAAAAAACTTAAAGAACACTATATTTTTGTTACCAAAACAGCTTTATATTTTTCAATAAAGCCCTGGGGAGCATCAGCAAAGTGATGGGAATAGTATTCCATGTGAGGCCGAACTTGCGTCTTTTAAAGTTGCAGGCGGTGTGCCGGCATGAAATTCTGTCCCACTCTGCTGAACACGCATAGCTTTTTAGAGGCCAATTCGGCCTTCTCTTCCAAGTGACCACAAAAACAAAAACAAACTTGCACGTTACTCGATATATCAACGCCGAGGATTCCGATACTGGCTGAGGCAACAAGGGAAGTGCCTTGAAACTGAGGAAATACTCCGATCTGCAAGAAGGCCGGTAACTCAATCGCAACAAACCCATAGAAAGGGAGCTCCAAAAGAAGCTCTTTGTGTCAAACCCGATCGAAGGTCTTCGCAATGTCCAAACTAACGGCCAATGCGTCCCCCTTGGACTCTTATGCCTCCGCCCATCTATGATTCAAGTAGACCAGAAGATCACCAGCTGACCGACCCTGACGAAAACCGTATTGGCGGTCACTAATCAAGCTGATGATCCTCAAGATACCGCATGAGGTGGCAGTTTGTAAATGATTACATTAGTTTGGAGAACAATGAGGTGATGGCGATAGGAATAGCTAGACGACTTTTAACCAGCCTGCAGAATGCAATCCCGATGTTAGTGTGAGTCTCGCCACACTCCGGACTAAACACTGGTCTTAGGAGCCAAGAGGGGAGTGGACAGAGATCTGATATCTATTCTAATGAGAGGTCAGCAGAAGGTCCATCAGGGATGGTGCATGATCTTCCATATCTGGAATCCGCGTAGGCGAAGTTACCAGTTATGTCAGACCATAATATGCCAAGGCAAAATCATGAACAGATCTCTCCGCATGATTGGTTAAATGTGAACCGAGCCATTCGGCGTGGTGTGCATTACAATCGCCGAGGATCACGATCTCTGCGAATGTGATTTGCTGTAGGAAGGAATTTATGGCCATTTGGACATGATCGATGAATCGGTTTGTTTCGGCAATACTGCTATATGACCTATAGAGGCACCCGTAAACATGCGGATGGTCGTCGCTGTCTACGCGTAGCCAAAAGGTGAACAGGTCCTTTAAGACTGCCGAGGCGTTGAGAACAGATGTCCACTCAATTTGTACCCCGGCAAGGAGAGACACGAAGTATAAGCCAGAGAGGACACCTGTGTCTCGGTCAGAAAGAGCAAGACCGGCGTTTAGGTTCGAGTGAAGTCCCCTGATGTTGCAGAAATCCACTTGGCAGGGGTCACCTTGGCCTCGTTGCTCAGCTTGCCCCTTGCTTTTCTTGTCTTGAGCGGAATGTTGCCCCCCCATCCCCTACAGAATACGCGGGGCGGGCTGAGCACCCAGGAGTGGTAAGTCCCTCCTCAGGAGTGGAGTAGCTTGGTTGTGGAGGTTCATCAAGGGATTCTCCATTACCAGGTGTATTTATTATATTAACATTTCCTACCGTGATTATATATTAATATTTTACTGTTCATAATTACTTAACATTATACGTCGACAGCGTCAAGTCTGCGCATAAGCGTGTTTTAAAGATAATAATATAGAATAGAATAGAATAGAATAGAATAATTTTTTATTCAATATAGATCACATGTGTAATACTTATTGAAAGTCATTTTAATGTTGAACTTATGTTGAACTTACTGGTGAAAAGTCACTCCTTGACTTTCACTTATGTTTCTCGAGTTCTTTGAACAGTATCTCAACGCACACGAAGGCATATTAATTTAAAAATAATTCTTAACTCAAACGTCTCACGTTGCAGCAACCGCTTGACACAGACCTCTTGATAAAGAGTAATTGTGTTCTGTGACACAGACTCAGACTAAGTGAGTTTGAGCGCGCGCGCTCAATCACATGTTACAATCAATCTAGTAGAGGCGTCTCCTCTAGTACGTAGCACGTATAACTCAATGATACTACAAAGGTATAATCAGCTAGCAATACTGTTTTATATAAATGTTTAGTGTAGAGCAATGGTCCCAACATTGATCCATGGGACACGCTGATAATTAAGGGTGTTCTAGAAGACTCATTTTTAATTACACTTATATTACTGACTTATGTTTAACAGTGAAACAGACACGTTCGCTCGGGTCTCAACGAGTGAGGTCGTTCACATACCATACTAGTCACACGCACGCGATTAGAATATCAAAAAGCTAAAATATATTTTCTTGGTTTATTTTTCATTACTGTTGAGGCGTCCTCTGAAACGTAGCGCCTGGAACGGTTGCTCACTCCATAGTAGGGATTATGTGGTTGTATGTAGAAACGTATAAATATAAAGTACCTAATTATATATATCGGAGAATTCAACAGAGGATTCCAATTTGTGGTCTCGGAAATACATCAGGATAGCATTAATTGTTAAAGATAATAAAAGTGTGAGAGCGGATGTTCAACTTGCTCTCTTGCTTACACAGTTAATCATTATCAGTAATAAGACAACGTTACGCACTATACATTCAGTATAGTCCAATTACATTTCGACCACACCGTAACAAGTCCGCGCCACAATCACACACCAGTGTAACGTGAGGTACGTAACTACACGATAACACTAAAATATGTAAACCAACAGCAACACTACTTATCTCATTGTAACACAGGGCAGCCTCAGCAACACCAATCCTCCATGTCTGCACTAGATGAATTACAACAAGGAACAGAACCACGACACTATCTTGGCACTAGTAGAATGACCACACCCGTTTTTTTTTTATAGTATAGGGTGACAAACGAGCACACAGTCCACCTGATGGTAAGTGGCTGCTGTGGCCCATAGACATCTTCATTTATACAGATGCGTTGCCACCCGTGAGGACTAAGATGGAATGCCTCGTTTCCAGTAAAAAGGGTCTCCGGTTCTCTACACTCATCATACGAAACACAGCAGTGTTAAGCTGCTATTTGACGCTGGTATTCTGTGAGAGCGTGGTCCTTCCCTGGTCGAGCCGACCCATTCGTGCTACAACTATACTACTAATATAGCTGCAGCATGGCTCTACCACGTAAAACCCGTTGAATGACTTAAGCGGAATCGCTGACGCACGGCACCTACAGTGAACTTTATACTGCACAAACAAGTGGGGGTTTCTCGATATACCCTCATTTCCACCTCGATCCAAGTGATATTTTATAGACGCTCCGACATATATTTAAGTTTAAGCCTTAAGACAATTCACTACCCCTTATCATCCAGTAGGTGTCGTAACAGGCGACAGAGTGAAATAGAAACATAAGATGAACAGCTACATACTTGATAAGAATGCTAAAATAATTAACTATTTCTTCCCAGGACTCCATCTGGGTAGGTATCATCCACAACCACCGCTTTAATCCAGTTTGCAGAAAAGCCGTTATAATGTCCTTCTGAACAATTTTCGGTCACGGCAGCCCATCTTTAAAGACTACTGTGCAGGACAAGATTATAGTGCCCAAGTGTATGCGCGAGTACAGATGCACTCTTCGCTCCCTTATTCTCATAGTCCGATGGGACGATAATAATTCAACACGACCAGAGATGAGGCGTAGGACCATCGGCTGAACGTGCTTTCCAAGGCACACGGGGTGAATGACACACTGTCGAATTCTGTTCCAAACTGCAACTGAAAATTTCTTGACAGAAAAAAAAACTAAGAACAGATGTTGGCTCGACCAGGGATTCGAACCCGTGACTTCGTGATCAATGATCATTAATCGCGTTTACGACCACTATGCACAATTTGTGAACTTCTTTGTTTGAAGTTGGTTGCAGATAATCGTGAGTCAGTCGCATTTGATCGTATCTTTAAAACATTACTATAAATAAACAAACGGTTAAATAACAAATCCGGCCCGCCATATACATGCGAAATTCCGTTTCGGGATTATGTTTTGGAATTTGGAATTCCAAACGCAGCAAGCCCATTTAAGATCTATGACTCGTCGAACTCGGACGGTAGGTTTCCGTTCGAAATTTTGCGGGCGAAATCGGATTCCGTATGAATGTGGCCGGCCTTACTTTGGGTTCAATCGAATTACCAACGTTAGCGAGCAAACCGAATATTTACAGTACGCTGGTCTAACAGGGCACTGAAAATAGAAATGAGTTCTATAATATATGATTGATCATTATGATTCTTGGCGAACAAACATAACTTAGTGTTAGAAATAAATTGATAACTTTCCCAGGAATGAAATCATGTTTTTTAAAGGATAGGGGTGCCATTCGATCACACAGTCCACCGGATGGTAAGTGGTTGCTGCAGCCCATAGACATCTACATCTATCCTCGATTACGAATCAAAATGGAGATGCGTTGTCACCCGTGAGGATTAAGATGGAATACCTCGTTTCCAGTAAAAGGGTATCCGGTTGTCAACACTCACCATACGAAACAATGTAGCGTTAAACTGCTGTTTTACATTGGTATTCTGTGAGAGCATGCCCGACCGGAGAAGGGCTACGCTACGGCCCATTCGTGCTACAACTATACTACTAATATAATTGCAGCATAGCTCTACCACGTAAAAATGTAAATAAACTAGGGAAGTAAAACGTCTAAATCCGAAATTTCATCCAAATTTTCAAAGCGCATATATAATTACACATATAACAAGAATTGCTTACTTAAAGTATAGGAGATTCTATAGGAATGAACGATTGGCGCACTAGTGTCCACGACAAATGCCGACTGGTGGTTTTGACAGTTTATAAAATAACATAAACAATAGAAGAATACCATGAATATGCATAAAATATGGGAATATTGTACTTATCGAGATGCTGTATCATGCAAAATAAGTATTCGTAGTTTTATTAAAATCTATACTATTTTTTATGATTATTACGTGTACAAAATAATTTATTTGTTGATCTTTCAATTTATAAATGATTATTAATATTGTATACAATGTATCTTCATAAATCAATTTGATACAATTTTGATTAAATTAAGTTAATGTTGTGTTTGAATACTTTTTGTTGGTTTGATCAACGATCACTACACGATCTTCTGTCTGATAAGGCTAATAAAGAATACCGCTTCCCCGTCTCCTTACTGCCCGCCAACCTGCGCACGTTGAAAATTAATCATCCCAGTACCGAAACCCAGTCCTAAGAGAGGTGAAGAAAACATTATCTATGCATTTTAGTCATCATCATCATCATTACAGCCCTTCACAAGTCCACTGCTGAACATAGGCCTCCCCCAAAGAATGCCACAAAGCACGGTCCTGAGCCACATGCATCCATCGACTTCCTGCATGTCTTACCAGGTCGTCACTCCATCTTGTGGGGAGACGCCCTACACTTCGCCTACCGGTACGAGGCTGCCACTCGAGAACCTTTCTTCCCCATCGGTTGTCGGTTCTTCGAGCTATATGGCCGGCCCACTGCCACTTCAGCGTACTAATCCGTTGGGCTATGTCGGTTACTCTGGTTCTACTGCGGATATCCTTATTCCTAAGTTTATCACGCAGAGAAACTCCGAGCATAGCCCTCTCCATAGCTCGCTGAGCGACCTTGAGCTTCCTCATACGGCCAGCAGTGAAGGACCACGTCTCAGTTCCATAAGTCATCACTCGCAACACGCACTGGTTGTGCAATTTTGTTTTAAGGTTTAGAGGTATTTCTGACGAGAAGATGTGTCGTAGCTTCCCGAACGCTGCCCAGCCGAGTTGAATCCGTCGATTGACCTCTCGGTCGAAGTTGGACTTACCTAGTCGGACTATTTGTCCCAGGTAAACATACTCGTCAACAACTTCGAGCTTAGTGCTCCCAACAACTACCGGCATGTGACATGGACATTAAACATAATGTTTGTTTTGTCCATGTTCATCTTAAAACCTATCCGTTGGGAGACACTATTGAGGTCATTGAGCATAGTGCTTAGTTCCTCCAGCGATTCTGCCATGAGGACTATATCGTCGGCAAATCGAAGGTGAGTGATGTACTTGCCATTGATGTTAATACCGTATCCTTTCCAGTCCAGAAGCTTGAAAACGTCTTCCAATGCAGCGGTGAAGAGTTTCGGGGATATAACGTCACCCTGTCTTAAACCTCTCTGCAATTGGATAGCTTTCGTACTCTGGTTCTGTACTCGGATAGCCATCGTAGCTCTACTGTACAAACACTTCAGCACTTCGATATACCGACAGTCAACTTGGCACCGCTGAAGGGACTGCAGCACCGCCCAAATTTCGACGGAATCAAAGGCTTTCTCATAGTCCACATACGCCAGACATAGTGGCAAATTGTACTCTTCGGACTTCTGTACAATTTGCCGTAGGGTATGTATGTGGTCTATGGTGCTAAAGACCTTTCGGAAACCGGCTTGTTCGGGAGGCTGGAAGTCGTCAAGTCTGCGCGCGAGACGATTCGTAATGACTCTTAAAAATAGCACGTAGACGCGGCTCAGAAGGTAAATCGGTCTGTAGTTCTTCAAGAGAGCGTTGTCACCTTTCTTGAAGAACAAGACCACCGCACTTCTGCTCCACGCCTCCGATGTAATGCCACCATGGAGGACGGAATTAAAGAGCTTCTGAAGGACTTCAAGTACCGGTCTTCCACCCGCTTTCAGAAGCTCCGCTGTAATTCCATCCTCGCCTGGGGCCTTGCCGTTTTTAAGGTGCTGGAGAGCCATTCTAATCTCGCTCAGACTGACGTCCGGGATATCTTCGGAATAGTGTCGAATAAGACTCTCTCTTGGATCGTTACTCACACTTGCGTGTGGCTCCAACGATGACATGTACAGCTGCCCATAGAACCTCTCAATCTCACTCAAAATCTCAGGTGCCCCGGAAACGATGCTGCCACATTCGGTCTTCAGCTTTGACAGTTGGCTCTTTCTGGCAGACAGATCTCTGGCAAAGACTTTGGAGCCTTGGTTCCGCTCGATCGCTTCTTCAATACGAGCTGTATTGAAGTTGCGTAAGTCTCGCCGCATGCATTTGGATATCTGTCTGTTCAGTTGCCTGTATGCTGTCAAATGTGTTGAAGAATGTAGCCTCATCTTCCGTCTAACAGCCATGAGATTAAGAGTGTGATCGGAGAGTTTTTGTGTTCTTCTGCGGCGGGTCTTGCAGAACTTAGCTCCGACCGCATGGACAGTTTCCACGAGCTTGTCATTCATATCGTCCACTTCATTGCAGTCTTCTAGGCACTGAAAACGGTTTTGAAACTCGAGCTGAAAGGTTTCGGGACTTTGGATTAGAGCACGAGGGGGACGGAGCGTTGACTTAATCAGACGAGACCTCTCCAACTTAACATTTAGGTTCAGTGTGCCTCTAACCATTCGGTGATCGCTGCCGGTTTTCACCCTCGCGATCACTGAGACATCACTGAACAGTTGTCGTCTGGTCGTCATAATGAAGTCAATCTCATTTTTTGTCGAACCGTCGGGGCTCGACCAGGTCCACTTCCTGTGGGGCCGCTTCTTGAAGAAAGAGTTCATCATAAAGAGTCCCTCTTTCTTCATGAAGTCGGCCAGCTGCTGGCCCCTTGGGTTCCGTTGCCCTATTCCAAATTTCCCTACTTTCAGCTCACCGTTTTCTCTTTTGCCTAGTTTTGCATTGAAGTCTCCCATTAACACCGTATATTGGGTTTTGGAGGAATGCATGGCTCTAGAGATATCCTCATGCATTTCCTCCACCTCCTCATCGGGATGTGCCGAGGTTGGTGCGTAAACCTGTATGACCTTAATACCGTTTGGTGATTCTGAGTATAAGGTACGCAACCCTCGTCGACACACTCCCGATCTTTACAACGTTATTAACGAGAGACTTGTGGACGATAAATCCGACACCTCCTTGGGACAGATGGTCGCCCTCCCGGTGATAGAGCAAGTTGCCGGATTCGAGGATTACCGTGTCCTCCCCCTCTCTTCGGACTTCGGATAATCCTATAATATGCCAGCGCAACTTGTCTATCTCTTCTTCCAGCTCCACGATCTTCTCGTCAGTCCTCAGGGTGCGTGCGTTGTACGTTGCCAGGTCGAGTCGTCGTAGGTAGCAACCGAACCTCCACCGGAGATTCTTAGCAACCCCTGCCCCGCCGTTACCATGGTCGCCACCGTAGCCAGGAATAGCGGGGCCACCGGGGAATGGGGGCCGTCTGTTTGTTTTGATCATTGGGGGGTATTTGCCATAGTTGCCACGCTTGGCGAGCGGGTTGGCAACCGCAGTTTTTTTTTTGTAAATTTGGCTATTATCAGGAAGATGCTGCTGCCCATCTCCCGCCTGTTTCCCTTTGTCGCCTTTTACGACACCCACGGGAGTATATGGGGTAGTGGATATTCTTGACCGCCACTACACGGCATTTTAGTGGACCTTGACTTTCCTCAGCTCTCAACCGTCTCGCTAGTAGCTTGGGAACATTACATTTCGTTACTGATGAAAATGGAATCTATTTTTTTTTCTATAGAATAGGGTGACAAACGACGCACAGTCCACCTGATGGTAAGTGGTTACTGTAACCCATAGACATCTACATTTATCCTCAATAAATAATCAAAATGCAGATGCGTTGTCACCCGTGAGGACTAAGATGATGCCTCATTTCCAGTAAAAAGTGTCTCCGGTTCTCTACACTCACTATATGAAACACAGCAGCATTAAGCTGTTATTTTAAGCTGGTATTCTGTGAGAGCGTGGTCCTGCCCCGGTCGAGCCGACCCATTCGTGCTACAACTATACTACTAATATAGCTGCAGCATGGCTCTGCCACGTAACAATTGGTTAATCTCAATTATCAGAGCATGAAATGTGCTGTTCAGTGGAACTTTTTTATTTTTGGTACAATATTTCGATTATTATTATTATTATTGGTAAATTGTTAAGTGCTATATAGTTGAAAGGAGACGGGTACGTTTCTATACATTCTTGGGCCCAGGTGTTAACAAGATGAAAGTTGGATCATTTGAAAGCTTACATATAAACACTTCATAGTTGAAAATTTGGCAAGATTTGTCAATCTAGGAGCTGAGTTATTTAAGATTACGTAAAAGTGAGGTTATATTTTAACTACATTGTAACAGACGATTTCTAACTATAGATAATATAGTTATTAACTATTAAATGAATATTTTTCAAGTGTTAAAGGGAGCAAAAGCTTTAAAGAATAATTATATTAATAAATTCTCATATTAACAGCGTAAATGGAGGTAAATGTACTTACTTCGTCTGTAATATTTTGCTCTAGTAACATCAGCTCATATTAGAAACTGTTCCAAGCTTTCTAGTAATTCAAGTGGTAAATAAATATTCAACCAAGCTGGCTACACTTCGAGTACACTCAGGCAACTTGTTTATTCTCACAAATATCCCTTAACAATCAATTTTTATACGAAAAAAGATAACTAGGATTCGAACCAGACTCTAATATGCCTCAACCTATTTAATTACCTAATTCAGCCTTAATTCTATTAATCTTATTCCAATTCAGTTTGGTTAAATCAGTGACAGGAGTAACGCAGCAGTACTCCTGTCACTGATTTAGAACGGTCTACGTAGTAAGATGGCTGCGCGAATGAAAATAGTTAGTTTCTCCACCTATGCCCTAAAGATTTAGATTTGGAACTTTTTAAACAGTCAAAAAAAGTCACAAAGTCACGGTGATATTTATACCGTGAGGTTATTTATCACGCATGTCTACTTATGCTGTTTTCGAATACATCATCTTTATTTAAAAATGTGCCATAATCTGAAAATGAACTAAACGTATCTGTACTTTTATTATCGAAGACTCAGACAAAAAAGTTCTTTTTATTTTGTCTGAGATCGAAAAAGTTAACTTCATTATCAAATAACAGATGCCCATACTTTTTAGTGCAAAGCCAAAACGAAAAGATAAGTTAATTGTAAAGTATTTGGCACTAGGGCTTCTCAAGTGCCACCTATGTATTTTATGTTATTAATGAATGCAATACATAAATGTAATATTTCTTTCATACAGTAATCATGTATTTAGCTGACAGAAATAGAAGAAAAGTCTGTTTTTATTTATATTAGTCTATATCTTCGTCAATATCATGAATCGATATTGGTATTTTTTTTTACACAGTCGAAAATTCTCATTATCATTGATATATTAGGTTACTATCTTTGGCAGCTATTTAAAATTAATTATTAAGTGGCGAAGCTTGCGAAGTCACTTATTGATTTCACGATGTCTGTCCGTCTGTCCGTCTGTCCGTCCGTCTGTCCGTCTGTCCCATGATTATCTCGAGAACGGTTTCGAATTTTCAAATTCTGTTTTCAGCAATCGATTACTGATCACCCAGGCATCTGAACCTCCTATTTTGAAACTGATTGCTCAACGGCAACCGTTAGAAACCGCTACAAAGCTGATTGCTTCGCCACTTTGCTATGCTGTTAGCTTGCTAGGTTTATTAATTATAATTTGGCACACCAAGCTTTTGTTAAAATGCACAATTTAGTTGCGAATGGATGATATTGCGATCATGACAAATCGAATCGAAAATCGGCCCTTTTCAGGACAAATTGACATGCATTATGTAAATAATTTTGCAGTTTGTACTGTCAAGTGTCAAAAAGAGAAGTCTTACGAACTATTTAGAAGACGTTAGTCTATGTATCGCTTCAAAACGAGAACTACATTAGTGTATCGATTCTATATGTTAATCGATTTATTGATAATAAATGTTTATTTAATTTTTTCCTTATGCAAATAACATATTTTGATAGTTACTACTTAAGTAGCTTTTTTAGTTTATATTTATTTTTAGTCCGAATAGATTTAAAATCGATTGAATTAATATAATCGATATTCCAAATTATTTCTTATTTTAATGTTTTTTCAAATTCTAGATCGTAAAATGAGCTAGTTTTTTTGTATTTGTACTCAGAAAATATAAACAATTTTTTGAAGTATATACCAATTTGTTAATTTCAGACCTAAAAATCCCATTCTCCTTTGCTTTCGTTTCCTGCTACGTTCTTTTGTAAACAAAACACTTGTCACAAGACATATGTTTTGTCTGGAATAGTTGTATTATTAATATATACAAATCTTTATACAGGATGTAATTACCATTATTAATTTGGTACGAATAAACGTGTTCATTTGTTAGTTAATTTAACTTAATTGCATTATAACCGCTCTAATTAATCGAAATGCAATAGATTATATTATGTTTAATGCGATCAATATAATATTAAGAGGATTTACCATACCGTTTAAATTTAAAAAATTTAAGGGATTTATATTTAATATTTAAAACCTTTTCTTTGACATAAAATATTTACAAATCAACCATTTCTGTAAAATTAATTAGATTCTCTAATACTAGATACCGTGACGTAATTGAGGTATCGGTAAACTATTGCACCGGACATAGCTTTCAAAGGCGTCAATTAATCGTACCAAGTAGATAGTCTCTAGAGGTTCACAATAGTGTCACGTGAACCTTTAGATCGAAGCGATCTCTCTTGAGCTTGTGCACAAATACGAGAGTTTCTCATATATACGATGTTTCCTGCATTACTATATCTGTTGAGATTCTGTTACTAATAACAAAGTAATTAAGGTTTACCTTTAAATATTATCCGTAAATAAAACTGTTTGAATGGAAATAAAGAAGTTTTGAATAACGATTTTTTTACAATGACGCAATGATGTAGAATGTGAGGGAAGGGATCGGGGGCCATGACCTCGGGTAGCAGATGATGGGTGGCATTTTGGGAATAATTTAATGATGTAAAAAATTCGCAAAAAGGCTGAAAAGGATTTTTTATCACACACATAGCACACACACAGACAATCAGTAACAAGAAGAAAAGCAATAGTAGTTCAGGTACTTCGCACTCACCGTGACTTTCATAGTACGCGAGCAATTTTCGAGTTCGATCCCCGCCGGCACTAATGGAATTGTTAATTTGCAATTTTTACGAAGTTTCCCTACAGACCGCGTGGCTGAGTTAGGTAATTGGGAGTATTGATGCCGTTTTCTGTCTAGGTCCTCGCGCACTGGTGAAATAGCACTCGTTTAGCACCACTTCCGCGCGTATTTTTTTCGTAATTTGACAATTATTCAAAAAATGTGTCTTCTGTGTCTTCAATAGTTTCTGTCTGTGAATTTTTCAAACTGCTCTAAATTCATTTGTTGTCTTCAAATATTAGGGCCTATTTTGATTGAAAATTAGAAATGTTTGGACGAGTGTAACTATGAAACTTTATGATTTAACGAAAATCTGACCACAGAACCACAGAGACTGATATTAGTTTATAGATCACGTTTACAAATTTTATTGGCTTTAGTCAGTTTATTATCAATCTAGGATTAAACTTCGTTTGTTTGAAGCTCGATAGGCCGAAAATTAGAAGGAAGCCAGAGAAATTAACAAATAAATATTTGGAAACACGTGAAGTCTGCCAACACCAGAGCAGGCAGCGCGGCTGACCGTTCCTTGTTCTAACACAAACATGAAGGGAGGTCAGTGGCCAGGACTAGACGTGTAATATAGGCCGTAACTTTAAATTTTACACACACAAACACAAACACATGCACACACGCACGCACGCACGCTCGCAATTTTTAATATTTTAGTTTTTTTATTTGGCGATAATATTTTATAAGTTAATTACATAGGTTTACGTTGGTAGCAAATCCTCAACATGCAATCTTAATAATGCTGACTACCAAATACGAGCCGTTACATTTACGTCCTTATGCGACAGTATACTCGTAATTTAATAATTCATTGCGTACAGATTTGTGAAATTTCAACCTCAAGTGATCTTGTATAAGGCGCCACCGCGTCCAGGCAATTCACTTTATGACGTCACCATGCTCGCTGCCATAAATGTTAGTGTTGCTGTGGCCGTTTTTGGATTCAAATTCGATTTGTATAAATAAGTATTGTTATAGCAATAATAATAATAACTTACAAGAAACATAATCATAAATTGAAAATAATTAAATATGCTTGTTGATTTAGAAGAAAGGTTCTCGATTGGCCGCACACTAGGCGGAGTGATGACCTGGTAAGAGATACGGGAAGTACATGCATGCATTCGACTCAGGACTGTGCTGTATCGCATTTGTTTTTTATAATTTCTAAACACGTTCATTGCCAATCTCGTGATGTGGCGTGTCCCGTATTCTATTTTGTTAGAAGCGTTATTTAGGGCAGTCATATAGTGACGGTGTAAGAATATCCACTACACCATATCATCGCGAGTGAGTCTTGTTACGATATGGATTCAATGATCTTCAACTTTATATACTGCGGTGACTTTATTACTGTCTGGATAAGTGCCATCTACTTAATAATTTCATACATTCACGTGAACACTACACATTAAATGAAACTACTTTTACGGATTTTACCCCGTGAACATGGGAAACGTCGGGTATTAAAAAGTTGAAATTAAGCGCGATGAAATTCGAAAAAATTCTGGCAAATCGCTCATCGTGCATAGCCAATCGTCCAGATGGTGTGGATGTTATCGCGAGGCATATAGCCAATGTTATTACCAGCTGTGAGGCACATCTCGTCTCAGTCCTCAGAGATGACAACGATTCTGTGGCATTCGTTGTTTGAAATAAGCTGCTAAATCCACGTACTGCGGTAGCCGTTTACAATCGAGTGCATTGTAAGTTCGTTTGTCACTTGAGTTTCCTAAAAAAACCTATTTTTAAATACCAATTTTTTTCCCTTAGCTCGTAGCTCCTCTCTTGGACATGGCCCCCTCTCGCTTTAGGAAACATTTGCCTTAATCATTACGATTGACCTGCCATATTGTTAGACGATACCCTTACCAGTCGTGAACTTTGTGTGAACACTGTTGTCGTGAACGCCGTCACCGTTCTAGTTATTTACTCCTGACTGCCTCATTGTTCAAGTGGTCGTTAAGGCGATTGCTGAACATAAGGTCCCGGTTTCGCATCCTGGGTCGAACAATTATCATTTCTTGTTTTTTTTTCTGTAAGAAATTCTCTGTAGCAGCCCGCAGTCAGTAAGTTGACAGTGTTCCACCCCCGTGTCTCGGAAAGTATGTAAAGCTCTTGGTCCTGCGTCTGATGTCTCTCCGGTCGGTATATACGCTCACTTTCATAGTCCAATTGGAGGGTAATTCGACAGAGTTACTGGTCTTCCATATATTCCAAGGAAAACGATTTTTCTGACATTTTCCATCCCCTCTTACGACTTCCAAGGGACAAAAATCCGTAATGGATTATATTACGCCACACATAGTGTGCTGCCTACCCTATAAACGATAACGCGCGTGAAGGTAAAATTAATTGCAACGTAAATGCATTGTTGTTTATGAAATTTTAATGAATTTGTGTAAACTAATTCAATTAAAGCCTCGCAGACTCGCAATTGTTAGAAGTCATTGGACCGAGATTCACTGAACAATTCTATCCGCATTTCATAATTAATAAGAAATCTCCTCAGCCATAACGTTCACGAAAAGGTTGAGGAGATTTTATTTACAGACTTCTTAGTTTTGTAAATAAAAACAATTCAATAAACGGGAAAGTGTGTCAAGCACATTTCCGTATTTTCCGACTTCTATTATGCGATTCAAGTATGAATAGGATTGACCTGGCGTCATATTGTGACGTCATAGCTATCAATTCGAACCAGTTAGGTGGGCAGAGTTAAACAGATATTTTTTTAAATATTTATTTACAAAAAAACCATGAACGAAAAAGTATGAATATGAACCTACCATTTCAATTTCGCCCATCTCTGCATCACTGTCTGAGTAGCCATCTTTGTCTTCATTATCATCACTGCTGTTTTCCCTTATAATAATAGCACATGGATTTAATTAGGCATTTAAAATATTCCATGCGCTGACGTACCGTTTATTAGATTGCGCTGAAACTATGTCAATTTATTGTTTGCAATTGCGGGAAGGTTAAAGGCATATCGGAGCCGACCCACTTATGCTACAACCATAACATAGCTACAGCGTGACTCTACTACTTGCTCGAGTACTTTTAAATTTTAAGATGAGCGCTTATCCTTCGATCTAGCAGTGCTCGATAAATTGTTACTTAATATGTTACTTTTTCAAAATCTCGTATATTAATAAAAATAGTTTTAGATTTAAATCAATATTACCATTTTGTTAATTGGGATCATTTGCAATTTTATCTTAATTTCTATTTCTGTATTCGGTATAATATTAATATTACTCCTTTGATATTTCATCTCGGTAATTAAAAAAGCTTCTTAAATAGAAAACTGATAACTACATGTTTTATTCAAATAGTTGAACAAACAACCTATGTGTATTTTGCAAATGTTAAAAATATTAAAAGTAAACCATAATGGAGGTATGAAAATAAGTTGCTAGTATTTACCCGGACACTACGCCATCGTTTGCAATGCAATTAAGAAACGCAAACAAAAATGCACTATTTTAGCTGCACGTGAATAAGGATCGGCGTGACGCCACATAGGACTGCCACGTTTCGTTTTTAGCAAATAATTTTACTTTTCAATGCTCAAAAATAAAGTGCGCCGTGTTAATGCAATTATTTTTTATATAATATCAGTAACAATTGAGCACATAAATCACCTGATTGTAAGTGAATACTGTAACTCATAAAGATTTATATGTTCTAGGACTAGGCCAGATATATATCTATCCTCGATTAAAAATCAAAATGCAGATGCGTTGTCACCCTTGAATACTAATATGTAATGCCTCGTTTCCAGTAAAAAGTGTCTCCGGATCGCCACACTTACCATACGAAACACAGGAGCATTAAGTTGCTATTTCACGCTGGTATCCTGTGAGAGCGTGCATCGGTCTAGCGGACGCATTCGTGCTACAACTAAAATATTGCTGTCACAAATTCTGTCACATGTTTAATATAAAATAATTGAAACAAGTTTATTCATTATGTAAGCATTTATATACCAAAATGAACTTAACAAAACATAGATTCTTATGACACTAAAGTTTATTCAAAATGACCTCCGTGATTTTGAATACAGGCCTTCAATCTGCGCGGCCAGTCGTCTATCGCAGCACGAACGAGGTCCATGTCAATAACGGCGGCTGCCTTAATCAAGGATGTCTTGAGTGACTCCGAATTCGGATGAGGCTTTAAGCACGCCTTTTCCTCCAAGTTTTGCCATATCTTGTAATGTAACGGATTCAAATCTGGACTGGAGGAGGGCCAGTCTTCGTGCCGGATGAAGTCGATTTCACGCGCCGCCAGCCAGTCTTGTGTGCTCTTCGCTCTATGAGCTGGCGCCGAATCTTGTTGGAATACCCAGTGCCTGTTATTGAACATGGTATGAGAAACAGGTTCCACAAGGTTCGTCAGGACTGTATTTTGATACACAACTGCATTCGTTTTTACACCTTTCTCACAGAAATGTACCTCTGTTAAGCCCCAATAAGAAACTCCCAACCATACCATGAGCGAGGATGGAAAATGACCTCGTTGGACACGCGGAATACGGTTGCTCGCTTCTTCACTACTGTGTGCGTACACCTTATCATTTTGTTTGTTGTAGCTCTCTTCTACGGTAAAATTTTTTTCACCCGAAAAAAGAATTTCCCGATATTTTTTTCCCGCGTACCGCTTCAACAAAGCGCGGCATCTCTTCCGTCTCAGGTCCATTAGACGAGCATTCAAGCGATGTCCTGTTTTTCTTCGACATGCCCAAATCCCTAAGTCTTCATTTAACAACCTTTTCACCGTGGTTCTGCTTAACCCCATCTGAAGGGCCAACAGTTTCTGCTTACGTTTGGGATTTCTTTGAATTCGCGCCTTCACAGCTTTTATCACTGCTGGAGTCCTAACAGACCGAGGGTGACCACTTCTTGACCTGTCATCTACACTAGAGTCTTCATTGTATCGTTTGATGGTACGATAAACGAATCTTTTGGTTATATTAAAATTTTTCAGTATGTCAAAAATTTGAATTGGCGCGTAACCGCAACGCAATAATTGCAACACGGTCTTCTTTAAGCGTCCACTCCATATTTAAAAATGAGTAAAATTCTAAAAAGTATACAGTTTTATTTTCATGAACAATTCAAAATTCGAATTCAATAAACTTTTTTGTGGCCAGCATTCTAAAAGAAAAGTTTTTACTGTGTGACAATACTTATGACCTGACTAGGTATTACAATAGCGGCTTTAAGCTGTCTATGCATCCTTTCTTCCATACCGTTGCAAGCTGGGTGGTAAGATGCATTTTGCTTATGCTAAAATCCGATTAGATTGGATATATGTTTAAATAAGGAACATTCGAATTGTCTTCCTCGATCTGTGATGATTTCAGCGGAACACCCAAAACGCGAGATCCAGCCATTAAGAACTGCTTTTGCAACAGTTTCAGCAGTGATATCTGATAAGAATATTGCTTCAGGCCATCTGGTAAATCTATCAACTGCTGTAAGACAGTAGCGATATCCATCTGACACAGGTAAAGGTCCAATGATGTCTATATAGACGTATTGGAATCTGGTAGACGGTAACTTGTATGTGCCTTGTAGTGTTATGCTACTTACATATAATTTTACATCTATTTTTCCATTCTGTTTTTGAATTTCTGCATTCATATTTTGCATCACCTTTATTTTCAAAGGATCCTGTAACGTTTTTAGACTATAAAAACACAATAACAAATCATTTTCACTTCGTAATTTTCACGCTGTCAATGGAGTCTACCTTTTTCGATCTTTTATTTAGTTCTCCGTAACTCTGCAATTTCGGGTTTTGTGCGCGCTGTTGCGCTATATTTTTTCCTATATCAATAATATCTCATTTCTTACTTTAATCTTGTCGCATTTTAATTATAAGCCTGAAACCAAAAATTGTTAGTTTTTGACATCGTTATTTATTTGGTTGTCATGGCAATTTTTATTCAAATTCGTTACCGGTCTGATGTTTTTATTTCAATATTTCCACATAAATACTCTTTTGCTCTGGGTCATTTACAAAAATTTCCTTTCAATTTAAATAATTTCCCGTTCTCTCTAAAAAGGTATAGAAGCCGAACCATCGGTGAATACAGGGAGTCTCGCTTCAGTTTTCAAACGAGAAGCATCTACTAAAGACCTTATCCCGGGGCCGCACTGCCCCGGGATCCTGCAAGCCTCCATCTACACCTGAAGTCGTCGGCGTAGTCTACTTCAAGCGCGGGGCCGCACTGCTCCGGGATCCTGCAAGCCTCTATCTACATCTGAAGTCGTCGGCGTAGTCTACTTCAAGCGCGGGGCCTCACTACTCCGGGATCCTACAAGCCTTTACTTTCATCTGGAGTCGTCGCCTGCGCCTCCACCTGCTAGTGCCCGCGCTACCTTTGGGCGCTGCGACTGCTTGCTCCAGGCGCTGAGAGCACCTACTCCAGGCGCTACGTGTGCTGGCTCCGGACGCTGCGTGTGCCTAGACCAGGCGCTGCGTGCCATCACCACCAAGAAACTACAAACTCAGCGTGTGCCTACTCCTACTCCAAGCGCAGCGTGTGTCACTTCGACCTTTAGGCTCCACTACAATATTCTCCTATCTTTATTTTTTTATCTAATTGTAATTTCACGTCATCCATCACCATCATCATATTTCATTTTTTTATATAAAATTGTAAATACCTTTTTAAAAATTTAAATATATTATTTTCTTGTTCTACTTTTGTTGTTTTGTTGTTCTTAGGGTAGGTTCTTTTTTTTTTAATTGTCGCTTCACGACAGCCTAAAGGTGCAGAGACATGACGTGTTATCTTTGCACACTGGCAGGGGTGACACGGGTATTTGACCATTCACGACAGTCGCTCTTTACTCTTGGCCAAACGTAGCGTTCTGTTATCATCTTTGTTGTGGGTTTGACCCCAGGATGGCTCAGTGAATGTAAACTGTCAAAGATGTGCCGTTCAGAATTTCTTTCAATTCCGTATCCACGTCCTGCAATTTGGCTAAGGTAACCAGATTAACAGGCTGAGCTAATTCTTCGACTCTTGAAAGTGTATCAGCTACTATGTTATCTGTTCCAGAGATGTGTTTGATGTCGGTGGTGAATTGAGATATGAAATCGAGATGACGATACTGGTGAAGTGAGCACTTATCCTTTCTGATGTGAAGTCCATAACAGATTGGTTTGTGGTCAGTGAAAACAGTAATATGTTTTATTTCAAGCATCTGTCTAAAGTGTTTCACTGACTCGTATATTGCAAGAAGATCCCTGTCGTATGGCGAATATTTCTGTTGTGCTGTATTCAGTTTCTTAGAGAAGAATGCAAGTGGCTTCCATGATCCATTCTTTACTTGCTGAAAGGCGGTGCCGATTGCCTTATTTGAGGCGTCGGTTACTAAACCAAATCCATTTACGGACCCCGTCAGCAAAGAGTTTAATGGTGCCTGAATTTCGCCAGATTCTTTGATAAATCGACGATAAAAGTTTATCATCCCTTGAAAACGCCTAAGTTCTCGTATGGTCTTCGGAGTGGGGAAATCTTTGGTGGCTTTAACCTTACTGTCCAAAGGCTTAACACCGTTGGCTGAGACGTAATACCCTAGAAAGGTGATCTCTTTCTTACCTTTTGACATTTGCTCGTATTGATAACCATACCGAATTCCTGAAGTTTTTCAAAGATTTGGCGAAGGTAGTCAAGATGGCTGGCTTCGTCCTGGGAAAATATTAGAAAATCATCCTGGTACGCCAAGCAAAAATCAAGTCCTCGAGTTATTTGGTCTACAAATCTGTAAAAGGTTTGGCTCGCATTTTTGAGCCATAATACAAATATAGAAATTCGAACATGCCGAATGATATGTTTATGGCTGTCTTCGGGATATCATCTGGATTGACTGGTTGTACGCTTTCACCAAATCTAGCGTAGAAAAAATTGTACAACCAGATATGTAATGGGTGAAATCTTGTAAATACCTGATGGGATATTGTCTGTGCATTCAACATTCTGTAATCGCCACATGGCAGCCATCCGTTATCTTTCTTTGGTACAATTTGTAGCGAAGAAGACCACGTGCTCTCATATGGGCGTACGATTCCACTCTTTATAATTGCCTCGAATTCTTGTTTCGCCATTTTCAGCTTTTCTGGTGATAATCTTCTTGGATTGCAAGACACAGGTGATCCTGGCTTAGTACGAATGAAGTGGACGGGTACTATGCTTAGGAGCTTGCGGTACACCTGACGGTCGGGTTATCTCCGGAAAGTTACGTAGTAGTTCAACATAATTTGAATGACCTCTCATGGTTTTAACTGAAGCTATCACATTAGCTGTAGCAGGCTCAGCAGGTGTTTGCGACGAAGTTCTGTTGTCTATTAACCAACGGTTACGACAGTCGATAATGATATGGTAGAATGATAAAAAATCAATTCCGATGATTGCTTTGTTACATCGGCTACTACAAAGCGTCATGAAAAATCTCGACGGAGTCCCAGATTTAGTTCGAGATGTGCATAGCCGTAGGTGAGTATGGGAGTTCCATTTGCCGCAAAGAGTTCGTAAGATGTTTGAGGTCGTCGTTGTTTAAGTGCCGTACGCGGGAACACAAAGGTCGCTTCCGGTGTCCACCAAGAATTGCATCTTCGTTCTGCGATCAGTGACAAACAGGCGACCGGATGAACTAAGGCAATCATTTGTTGCCACTAACGACTGGCTTGATCGTTTCCCTGTTGGTAATCACAAGGCTTTACGCACTTTTTAGCCTTATCGCCGAATTTATAATGATAAAAGAAAAATGGAAATCTTCTATAATTTGACTGAGAACGATTACGAGTATGACTGTGACTATGGTTGTGGTCTCGTTTGTTTTTTCTATTTTGTGACCGTGATCTCTTTTGATTTCGGAAGGATAATGCTTGCACTTGACGATTAAGTTCCGCGATCTGTTTCGACATTGTATCAAGTAAAGATCCTGGTGCTACATCCATTGAAGCTACGTGTGGAGATGCCGGAACAAGTTCGTGCACCTTATTAGCTAAGGCAGCCAGTGCTTCCAAAGTTGAGTCAGGCTGTGATGCAATTACGGTTTGCAAATTGTTTGGGAGGCGACTAGTTCATATATTGTCCTGATAAATTTATCTGGAACGTTAGGGCCCGCAAAGTGTGGCAAATGTCATAAAAATTGTGATGGACGCCTATCTCCAAGTTCCTCATGCATTAACCATTGCTTCACTTCTTTTTCTCGAGATGCTGAGAGCCTTTTGATAAGTTCTGTTTTAAGTTTCTCGTATTTATCTTTTTGAGGTTGTGAAAGTATAATGTCTTTGACTTCTGCCGCATATCTATTTTGAATATTATTGTTAAAATATTACTCTGGAATCTGCTTACGTTTGGGTTCTCGTAATACAAAGTCCAAGCGGGGTCACTAGTCAAGTGATGTGTGGGGAGATCTTTAACAAATTTCTCACCAGTCACTTTCTATAAAAGATTATTGTAAGCAGAGCAGTTCACAGAACTATATAGTTCACACATACAATACTCTTTATAATTTAGCACAAAGCGTAGCACAAAAGTTATTAGGACAAAAAGGAAGAAACGGTTCAAAGCGAATAGCAAAAACAAAGAATAGCCGAGCGCAAGCGTCATACGTCTTATCGTCACAGTGATATATTCTTACTAACCGCGTGGCTGGTGCGCCGCCTCGATGTCTTCAATCTTTTGTTCGATGCATTATCGGGGTGTCTTTACTACTCAACCACTTGATCACGATTTCTGCGACGATACGACACGACTCAAAGGTAACTTTTATGTTACTTATTTATTTTTGGTGTGGTTGTAGATTATTAATTTTAATTGTTTATTTTTATTTTCAGATAAATGACGCCACATCTCTACAATAATATTTTTAAATTATTTGTTAAAACTGGATAAACTAAGCGTTCAAATATCTTTAGAAATAAACATATAATCGAAACCGGTCTATAATTTTTAACATTATCCTTATCTCCTTTCTTGTAAATGGCTATAACATTGGAACGTTTCCAGTTACTTGGAAAAAAAAACAGATTATAAAGATTTACTAAAAAGTAGTTAAAGAGGAAGAGTTAGATATTTTGATGTCATTTTTATACAAAGAGGAGGAATGTCGTCAGGGCCCACTTCTTTGTAAATATCTAGTGACATGAGTATACTTATGATTTTACGCTCTATTATTTCTATATAATATGAACAAAGATGAAAAATATTTAGCAAAAAGATTACACATCCTCTCAGCACTATTGGCCGTTAAATCGTCAAGATACATTTCTATTGGAAAACTAGAATCGCAGGATTCACGATGACGGATGAACGACTAAAACTTTTTAGTGGTTTTGCATTTAGTGATCGTCAAGAGGTCGATGTCATTTATTTAGGTTCTACAAAATATTTTATTCCATTATTGATTAACCTGTACCCAAAATGAAGCCCCGTAGTTAAACTACATGGTTTCATTTGGTTTGGTTATCATTTGGTTTAAGCCAAATTTAATTCAACTGATAAAAGAAAAAAAGATCCGATTAAGGCACAAAGTTTATATAATCCAAGAAACACATGTGGCGGCGCTGTCGTCGCGCCACAAGCGAAACACATCGAAGCCTAAATCGCGCTAACAAAGTTCCGAAATTAAAGCAATATATATAGAATAGCTCCGAACTACCACTCGGAGCGTTGACCGCTCCCCGGGCAGAACACCTTGCCCGGCGGGAGATCTCCTTTTTCCTTTCACCCGCCACACACTTGCACTTGAACTTAAACTCTAAAACTACCGGGCTAAGTCGTTGGACTCTAAGCATTATTTAGGTTATATACGAGGGACCGAAAAATCCATTCAGTCTAATCCTAATAAGTTTTGGTCGGTCGTCCGTCATCGTAAATCTTGTGATTCTGGTTTCCCAAAAGAAATGTATCTAGTCGATTTATCATCTAATGGTGGTGAGGGGGTGTATGGTTAATAAACTTTATTTCTCAAAAGAATAACATTATTTTACTTCATAAGAAACTTAAAAGAATAATGTTTTACAAGGTTTTTAGGTCGATGAACACAAACATAAGTGATAAAATAATATAAATAAAAGTAAGTACAAGGAATTACACTATACAATACGACTATGATACCTTTTGTCGTTGTAAAGAAACTAGAAAGAAAAAATCAAAATTAATGTGGGTGGAAATTAATAACAATGCTACGCTACACACGATACCAGGGATGTGTTCAGATATAATTACATTAGCTTAACATTGTTGCTTAGATATTCTTATAATTTCTTTTTGAAGACCGTAAATTTATTGTACATTTTTATATCTAAAGGTAATTTATTGTAAATCTGTGCTCCCTCATATCTTATGTTCTTTTTGCCGTAGTTTGTGCGTGGTTTTGGAAAATTAATATTACTTGTACTTCGAAGAGAACCTAATGACGCTAAATACATTTCTACACGGTAATTTCATTTCACCAAGTTAATTGCAGCAAGTGTGCCTTAAAATATTCTATCATATTCCGAGACGCCCAACTACTAATTTATTCAATATTCCCTTCAGTAGAACCAATCTTGGTAAGTTTCTCCGCTAAATAGATGTATTATATACACATATATACTTACAATAGTTTAAACAATCATGACATCGACATCTTTATCGACCCCGAACGTGGATTTAAAAGAAAATGTAAAGATTTTGTAATAATAGAATTACCTACCTTGCCCGATTAATGATTCTAAACTAATATTTATTATAGTTTTTTACTAGATGTAGTGCTAAATGCACTTCAAATACTTGATTTCTGTTTGTTTGGACTTTATATCTATAATGTTTAGTTTTTTTTTTTCGTATAATAATGTATACACCTATAAAGACTTTATCCTTTGTCTAAAAAAATTAGTATTTCGTTTGTAACAATGCACATTGATATTGTCAAACCAATTTTGATTTATATTACTGTTTGTAATAAATTTCGATGTTTACATTAATCTATAGAATAATTTGAACAATCTACACACTATGGATAAATCTCTATAATGGCGAAAGAGGTACGTCCTCGGATGTACTCATGATGGATGGCGCAAATATGCGCGCGTTAAAAAATAAAATACGAGAAAATATAATAACCAGATCACTAGCAATTCGTTGCAAAATATTTTATGGTACGCTGGCCGATGATTTATTTTCATGGTCATATTAAACAACAACGGTTGCTGCGTTACCACAGATACGACGCTTCGCTAAATTAAAAATTTACTCTCGATCCAATCAGTATTTTATAGACGTGCCGACATATACATATAAATAACATTAATGTCTGTCTGTAAAATTCAAATAACAGCTTGATATTGAACAGAGCCTGTTAATTGCATATCATAAAGATATGAATAGTCACTTTGAAATTTTTGCCTGTCTGTCTGTATTTCTGTCTATCTGTCGTTCTGGACTAATCTTACGAAGGGCTGAATCCATGGTAATGAAACTTCACGAACAGCTGGCCAGGAGGGCTTAGGCTATATTTTATCCAAAAAGTTTGAATATTTTTTGATTCATCAGTCATAGTTTCTATTTGTACTGAACTAGATATTTAATTGTAGCTGTATAGCAGTTCCAGAAACAGCAACGCTCCAGGATGTTTGTAGTTTGTAATCATATACTAGTTGGCTGCCGCTATTACATCAGATTTCATACATCACAGATCAATTAAATTCAGAAAAATTCAATAGAAAAGCGGGCTGGACTACTACCTGCTTGGTCCTGTAAAAAAACAAATAAATCTAAAACTAAGCCCACGCATCACACTGCAAGGCTTCAAGGCACAGGAAGTTCATTCTGCGTAGATCGAACCAAAAGTAATAATTAAAAAGCTGAAGGTAACTTTGACATCGGAACGCCAATCACCTCAGTTCAGTCTTTGAGGAGAACATTTGTAGCATATAGACAGTATTGATCATTTTGACATTGAACACTATGATGTTGGTATATAGTCTTATTCTAAAGCGAAGTTTACACGAGTGAAGCCGACAGAAAAAGCTGGTTATAAATAATGCATATGTATAAAACTAGAGCCCAATGACTTCGTCAATCTTACTTAGCGGTACCATGTAGCGACATCTATGGAAATGTATTAAATAAAGAACGATGTATTTAGCGCGTCAAATTTTCATATCGATATACATCGCAACCGCTTCCGTAGATAGATAATAGATGGCGCTAGAGTAGTCAAGTGAGCTCGGCCACGGTCCTTATTGCTTTGTAAGAGAGATAAGTTCAACAAATTTTCGATAAACACGGTTTAGGTATAGCACACAAACACGAGAAACGGGAAAACTTTTATTTAAAACACAAATTTTCAATGCTGAATAATGACACGGTGTGAAACAAATAACTTTACCTCAGTCCCGACTAGCGACAACTTTCAGCAAATCTTTGAAGAGAAGAGCAGATGTAGATTAACTGGTACATAACAATTTTTGAAACATGAAATAATGTTACGTTCACAAGTTTTTACCTCCCTTTCATTTTTAAGACCATACTAAACAATATAGTATCATAAATGATGTATTTGAAATTTCTCAGATCAATAACTTTAGTATAAAGTTTATTTTAAAAATAAGCTCTTGTAGGCTTTCTAGCTACAGCATCAAGGAAGTTACATAAGTATGATAACTTTCATCTTAATCGGATGTCAAAAAGCGTTTCGAAATTGGTTTCAAAAATACACTTTTTCACCTGGGTTTAGTCCTTGTGTAATATTTATTTCCTGTAACTTATCTGCTTTATGTCTTACTCCAAAAAGAAATCTAAATTTATCTTTAAACGTAAAAGCGTGGACTCAACTTGTTAGAAATTTTCTAGTGCTGCATTGCCGAGTGCAAATCTCTCTTTCCTTGTTTCCGTGAATAGTGTCAGTGATTTACGTAACAAAATTTAAAGTAGACCTATAATTTGCTAAGGAGGTAAGGCAGATGTTCAACTGGTAGTTAAACAATTGGGGTAATTTGTTGGTACAGAGTATGTAGAAATATTTGTCTCATAATTTCCATAGTGACTAAGATCCAGCCTGCCTTCTATCTTTTTCGACTAAGTCAATGGTTACACGCTTTATCATTAGGTAATTTCGACACTGCATTACCTAACGGGGAAGCTTGCGCATAGCCGTAGGAACCTGACTAGGAGCAGCAATCCGTTAACCTTATCAGTGCCCCTGCGATAGCGACATCAATGTACTTGGGCTCCACGGGCTTTCATGTAAGAAAAGTTCTGATAGGTTGTCCCGACTCGACTCGGTTCTCTTGTCTCTTTAACTCTGGCACTATACTGCGGGGAATATGGCTGTATGATAATTTAAGTCTTTGGTGTTATTTTTCTATATTAATGTAATAAAAATTGAGTAATATATTTAAATTTTAAACGACCACTTTAAATATAAAACAAAGAAACGTTACATAGTTCCACATTGAGTCTGTTCACCCCATCTTAATAGCGTTGTAAAAAGTACCCTATGTTATTTTTAACGGTGAATTGTATGGGTTTTTATAGGTTGTACAGATTAAATAATGTCACTAAGACTTAATATACAACATAGTGTTCTATTACTGTTTAATCAGTTTTGTATACCTACTTAATAAAAGCTCGAAGTTGTTTAAACTTAAATAATATACAAACGCCTCAAAGCGCTCTACGAGCTACGACAGCACGCTCGTAGCATTTCACGATGCCGCAGGTGTTATAATTTAATATTTTGTTATTTAAGTTTTAACTATACGTCATTTATAACTAATACTGAAATTCGCTTAATTTATAATTAAAATTATATTTATTTATTTATATGATGGAATACAAAGTAATATTCATATTTGACTTTCATTCATAATTTAACATTCATTCATACGTGGTAGAGCCATCCTGCAGCTATATTAGTAGTATAATCGTAGTACAAATGGGTCGGCTCGATCGGGGAAGGACCACGCTCTCACAGAATACCAGCGTCAAATAGCAGCTTAACACTGCTGTGTTTCGTATAGTGAGTGTAGAGAACCGCAGAGACCCTTTTCACTGGAAACGAGACATTCCATCTTAGTCCTCACAGGTGGCAACGCATCTGCATTTTGATTCGCAAACGAGGATAGATGTAGATGTCTATGGGCCGCAGCAACCACTTACCATCAGGTGGACTGTGTGAACGTTTTCACCATATACTATATAAAAAATTATTCAATATAGATTACAAGTGATTATGCACTAAAATATACGACACTATATCATACACAATATCATACGAGCAATATCTACTCGTATTTATTTGTTTCCTATCACGTTCCTGAAAACGGCTCTAACGATATCAAATAAGTTTACCAAACAATGTAGGATTAACGGGAATAAAACATTGTACTAGCTAGGTTTCATTTCTAAAAAATTTCGTTATTTCAGTGTTTTCACGCACAAAGCAATAATAAACTTGACTTGGTAATTTTACTAGAGTGTATATCTACCACGCCGGAGTGTGCGAGTTCGGATACTAGAATGTGGTTCGAGATTTTATTTTTTGTTTTTTAAAATTTTAACCCCACACGGCCCCACAGATGAACAAAAATATATTATTATAGACTAATAATATGTTTATACGACGTGTTTAAACATTTTTAAACGTGAGGTCAAAACTTTGGCCCAAAAAATGTTTGATAACAGCATCTTTCAGATAATCAAAGTTACATTACCTTAACATTCTATTGCTATCCACAGCTGAACATAGGCTTCCTCCATAAATATTTGCCATAGTTGCCACGTATGAAGACGCTGATGCTTACCTCCTGTCTTTTTTACTTTCTGTCGCCTTTACGACTACGTACTGGATAATATAGGGTACTGGATATTGTTACTTCCTGACTACGCAGTAGATATATATGTATTAGATATATATTTTCTCTTGAATAGAATAGAACATAATAATTTTGATTCATTACTAGCGAAACGCCCTGGTTTCACACGGGTGATTTCTAGATCTGGCCTACAGTGCCATCTACCGCGTCCAATTATCGCAAACCCACTATTTCACACGCAAAAACATTCATCAAAATCACCGCACGTGCACTCCAGGGACAGATAGTCTCTACAGAAAATGGCACAAGTATGTAGTCATCTCTCAGAGACTCATATTTACGCCACTCAGTCCTTTCAGCTGCCTCTAATGTCGCCCCGGCTCTAAACGAGGTACCCCTGAGATGAGAGGCCGCCAAAGTGCCTACGCAAGTAGCATCCCATACTAAGGCTTTACCTCTCTCCTAAGGGACCAATGTCTTATCGTTGGGTCTCCTGCCATCGTCTCTAAATACTCTACAAGACTCTAAAACCGGGGGAACATTTGTAGAGACAAGAGCCCTTCTAATGACATGGTTCAAGGTAACGTGCCTTGAAGAAGTTCTTAATAATTTCTCATTGCAAAAGAAAATAAGGTATCATTCCATCCCAAAATATAATCCCAACCATGGACATCTTTGGGAAGTATTTGTAAAGTCCTTAAATTTCACTTAAACAGGGTTTCCACACACAAAATATTCACATTTGAGCAATTAAGCACTATTCTAAACGAAATTGAATACATATTAAATTCCCGTCCATTAATGTTTATTACTCATCAGGACACTTCCAATTTTACATCTTTGATACCGAGATATTTTCTCATTGGCTGCCCTTTGACATCCGTTCCACAACTAGTTCTTACAGAAATAGATGACGCTTTAGGAGGTGTTACGAACAGGTAAAGCAGCATTCCTGGAAAGTTGTGTTTTTTTAAATAAAAAAACACGTTACCCTCACACTAGGATTTTCTCCTGTATCGTGGAGTCAGTTTACAAACACAAATTGCACAAGGACAAAATCCAGACCCGGAACAATTATTTGTAGATCATACAAATACTTGTTCCGTACGGGATTCGATCCCGCGGACCCCAGCGCAGGAACTCATTGCTAAGCGACTGCGCCACGGAGCCGCCACGGTTTAAATGTATTCTGAACGTTCTCTGCAAATTCGGCTGGTTATATATATATATATATATATATATATATATATATATATATATATTAAATTAATGAAATAAAACAAACATTGCTTACGTTCATGCTGCTGATGTCAAACATATTATTGTCGCTTGGACAAATTATGTGGTTTGGTTGACGTCCATACTGCCAATGTTTCAGACAAAGTATAAACATGTTCGTCTAACCTACTTATAATTTAAATACAAAAAATTATAATTACGGTCAAACTTCGATCACTACGCGACCAATAGTTATATTAAAATCTCTATACATAAAAATCAATCACTGTCCGTTAGTTTCGCAAAATGTCGAAAATTGCCCAACCGCTTTTGATGATTTTTTGTGTGTGTAGAAAGGGTAATTGATTATAGTACAGAGGCTAATTTTGTAGTTAGGAATAATATGAATTCGTTTACACGAATTAATTTATTCAACGAGTCAAGGATAAACTAGTAACGGAATAAGACAAGCGCACCGTTCCACGTCAGAGCCAAGACTGTCCTAACGGCGGCCGCGCCGTCCGTTTTATACAAGCAAAACGAGCGCCACTGCAGGTGCAATGGTGCAGGTGTGCGGAACACGTGTTATTTACAAGAATTCTGTCTAACTGCACCGACGGCTTCCGCGCCGCACGTGCAATGGTGCTGGTCTCGTCATGTGTATTTGAGTGTTGTTGTTGATGTTTTGATAACTCGGTTGGACTAGGTAGGTGGCGTCCCCCCCCGAACGGGTTCCCGCCTTGTCGTGGCGGGGGGGCTTAGTAGCCGTGGCTTGGTCAGCCGCGGTGAACGAAGAGGAACCCCTTGGCTGGCCCGTGGTGTAGGGCCGGCCCGAGGTGGCCACTCCGAGTGGGCTTGGGAAGCCCACTTCGGATGTGTGTCGGGGGGCTGCGGTGAGAGGGGAGTCCGCACCCTCTACCGCTGCAGCCGAGGTGGAGTCGCGGAGGAAGAGGAGTGCTGGTATGGCGATGTGCCACTCGCCCTATCCTCCGCGACTCAGACGGGGCCGCACCGTTCATTGATGCGGTGGTGGTGGGGCTGCGGGGGGAGAGGAGTGTCGGTATTGCAAGGCGCCGCTCTCCCTACCCTCCGCAGCCGAATCTTGGTTGGCGGCGGAGCCATAGACCAGATCCGCCGCTGGGGTCAGGAAGGCTGGTGCTCCTGAGTGCTAGTTTTTCCTGGCCCCATGGCCTCCGCGTATCGGACTCGGGGAGGTCCGATACGCAGGTGGAGTTGGAGGCCGTGGAGGGGGGTAGCTGACCACCTCGCTACCCCGTGCAGGAGACGAGGCCCGGACAGACCGGGCCAGCACTAGTGTGGGGCTGCGGAAGAATTTGGATTCCCGCGGCCCCGCGCGCACGTGCAAGGAGGCACCGTGGGGTTTTAGCCGGTAGGAGTCCGGCATAACCTTCCGGTTGTCCCCGCAGCCGGAGGTATCCATGAGGATTTCCCCACGAAAAAAAAAAAAAAAAAAAAGGTAGGTGGCGTCGGTGTCGAAATTCAGAAATCACCCGTGCGAAACCTGGGCGGATCGCTAGCAAAATGGTATAAAATTCTCTTCTTCTATCTTTGTCGGTATGTACAAGTCCAGTGCCGGATATGGAACACTCCCGTAGAATAGAGGATCCGCCTTAATCGTCATTCTACCAGGCATGACCACTTTCGACACCGCTCGCCGTCGCTAGTCTGCGTGTTCTAGGTCTGACGCAAACTAGACTAGTTATATACAAAAAGTCACTTCCCACAGTCGCTTCTTACAACACCCACGAGACGAAATTATACCATACGGCATTGGCTTATTAAGTGGCGAAGCTTGCGAAGACACTTATTGATTTCACGATGTCTGTCCGTCTGTCCCTCTGTCCCACGATTATCTCGAGAACGGTTTCGAATTTTCAAATTCTGTTTTCTACATCGATTACTGATCACCCAGGCATCTGAACCTCCTATTTTGAAACTGATTGCTCAACGGCAACCGTTAGAAACCGCTACAAAACTGATTGCTTCGCTACTTTGCTATGCTGTTAGCTTGCTAGGTTTATTATAACTACATTTAATTTTTTTAAAAGGTACATGATTTATAAGGTTGTAAAAAAATATCTTAGCCTTTTTTTTACTACTCTAAGCCAGCGCTTGGTTACTATCCCATTTGATGGTAAGCGGTGATGCAGCCGAACATTGTCAAGTGCACTGACTTAAGGAAAGCTTGCACTCTTGCCTTGAAGACACCCAGATTGTAATCGGGTGTAAAATCAGATGCTCGTAACTTATTCCACGTCTTTGCTGTACACAAGATGAACGAAGAAACAAACCGTTTGGTTCGAATGCGTGGCAAGTCGCCAACGAAAGTGTGGAGACTGGTTGAGCGTCTGGTTGCCCGATAATGGAAAGAAGAGGAAGGGATTAAGTCATGCAATTCCTGCACACACTCTCCGAAATGCATTCTGTAGAAAACAAAATGCTGACTACTTTGTGCCTGTGTTCGAGATTGGTGAGGTTGGTCCCATAGAATGCTATAATTTCATAGAATACATCATTAATCATCAGACATTTGTTCCTTTTTTAATAATTTAACTAACAATTCACCTTCAGGTGTCCATGGGCTGCAGCGGTAAATAACTGCAGCACTCAACTACAAATAAAAGTTCTTTTAAACGTTTTCATCCCTGAGCACTATGATGGAATGCGTCACATCCTGTGCCATTGCTTCTGTCGTCCTTCAGAAGGAAACAAAAGTGTAAATACACTGTTTGTTGCTTTGTCTTAGGTTGGCAATACCTTGGCGAAGTCTCATCCAACCCGAGCGCAGGCGAATTGTTTCAAGGCGAGAGCTACAGTCTACAGTCAGTCAGGCGAGCGCCTTTGATATTTGCAGAAAAACCGATACATTTCCGAAGTGTGACAAGCCGTGGCGAGACATCCCGAGTGGTGGCAAGGCGCGCCAAACAATCCGTACACGTTGACGCTCGCTCGCCGAGCTGACCTGGCGAAGCTAGACAAATAGGCTGTCTATAAGTAGGTACACATATGGTGGATACACGCCTTCACTCGGCGAGCTATGGCCAACATGTATAGCCGGCTTGACAAATCAAGGTGGAATAAAATTATTCTCTCTGGATTTTATCTCGTTAATTTTTACTTATTTATAATTCCCGACATTTCGAGTGCATTGCAGCACCCATGGTTACGGGACACTCCCCAAGGGTGCATAGCGCAATAGTTTTACGAGTATTTCATGTGTAGTGTTCGCGTAAATAGACGCGAAAGACGTTGTAGAGCCATGCTCATATGTGTCGTCTAGAACGGAGAAGGACCACGCTCTCGCAGTATACCAGCGTAAAATAGTAATATAATGCTACTGTGTTTCATATGGTGAGTGTAGAAGACCAGCGACCCTTTTTATTAGATACGAGGCATTACATCTTAGTCCTCTGGTTTGACAACGCATCTGCATTTTGATTCTTAATCCAGAATAAATGTAGATATCTATGGGGCACAGCACCCATTTATCATCAGGTGGACTATGTGCTCGTTTGTTGTCGTTTTGTATAAAAAAATATATAAGAAATCTTTAAATCCGGACAGACTCCTATGCGTACACGTCCCGACACGTCGGGAATAACATTCCAAAATAACACGAATATTCCTAACTGGATATATTTTTGAAAATATCGTGATATTGCAGAAAAATACAAAAAAAAAAACGAGCTTACTCCTTTCTAAAAGGTCGACAACATACTTGCTATTTATCTGATGTTGCAGTTGATTATGGGCGGTGTTCATCACTTATCATCAGGTGAGCCCCATGCTCGTTTGCCCACCTGCCTGAAAATATGAATATTTCTTAGACCTGTGAGGTCCACCAACATACACTGAAAACTCTCAGAAAGGAGAGGGACCTTTGCCCAGCAGTTGAGTTTATAAAAGCTGTAACGTAACTTTTTGGGAATAGGGGTAGTCGTACCGAAAAGCGAAGTGTAATGCAGCTACCACTGGATGGGAGTGACGAGCTGGTAAGCGATGCAGGAACACAGGACCTACGTGGTAGAGCCATGCCGCAGCTATATTAGTAATATAGTTGTGGCACGAATGGGTTTGTTCGACCGGTGAAGAACCACGCTCTCACAAGAATACCAGCGTAAAATAGCAGTTTAAAATTGCTGTGTTTCGTATGGTGAGTGTAGAGTACCGGAGACCCTTTTTACTGGAGAAGGGGCAATCCATCTTACTCCTCACGGGTGACAACGCATCTGCATTTTGATTCGCAAACGAGGATAGATGTAGATGTCTATGGGCCACAGAAACCACCTACCACCAGGTGGACTGTGTGCTCGTTTGTCACCCTATCCTATAAAAAAAGGACCGTGCTTTGTGTCATTTCTTAGTGTTCGCGCGTTTTTACTTCGGATTGTCTGTGGGCAATGCGCTTGTGACATCCCGTGTTTGAATCTCCAGACTGTCGAGTGGTTCGGTGGCGCCATTGGACGCCATGTTCAAATTGCAAAAGTTTGACATACGCGCTCATAATTAAAATGTATACTCGTAAATGGTTATTCGGATAATGTTGTGCTAAAATGCAGAACATTCGTTGTATTGGGTACATTCGAAAATATTTGCGTTTTATAACCAACATTATGAAGAAGATTACAAGGCTAGCAGCAGATAATCTTCAGCTGGAGGCAGCTCAAGGATCACACTGCTTCGCCTTAGTAGTAGATTAGTCCATTTGATCTTTTGGGGTAATTTGCACGCAAGTAAAACCGGGGTCAATCTTGCTGACTGCTGAATTAGCGTTGATTTATGTTTAGTTGTGGACTTGTGAAGGCCTATAATGATGATGATAGTGATGACAATATTGGTTGAGGGTACTAAAAAAAACACATGCTGCCTAAATAACATTTATTAATTTGACACAGTGCTTTACATTATTTTTTTTTTGGGGTATTTATATTTATATATATCTCATCTGGTTGGGTTTATTAAAGTAAATAATAAATAAACATAAATATATATTTGATATACTAATATAAATAAATAAATAATACATAAAGAAATAAAATCTCAACCAGATGGAAGTCATCAGCTGGGAACTCGCTTGCCGAGTTCGAGAGGACCCTGCCGACACCAAGCCATCTGTTGGGGATGATGGATGCGAGGTTCTGCTAGGTGGTCGTGCAGTACCTGGCGCTCGGCTGGCAGCCCGCATATTGTTGCATCCAGCGCCAGCAGACACGCCGCAGCAACCCCCAGGCAGCGGTCCTATGCGCGGTCAATTTTTTCCTTCATCCATAAAATGGGCGTCATTTAACGGGAGACGCCCAGGCCCAGCACCGTTTAAGGGTGTGGTCGTTTGCACAAACGGGCACAAATTAGCACCCTCAATTCTGCCGAGGCAAGGCGCTGACTGACTGCGTCGACGTAGCAGTTTTGTCACTTAACCGTTACGTCAGCGGGCGATGGGGTCGTCACTTCCCTACGCCTTATTATTATTATTGTGCGGTATCTATAAAGTTTTCTCATCTGGTTGGGCCGTATAAATATATAATTGTAAATTTAAATGGTAAACATACATAAATATCAATAAAATAAAATAAATAAAAACTCAACCAGATGGAAGCCCTCGGGTAGGGGAGACCAAACGGCCGAGAGTTAAGGGGAAAAGATATTATTATTCTTAAAAGTATACATAAATAGACACATATTTCTAAACAAGTTAAAGCATGAATCAGTTTTCCATCTTCTAAAACATTCCAAAAATACCATATAACCAGGTTAAACCCGTATAGATATATAAGTAATAAATTATTCTAATATAATAAATTCAATATATTTTCACATTCATATTAATTTTAGAAAATAGTTTGAAATATCTTATTTTTTAAATAGATTTACAACAGTTTGGTCTATAATATAATAAATTTTAAATATATACGGCTTCACAAATAAATATATGAAGCCAATATTTGATTATAAACTATACTTTACACCAATAAATGTCTTATAATAGTCCTGAACAGTAAATTAGGATGTAGACTCAAAGATACGGTCCAATTACAGGACTGGGACTCGAACTAAGAATTTCGTCATTCTAGCTAGATATTCAGACCAAACAGGTGAGCGATGGTTCCTTTATGAAGTCAAAGTGGCAAACGAACTTATAACCCGACTGAATGTTAACTACTGTAGGCCATATAATCCCTATAAAAATGAAAAATTTAAGGTGACAAAGGTTAAAAATCGCCTTATTTATTTTAAACGTGTGTGAAGAGGTGTCTGAACAGGATATTATTGACTATATTCACAAAAAAGACAGGAGAGAACGCTTCTTTAGTAAAGATAAATATGAAAAAAAAATTACAAAGCATAAAAAGTGTTTGTTCCCAAATTCAAAATAGATATGTTTTAAGACGATAGATTATGGCCGCATGGTATGGGCTTGGGGTTATTTATTAGCTTTAGAGGTAGAATAGAAAACATAGAGGAATCTGATTTTGTGTCCAGTAAAACATTTAAACACTTACACAGATATATATTAGGCATATAAATAAAATTTTAAGAGGTTAGGATACTCTGCGCGTACAATATAATAATAACGCTTTCAGGGTGTTGTTACGGCTGCCACGGCATTGCAGTGCGTCCTGTATCTCAGCGCAAGTGCGTACTAACGTTTTCTAAGCGATTATTCGGAAGAAAACAGTATAATTCTTGCAACGCTTACGAAACAGTAGTAACAACATCCTTAGAGCGATATCTGTAAAACATAACTGCCCCATACGGAATCTTTGGCTGGACGAATTCACACTGTTGGGATTATAACATGAAAACTTACATTACTAACATAGTTTTAAGTGAATATTACGTCAATGTTACTAACAACTTTATTATGTTATATTATAGAAATAAATAAAATATTACTATTATTCTTTTGGGTTATCCATATAGTTTTATTATTATGGGGTATTTAAATAGTTTTTTCCACTGGTTGGGTTGTATAAATATATCAATGCAAATGATAAATAAACATAAACATAATAGAGAGCTGTGGTAGCTCAGATTCGAAAAATATTTCGTGAAGTTCGCCAACTTGCATTGAGGCAGCGCGGCGGACACTTCCTTGTCCTATAACCCTAAGACATATATAAGTTATAACTTTAATAGAAATAAGTACAAAAACTAAACGTAAATAAATAAAACGCCAACCAGATAGAAACTCTCGACAGGGAAGAGTTAACGGCTGAGGGTTATGGGGAAAGGGAATGCTATTATGAATATATTTTTTATTATTGAATTATTGACATATAATTTAAACTTTTGGCACAATCACAACTTTAGTAGCGGGTAGCTGGGTAGCGCCTTCATCAAATATTGGGTTCTGCACTTCCATATTGCCAGTCTGTACAAAAAAATTTATATTAGCATAAAAGTATCTAATAAAAAAATCTTGAAAGTGGAACCTGTCGTGAAAAGTTGAGAAGGGTTGGTTATTATGGTATAGATATATGCGGGGAGAAGAAAAACATGTAACAAGAAGAGTGTTGGATGCGAAAGAGGATGGATGTAAGAGAAGAGAAGACTACGCAAAGATGGATGGAATGTGTGAGGTAAGATATGCGAAAGAAAGTCATGAGTGATGAGGTTATTAATGAACTTATAAAAAAAAGTATGTGCATACGTATGTATCCAAGTAAGAAGTTATACTACTTTAGCGTAACAAAACAAAAAACTTTAAAGAAAATCTTTCCTAACGTGATAGAGACATGCTGCAGCTATATTAGTAGTATAGTTGTAGCACGAATGGGTCGGCTCGACCGGGGAAGTACCACGCTCTCACATAATACCAGCGTAAAATAGCAGCTTGACACTGCTGTGTTTCGTATGGTGATAGAGAACCGGAAACCCATTTTACTGGAAATGATGCATTCCATCTTAGTCCTCACGGATGACGACGCATCTGCATTTTGAGGATAAATGTAGATGTCGATGGACCGCAGCAACCACTTACCATCAGGTGGACTGTGTGCTCGTTTGTCACCCTTATTCTAAACAAAAATATCACCCACTAAATTTGTCGCTTTTAGAGGTGCCAGTGTGCGTGCGCATCGTAACATGTTCATGGTGTCTTTTTAGGTGTCGTTGTGCGCGCGCATCGTAAAATTCTCTCTCATAATTTTTCACAAACGCTTCATAAGAATATTTAACTTTAAAAATATGCAGTCTTTAAATAAGCGTTAAATTCAGGATCATTATTATGACTATAGTAATAAACTGAATGGTAGACTGATAGGATTCCTTATCTAGATTAAGTCTAAGACTTAAGACATCTTTTGTCATCAATTTTAGTCCAAAGAAAAAAGGTGTAGGCTAATAATTCGACTGTACGGTTTTATTATGTATGTTATGGTTTGATTAAATTTTATTAAATAGTTAATAGTTCAGAGTGTGGTTCCATATAATTTGGAGAAGAAGTAGAGGATAAAGTTCTTAACGTAACTGTTTAGACAAAATTGAGATTGCTGCATTCCTATTTCCGCTTGAAAGTGTACAAAAATGAGTCCTTACATTTCGTGTCGTGTCACAATTTCGACATTTTGTTAAAATGCATAATTATTGGTAAAAAGAGTGCTTACTGTAGCCAATCCAGGACATTCGTAGACCGTGTAGTCACCCTCTTCCTCAGATTCATGGTCGGATACCGAGCGGGTGTCCATTCCGATTCTGTACAAAAAAACAATAAAACGGCATTATAAAGAACAAGTTTCAAGCAATCAGCAGTTGACTATTGTGGAGTCAAGACGCTAGAAATATTTTTTAAGTGAAAACTTCTTTAAAATCGTTGTGATTTGAAATTTGAAACTCGATGAAACGAAAAAGCAACACAAATAGGAGACAATTATATACATCTATGGGATTTAGCCTACGAGACATTGAGATAAAATCGTGTTTAGACCACCCAGCGTCTATTTTACGTACCAACTTGAGAGCCAATCAATTTTTGTTAAATAAAATAACTCTACCTATGGAGTGAAGTGGATAGCGTTATTAATAGCAATTATACCTGAAAGAAGATATTCTTTTGATTTATTACACAAAAACTTAGGCTTTAGATGTCTTAAAATAAGTATTGTAACATTAATTTGTTATAAAATTAAACTTTTATGCTATATTTTATGCCGCACATGTAGTTAGAAATCATTATAACATATACATACATACATACATACATAAACACTCACGCCTGTCACCCAGAGGGGTAAGCAGAGACTATGGACTTCAATTTGGCACGATCCTGACAGACCTCTCTCGCTTCCTCCACATCCATTTACCTACGCATACACGCTCGTCGGTTAAAGGTACTCTTGATTTGGCCCATTTTCAATATATCGCCAATTTGGTCGATAAACTTTCGCCTAGGGCGACCCTTCCCGACTCTGCCGGTCACCACTGCAACATAAATTTGCTTTGTCACTCTTTCCTCATTCATTCTTTCTACATGTCCAAACCACCGAAGCATTCCTTTCTTAATCCTGGTCACAACATCATCTTGCAAACCACACTCTTCTCTTATTAAACAATTTCTCACTCTGTCCTTCAGATTCATCCCTAACATACTCCTTAATGCCCGCATTTCTACAGCATTTATTCTACTCTCGTGCTTCTTCTGCCACACCCAACTTTCACTACCATACATTAAAGTAGGCACTAACACAGCATTGTGAATTGCCATACGTGCCTTTTTGGACACATTCTGACTTTTCACTATAGAGTGTAGAGCCCCATTCACTCTATTTCCTGCATTCACTCGTCGTTCTATATCCTTATCATATCTACCATCCTTGCTAAACACACATCCCAAATACACAAACTCATCTACTTGCTCTACCAACTCCCCTTCTATTCTTATTTCACATATCGTTTTACTTTCTTCTCTTTCAAAAACCATAACTTTCGTCTTACTTGCGTTCACTTTCATTCCCTTTTCTTGTAATGTCCTGCTCCTTAAATAACCATCATTTGCAACTCGGCTGCCGAAGACGCAAGTATGACTTGATCATCGGCGTACAAAAGGCATTTGACGGTTAACTCACCCATTCTTAACCCGCATTCTTCTACTTTCAAATTTTCCAAACAACTGTCCATAAATAGGTTGAACAGCCACGGGGAAGCCACACAGCCCTGTCTGACACCTTTATGGATGCCAAACCAGTCCGAGTAGGCCCCGTTGATCCTGACACAGGCATTAGAATCCCTATATAGAGACTTCAATGCCCGTATCAGACCAGCGCTCAACCCTAATGAGGTCAGTGTTTGCCATAACACGTTCCTGTCCACTCTGTCATAATCCTTTTCCAAGCCCATGAACGCACAAAAAACTTTCTGGTTTTTGGCCAAAAATTTCTCCGCAATCATGCGCATGGAAAAGACTTGATCCGTACACCCCATCCCCTTTCTAAATCCAGCTTGCACATCCCAAATGTTTCCATCAGTTTCTTCCATAACTCTTTCACTTAACACCTTAGCATACAGTTTACCCACAATCATTTACACATCATTATAACATAAGTCGTTAAAGTATTTTACATACATATTAAATCGCACACGAAAAAAATTCATATCTGAAATAATTATTTGTAGGCCAAATACTTTTTTTATAGGATCGAGTGACAAACAAGCACACAGTCCACCTGATAGTAAGTGGTTCCTGCGACACATAGACATCTACATCTATCCTCAATAAAGATTCAAAATGCAGATGCGTCGTAACCCGTGAAGACTAAGATGGAATGCCTCTTGTCCAGTAAAAATGGTCTCCGGTTCTCTACACTCACCATGCGAAACACAGCAGCGTTAAGCTGCTATTTTACGCTGGTATTCTATGAGAGCGCGTTCCTTCCCCGATCGAGCCGACCCATTCGTGCTACAACTATATTACTAATATAGCTGCAGCATGGCTCTACCACGTATAAAACTTGATAAACTTGATGTATAAATACTTGCTATGAAGATACAAGTCGCACCCAAACGCTAAGCCGCTGTGCTACTGAGCCCTCGTAGATTTAATATCAAATTATATTACGTAGAAATTGAATGTCCGGTCTGGTGCTAAATGAACTATTGATGGCGAAAAAATTTTGAAAATACAAGTAACTGAAATACAAGGAACTGGTATTTAGCGGGTTTGTTAAGAGAACCAGAAACGAAACTGAAACATAAATGAAAACCGTTGGGCACCTGAATTTACCGTTACACGAGTGAAACAAATTCCGGCTTAGTAGGCACAGTCACAAAATTGTAACAACTACTATCGATAATAACAACACGCATAAATTCTAAGTTGCTTATTTTATTTCATTCTGGTGATCTTGGTCAGAATACTAGGATTAAGTTATTGGTAAAAGACAGTATGCAGTAATAAGTTCTTGATACTTATATGATTAATCGAAGTGATAATACAATAAAAGGATCTAAACTACAACGACAGTTTCAGTGCTTTAAAACTGGTATCTTAAAACCAATACCTTAACCGGAGCATTAAATTACAGAGGTAAATATAATAACAGTAGCTTATTCACTTCATCTGCTCTAGGAAATTCGCAGAAGGCGAAGACAGCTGCGTACGTGGACTACCCAGTTTACCGCGTACAGTATTGTCAGCAGGTGAACTGCAAGCTCGTTTGTCGCTTTAATTTTCAAATTCACTCTCCGTTGGTCTGCTTCCCGAGTCAGGTCAAAATCAATTATTGGATTTTTCTGTAAGGAACTTCTCAGGAGCAGTCCGAAGCTACGAAGCTACAGGTGTTTTACCGCCGTGCCTCGGAAATCACGTAAAGCTGTTGGTCCTTCGCCTAAACTTTCTCCATCTGAGTCGGATTTATCCCATCGGACTTTGAGAGTGAGGTAATAGAGAATGGAACTGTACTTGCATACACTAATCACGTCCTCCACGGTTCGCTTGAGGTCCGTTGAGACTGGCCGCCGTTACCGAAATTCGGTCAGGAGGAGGTGAACATTTAGAATCCTTTTGCAGACTGGGGAAGGGACGGGAGGGTGGAGAGAGGAGTGTCCTCTATGAATTGGCAACACTCCCATGAAATGGTAATACATCATTCTCGAGAAAAATTGAAAAGAAAATAAATATATATCGACCATAGACCTAACCTCAAAATTATTACATTCATCGTCTCCGGAATGAGGAGGAAGGGGAGGAGGGAAGTAGAGGGAGGAAGAGGAGGAAGGGGAGGGGGAGCGGGTGTATCGCAATTATAAGGATTTCTGGACGGTAATAAAAATAACCAACTCTACCAAATACTACACTTTACTGCCCCAAACTCCTGCCAAACGTTTGCTAATCAAACCCCATTATTAATAATATTTTATTTTTAAAAACTTAAACCTTACTGCACAACTTATCATTTTAACTGCGACAATATTATTCACAACAACACTTAACTCGGGCTCAGTTCGGAAGCCACTCAGGACAGCGATGTACAAAGTGGTCGGCAGCCAGTCTGATTTAATGTGACGCTTAGGTCACTGACAAATGCTTCGCTCAGTAGACAATAGAGCGATTATTAGAGTCACTTGCGCTAAATTACTTACGCTTTGAAACACGTCTATACAAGTTATTGAATTCAATGTTAAAGAGAATTTCAACCTGTTTGCCACAAAATCGGGAATGTGTATTTAGGTTAATAGCATGTGGTAAATCAGCACTTAAAATTGCAATTGACAATTCAATTAAAGTGGTTTGTTAATAAAACTATAAATTTTCCATTAGTAATTTATATTTGATAGACCACAAGCAATCAAGCCGTGAGTTTCCGCTGGACGGTTAAAATGTTCTTTTTGGTGTATCTATTTTATTATATTTCGTATAAATAAAGAAAATAAGTCTCGGCGGGGATCGAAACACGTGCTCGACAGTGAATGAAAACATCATGTCATGAGGGAGACAATATTTTGAAAATATAATGAGGTGATCGTTTTCATGCTTCTAAATTCTTTATATACCTATTATTTAAAAAAAAAACATTGTAAGATATTGAGATACATTAAAATTAAAATACATTTTAAAATAAAAGACCGGTCGAGTTAAAAAGGACTTTAATGCTTTATAGCTTCTGTAAATATTTTATTTCTGAGAAGGATTCTCCATTGAAGTAATGTAAAATATATCAAACTAGTTTCATTCAGCTCTTGGATATACCGCCCTCAATTGTCGTGCAACAGTTGGCATCCACTTCAAAAAGTCCGGGATCCGATCCAAAGGGAATATAATCCGTATTTTATTGAAAAAAGTATGAGAGCATGTTGGAAGCGAAATGCATTTCATTTATAATACTATCGGAAGTATGCAAATGGCTGTGCTTGAAATTTTTCCGCGTGAGTGGAATTCGTAATAAAGATATTTACAGCAGAATCACTGTAAACGAAACGAATCATTTTATATTAGACTAGGGGTGGCAAAGCATCTGCATTTTGATTCTTAAGCCAGGATAGATGAAGATGTCTATAAGCCACTGCATCCACTGACATCAGATGGACTGTGTGCTTGCTTTTCGCCATGGTTCTATAATAAAAACTATCACATAGTTTGAAAAACCGACATCCCATTGGGGAAGAAAGGTTCTCAAGTGACAGCCTTGTAAAGAGTTGACCGCGGCGCCCACTAGATGGAATGCACCAAAAGACACGCGGGATGTCGATGGATGCAGGTGGCTCAGAACTACGTTCATTTCAGCCTTTGAAAACCCAAACATAGGATTCCTTTATAGTAGATGTGGTATTTGCCACAGATATGCTCGGCAGGCGGGTTGGCAACAGCAGTTTCTTACTATTTTGAATTGTTATTAGCAAGATATTGTATACCTCCAATTTCTTTTCCCTCTGTCGCCTCTCACGGGACGTGTACTTTACTACGACGTCACTACCACAAATAAAGAGAACTTCGATCAAGTGCGAATCGTACACATATTTACTCTAAATAAATAAATCAGTTGGTTTTGCAATTAACACGGATGAAATGTGCTTTTGAAATCTATTAAAGTTAAATTTACCAAGTCTATTACTTAACCACACTAAAACCATGCGTAATTGCAAATCTAAGAATGCATATCTATGCCTCAATGTTAATAGTTAAAAACTATTTTTTATGAACATGCTTTTATCACCTTGGCCTATATGCTGTTAAGAATGTATTATGTGTTAAATAATGAATGTATGTACGCGTATCTACTTTTGACGATTGAATACTCTGAAATTTGACAGATTTAATTCGTCTTGTTATAAAAACTAGTTAATAATTATTAGTCATAGGTAGAACAAGAATTTTTTTCATTTAAAAGCGTTCTATATTCTCGATATTTTGAATCTCGAATGAAAGAACGCTCGATGTTTTCGATTTTTTTTAATATCCCGTTAGAATTATTTGCACTAAAATATAAGTCTGGAGTCTTACGACAAATGTTTAGTTTCGCAAAGACTGTAGTGTGGCGAATAAGTGACTTATTTAGTTAAAATGGCTCTACTTAAACCATAGTTACAAGTACTCTATACAAGTTAGTTAGATAACTGAGACTATCAAGATAGTTATACTCGTTTTGTAGGCAGACTAAGCACCGATATCCATGCAATAGTTTGATGACAATGATTTTATGGCTGCTCCATGTAACATATCCATAACGGCAAAGGGGTGCATTATCAGCAACCAATATATTTGTTAAACCCCATTACACCTGCAACGTGTGTTAACTACGGCAAATCGGAATCTATGTCCAGTTTTGGGCATTTTACGTGGTAGAGACATGCAGATATTATGGTTGTAGCACGAATGGGTCGGCTCGACCGGGGAAGGTCCACGCTCTCAAAGAATACCAGCGTAAAATAGTAGCTCAATGCTGCTGTGTTTCGTATCGAGAATGTTAAGATACGGAGACCCTTTTTTACTGAAACGGGGCATTCCATTTTAGTCCACAGGGGTAAGACGCATCTGCATTTTGATTCTTAATCTAGAATAGATGTAGATGTCTGTAAATAATCCTTATAAGGGAGACCTGCATCCTAATTTCATAGGTTGGAGATGTCAGCCCTCTTCTGGACACTAAGCACTCTAATTTTAGTGGGATTCTGCCACGCCTCAGACGTATTGACCATCGCAGTATAAGATGTCTTGAATCTTTAACGCTGCTGACCGTCATCACTCTGAATATTTTGCATCTGGTTATACGAAACAGTTACTGCCATCTGTCGAGTGCCATTGTAGACTAGATGGAGTGACGATTTGGTAAGACGTGCGGGAAGTCGATGGATGCAGGTAGCCTAGACCCTTTTTACTACTCTGCATTTTGATTCTTTATACAGGTTAGATGTAGATGTCTATGGATCTCAGCAGCCACTTACCATCAGATGGACTGTGTGCTCGTTTGTCACCCTATCCTATAAAAAAGAGTGTTTTATATCGTTCCTTGAGGGAGGTCTATGTTCAGTAGTGAACTTGTGAAGGAGGTTAATGAATGAATGAATGAATAATTGAATAACGAACCGCTTTGGTTCCTACTGAATAGGATCTATAAATGTGACGTTATTTAGACATAAGTTAACCAAAGAGCATTTATTTATATAATTTTTTGTTTAAAAAAAGCTTTCTAGTTTTTCGGATAAAATATAGCCTTGACCCTTCTGTCCTGTCTGTATACAATCCGTTGTTACCGAAGATTAGCCCGGACAGACAATCAACGAGACAGACAGACAAAATTATAATTTTTTTTATTTACGTATAAACAACCCCTGAGCTAAATAGAAGATTGATGATTTCAATATTACAGAAAGACATTTAAATTTTATTGATAAGATTAACGGATTAGTAAGCTGAAGTGGCAATGGGCCGGCCATATAGCTCGAAGAACCGACAACCGATGGGGAAAAAAGGTTCTCGAGTGGCAGCCTCGTACCGGCAAGCGAAGTGTTGGGCGTCCCCCCACTAGATGGAGTGATGACCTGGTAAGATATGCAGGAAGTCGATGGATGCAGGTGGCTCAGGACCGTGCTTTGTGGCATTCTTTGGGGGAGGCCTATGTTCAGCAGTCGACTTGTGAAGGGCTGTAATGATGATGATGATGATAAGTTTAGTATAGATTGTGATAACGCCACTTTGTGACTCCAGCGGAACGAGATGTGTCGGTGAATTGCCTAACACCACAAGCACAAGTCAAATATAATGTTATATATTTTTTGTAATTATAGAATAAGGATGACAAACGAGCACACAGTCCATCTGATGGTAAGTGTGGTTGCTGTGGCTCATAGACATCTACATCTATCTTCGTTTGTGAATTAAAATACAGATGCGCTGTCAGCCGTGATCACTAAGATAGAATGCCTCATTTCCAGTAAAATAGGTCTCCGGTTCTCTACACCCTCCATACGAAACACAGCAGCATAAAGCTGCTATTTTACGATGGTATTCTGTGAGAGCGTGGTCCTTCCCTAGTCGAGCCGACCCATTCGTGCTACAACTATGTTATTAATATAGCTGCAGCATAGCTCTACCACGTAAAGTGTAATTAATTAATAGAGTCAAACGTTACTTTGCGGAAGTCCATTATATTAAAGTTGGCAAAAAATTACTTCGCGTACATCCGCTCGACAAAATAAAATGATGTGTCTGACCTAGTTTAAAGAGCACCTCCCGCCCTTCCTCAATTGCGTGCACTATCATCGTCACCGTCACAGTAGTGGTGCTGGGATTAGTGGTGACGGTGATAGTGCACGCAATTGAGGGAGGGCGGGAGGTGCTCTTCAAACTAGGTAAGACACTAGGTAGGTATTTTGTCGAGCGGATGTACGCGAAGTAATTTTTTACCAACCTTAATAAAGTTTAATTGTATAAATTTAATATTTTTTAATGTTTAAGGGTTTATAACTGCAGTTTATTTCTAGCTGTTATCAGGAAGAGGCTGCTGCACTTATGATTTGTTCCTTCAGTTGCCTATTACGACATCCACAAGATGGTATGGAGTAGGGGATATTCTTACACCGCCACTACACAGTTATTATATTTACAAACATTAAAATATATATCTTAATTAAATCTTTAACTTAATTGTTGAAATATCGTTTTAAATTCGGAATAGTTATATTGTTTAAATAGGTATGATAATAAATTAATTGAATGGGGTTGTTATAAACTAATTTGCTTAATTCCGCGTAAAGAAAGAAAATGATGTGTCCTGCCCAGTTTTAAGGGGACCTCCCACCCTCCCAGACTTCGCGGAGGCTGGCCGCTAAGTGAGCCTACTAGTCTACTTCACCTGAGGATGCCTCGTGTAGAGGCGAAACACGTGTCATATTTTCGAGAGTGGTGTGCTGTTTTTTTTTTTTCTTTTACGCGGAATTAAGCAAATTAGTTTATAACAACCCCATTATAATGGATTTCCGCAAAGTAACGCCTGATTCTATCAATTGTTCTATCAAATTCATTGAAGTTTAATGATATTATAAATTTCAAATAAATTTGTCGGTACGCTACTCGTCGTACTGTAAATTAATTATACTATGCCTATCACGTTTGCGAAAGTGCATTCAATATGTTGACAAAGTTTTAATGCAATCTGATGTATGACATTGCAATACGGTAGTGACTACGGCAGCGCATAAAATACGATCAAATAAATATTAATTTTTATATTTGTTGTATTTCCGTAAACTAATGATTACAATAACATTTATAACATATTATACAGCACAATATATATGTATATCATCATTACAGTTCAACTAAGACAATGCTAAACCGAATAATTTAAAAATATACAGAAAGATATACAGTGGTAGAGCCATGCATACGTGGTAGAACCAGCAGCTATATTAATAATATAGTTGTAGCACGAATAGGTCAGCTCGACCGGGGAAGGACCACGCTCTTAAAGAATACCAGCGTAAAATAGCAGCTTAATGCTGCTGTGTCATGTATGGTGAGTGTAGAGAACCGGAGACCCTTTTTACTGGAAAAGAGGCATTCTATCTTAATCCTAACCTTCAATTCGCAAACAAAGATAGATGTAGCTAAAAACTTAATTCAAATATATTCAAATTATAAATGTAATTAACAAAATATACTTTATTATTACAATAAGTTCTCACAGACCTTATTGTAATAATTAAGTATGGGTTTGCTAGGCTGCAGTCAAAAATGTCTGTTTTTTCGGCAATAATATAAAATAATTGTAAAAAGCGTGACAAAGGTGCAAGCTTAAGCAGATTTGTCCAGATTAGAATATGCTTTGCTTTACTATATGTTGGAAATATGTGTGTTAATGAATTCGCGTCCGTCGCGGTTATGGTAGACGTGACTAACCCGATTTTTATATTTGTCGAACTATATAGCATGATAACGCCAGCGATAATATGCAGTGGGACCATAGGTTTATACATTTTTTCATTAAATGAAAATAATTTTAGGGATTTCATCGGGTAGATTTAAACTTTTGAATTCCCGACATTTCGGGTGCTTTACAGCACCTCTGGTCACAGGTAGGACTGAGGTGTTTGACGTCCCAATATCATAGTTAGTCCGGGCTTACCTTCAGCTTTTGATTGTTAATTTTTGGTCCAATCTACGAACAACAAATTTTCAGTATTTTGAATATTTACAGTGGTATGCTTGGGTTTGGATTTAATTTTATTAATGAAACTAATTTTACGGATTTTGTCGCGTTTTTTGTTTAACTGTCGCCTTTAAGGCTGTATTTTATCATTAAAACTTGGAGAATTTTTATAGAATAGCGTTGACAAACGAACACACAGTCCACCTGATGGTAAGTGGATGCTGTGACCCATAGACACACTACACAATCCTCGATTAAGAATGAAAATTTAGACGCGTTTACTACTGAAGCATTTATGCTGCTTTTTTTCGCTGGTTTTTTTATGAGAGCGTGGTTTTACCCCGGTCGAGTCAATCCATTTGTGCTACTACGTAAAAACTGAGTAACCTACAATGTAAAATTTGTTTTTGAGAAATCGAAAAATATTATAAACTAAATGGGCTTTAATGAAAGTTTTAAATCTAAATAATGTGGTGTCATTAAAATATCCAAGCGAAGCCAGAGCGGGTCGCACGTACTGAATATTAAAAAAAAATACAAACATCCATCTTTTGAACTACAACGCCTCCGGATATTAAAATTAAAAAAAAAAAACATGTGTGCAGTTCACGCGCGATAGAAGTGAAACGTTCAAAAAAGAGACCGAGATAATAGGAAAAGCTGTCTACCGTATTCTATTTCTTTTTCTCGCAGGTTAAATCCTATAAAAGCATATGTTTGTCTTTTTTTAGTGTCGCTTTTTTGTTTCAAATCACAGTGATTCTTAAGAAATTTCCATTTCAAAAATATTAATCTAATCAAAAATACTAACTTATGAAATAGTGAATAATGTTATCAAATACGCAACAGACCGTATTGTAGAGGATTTAGCACCGAGGATAATTTAGATTGAATGCACTGAAATCACAAAGGCTTAGAAATGACAAGATGCAATTCCGTCTTAACTGCTGAAGAGACGCAATCACTAAGTGGTTACGGGTTCCTCGGGAAATCGACCGAACCTTCACTTTAATTCGATTTATTCTCACGTCAGTACACCTAACACTGTTTTCTACCGACTTCGAAAAGGAGACGGTACTCAATTCAACTGTATGTATGTTTTTTATGTGTGTTACCTAACTTTTTACTGGGTGAGCCGATTTCGATGATTCTTTTTTTATTTGAAAGCTGGTGCTTCACATGTGGTCCCATATAAATTTGATTTGGTCTGACCAAAAGTTTTTGAGTTATTCTTAATAATTTATATTGAAGTCGGTTGTACAAAATTTTTAATTTTAAATTATTCTATTATTATTTATTTATTTATAAGGAGTTGGTATTACATAACACAATATTTGCTCTGTAAACCTTGTACTAGATAAACCTGTAAAGTGTAAGAACAGTAAGAAACAAATTAATAGCATATGGAAAAATACACTCACATCTACATAGTATAAAATATGTCAAAAACAATGGTAATTGAGAAATATTGTTAAAATGTATTTGTTAGACGTGAGTTATGTATGAAGGACAACGTGATTGGCAGGTGGTTGCGGGTTGCTTATTCCATGTTTTGAAATTGTAGATGTGCACGTGTAAAGGGATATATTAATTTGTAGCTCAGTAGAATTAATGAGATATACGAGCTTTATGATATTACTAGATTTTGCCTGCGACTTCCCTCCGCGTAGAAGAAAATGGTTGTAGTATGATTTTTAATTGTTTATTTACGTTATAAATTTTGTTATAACATATAAATAATTATGTTAATATGTTTGAATACTTATAAAATATAGCAATTTTTATTATATTGTAGGGATTGAAAGGTTAAATAAACATGAAATTACATAAAGTTATGTCATATTTTCATATTTTATGAACACGAAGCTCGGCCATTGATCTGGTGAAAGTAACACGGGAGTATTATCTTTTTACAACGAAATCAAAATACTACACCTACCGCAGCATTTCGTAGTAAACAATATTTTTTTGTTTTTTCTTCGCATGCTAGAATTACCAGGCTACTCTGTGCGCTTACTCTGGAACATGCCACATACCACTGAACAGGACTTGAGAGAAGCAGCTTTCTCTCAAGTCTACTCCCTTAAGAGTCTTGCTACCTTAAGACTTTGACCTAGAGTTTTGTTTATAGTTATGATAAAGTATTTTATTGCATCTCAACTGAACTTCTCTATCGTCCTCACCAACAAAATATATCTGTAGGGGCTGTCGTTCATTTTGGGGGGGCGGAAGCAAACTTTCAACTAAATGATACACTTGGCCCTGCACTTTCAATGTAGGCATAAAACCATCCTGTATTATCTTTTTAGCTAGAAATGAGGTTATTTGAAAACAACTATTATAATGCCGTATGCCAGCCTTGAAGTGATCATGCCCAGTTTTTATCAAACTGTAAAGAAGATCTGGAGGCTTTTGCAAAAGTTCGAGCTGCACCTTTCCTGAATCGCAGCACATTCCCACAGATTCATGCTTGTATTTGAGATTTATACACCACTTGCATTCGATGTTCATCGGTCCCAAAACAACAGTATTATCACTATCGTACGCTTTGTTACTATCATAACTCAGTCCAGAAAAGGCTTTAGAATTCCAAGGTTGTAGACGTCATTCAATTCGCTGTCCTTAATGATTTCGTTCACATACTAACTGTGATACTCTGTACACTTCAAGGTGTTTCCGCTGATATTTACTTGCAACCTGTTTATGTACTTCATTGTGTTCACGATGACTACAAGATTCATTTCAGACAGACTTTTGGGCGTTGTATGTTGGAGATTCTATGAAATTATTCGTGGAAAAAGAAGAAATTAAATCTGACTTATATTCACATTCAGTAATTGTAAAAGTAGGCGAATGAAAGTCTTGTTTTACATTAGAAATTGGTGAAGATTGAGTTAACGTCGGAGAGAACGTCGTTTTTTGACTATTGGACGCTCATCAGTTTTATTATCGCTATCGGCATCAGCGTAGGCATCAAAGTGACCATTAGAAAGATCTTGGGAAAAACGTAACCTTTTCATGGGTTGGTCTTCTGTCCCAAATATGGCATACAGATTGCTATGTCGATACCCTTCAAATACAAATAGGTATTTTTGACCAGCTGTAACTAACTCGCAGAAACCGGCATGTGTGGAGTGTTGTAACATGTCTAATGTATACTTTTCTTTTGTCCCATGAATGTTGCCATGACGGTCATGAGACATAACAGCAAATTCATCCCAATTGTTCGTCACAGGACGCGCAATTTCTTTACGAATATTAATCGAGCGTTCTTGTGTGCCGTACATGAAATAAGAAAGCGTACGGAAAAGGCATGCACCACCCCCCACTATTAGTGCTATTGCACTAATAGTGGGGGGCACCTCCCGCCTTCCCGCAATTGCGTGCACTATCACCGTCACCACTTATCCAAGAACCACTACTCCCAACACCACAACACTAGGAAAGACACACCACTGACGACAATACGAAAAGGGTTTCGCCTCTACACGAGGCATCTTCAGGTGATCTAGACTCTGCGGTGGCATACCGCGAAGTTATTTTTTACCAACTTTAATATTATTATTTTTTTAGGATAAGGGTGACAAACGAGCACACAGTCCACCTGATGGTAAGTGGTTGCTGCGGCCCATAGACATCTACATCTACCCTCGTTTGCGAATCAAAATGCAGATGCGTTGTCACCCGTGAGGACTAAGATGGAATGCCTCATTTCCAGTAAAAAGGGCCTCCGGCCACCTGCACTCACCAAGCGAAACGCAGAGGTAAGCCTCTACTTCACGCTGGTATTCTGTGAGGTCGTGGTACCACCCCGCTTCGAGCCGGCCCATCTGTGCGACAGCAAAAGCTGCCGCGTGGCTCTACCACTGTTAAATATAATGGACTTCCGCAAAGTAACGCCTGATTCTATTAATTAACAACTACCAAGAGGCAACTTCAATCAAAAAAGGCTAGAGATATGACTATGAAATGCCTCATAGCCTGTAATTAAACTGGGTCTCCAGACCGGGACACGGCAGAGTTGGTACTGCTATTTAGCATCACAAATTGTTAAGAGTGTGGTGCCTACATAAACGAAATTCTAGGCACAAAAGGTCTTAGGCCAACAAAAAACTCGAAGACACAAAAAGGAGTCCTAATACCTAATTTAATGCATACTAAATATTTTAGGCACCTCATCCTAGGCTTAACTATCTGTTAGTGTTTTAGAAGTGCCACATGGCAATCAAGTCTCCGCGCCCGTCGCTTCCTATTTAATGTCTTGAATGATAACGACAGACGATCTAAGTCGAGCTTAGGGTTGATACACTCAGTACCCTCCCTTTAAATCGTATATTATTCATATCACAAAGTGTAATAATTTAGTTTCCATTTCACACGATCCTGAGACACCTCTCTCCCCGTAGTTTTCCTACCCCTCTTCTGACAAGAAATGTTTATGTTGTGTTATATACCGTTATGTTATCTTATGCTATGTTTTAATAAAGTTACAACTTAACTCACTGCTGAACACAGACCTACTTTCACATCTGAAAAGGTTTTGCATCCATTTTGCCCCCGCGTTGATTCAGCGCTTGATTGACAGACTTCACGCTTAACTGGATAACTTTATACTAACCTACGTTGCTGATGAACACGCAGGTGTCCTTACGTATCTTCATCGCTAAGCATGTGCTTAGTCAGCACATAAAATTAAATTCACAACATTTATTGTTGCCAGCGGAATCGAACTCAGGTTGCCCAGGTGACATTCACAGCGAGACATTGTGTGTGTGTTTAAGCAAATGCAAAATCATTTTATAAAAGTTTAACATACGAACTAGGGTTGTGTGAAGATAGAAACGCGAATTATTGTAATTTGCACGATATATATGTAATATATAAGAACAATAAAGTACGTTAAAATACTTAACTTTACTAATTTCAACAACTCTCAAAGGTGTGTTTTACATATACATAAAAGATGGGTAGGCAGAGATTACGAACTTCCGTTTAGGACGATCCTGGCACACGTCTTTCGCCTCCTTTACATCCAAATAATATTTTGTACAAAAATAACGATTTACAAAACTAGCCATATAACTAGCTGTGTTATATGCAGTCATAAAGATTCTTCGAATTTCTTTACTTCTAAAAAGTGGCAAAAAATTTAAAAGTTAGTAAAATTTTATCAGTCCCGCCATTCCAGCACTAACAGAGCAAGCTTTAAACTCAAACTCAGAAAAATACTAAGTAACAAAATGACAAAACATAGTGTAAGTATAAGTTATTTAAAATGTTAACTTGGACGAATTGTATGATATGCCTTAGACCATTCAATAAGGGTAAAGTAATAAAATACATAAATATAAATAAAAAATTGAAGTGTCAGTCTCGTAATATTGATCTAACTAGCTTTTATTAAACTCACTTTATTTAAGGTTTTGTTAAAAAAATATTATTTCTATATATAAGCCTCTGAAGTTAGTAAGTCGGTGGTTTTGTTAAAGTTTTAAAGTCAGCTTTACTTTTCATTTACAAATATTTACATGGTAGAACCACTTTGCAGGAATATTTTAGTTACGCTCTCACATGATACCAGCGTAAAATAGCAGCTTAACGCTGCTGTGTTTCGTATGGTGAGTGTAGAGAACCGGCGACCCTTTTTACTGGAAACGAGGCATTTCATCTTAGTCCTATTGACAACGCCTCAGCATTTTAAATAGTAATGAAGGATAAATGTAGATGTCTATAGACAACAGTACCCATTAATAATAATAATAATAATAATAATAACGCACTTTAATGACGTCCCACAGGATGCATCATCCGAGATCGTCAATAATGAGGCTGTACTTGCCGCGGAAGCGTGGTGGGCGCGGCTTTTTAAGCGCGCTTACCATGCATAATCGCGAAGTGTGCAGCCTCCGTAATTACTTTCTGACGAGAGCGGATGATCCATACTATAGGGACGTTATTTCTTGTGATAAAGTACAAAGGACAAAAGGACCCCTCTATCCTTAGCCAACGAGCATTGGCAAGACCTGGCAGTACAGAGCATTTCCGACCGGGAGACCGTATGGAAGGAGAAAGAGCTCCACGGGAGGTTCTACAAGGCCCTTCATGAGCCTTTCATAGACACAGTCGCCTCCCTCCACTGGCTACGTTTCGGTGACCTCTTTGGGGAAACTGAGGGTTTTGTCTGTGCAATACAGGATCAGGTTATTAAGACCAACAATTATCGGAGATACATCCTAAATGATGGCACCGTTGACATCTGTCGAGCTTGTCGCCATCCCGGTGATTCACTTAGGCATGTCATCTCCGGTTGTTCGGCGCTTTCTAACTCTGAGTATTTGCACAGACATAACCTAGTAGCCAGGATTCTACACCAGGAGCTCGCTCTGAAATACGGTCTCGTGGATCGAAAACTGCCATGTTATAAGTACTTGCCGGAAGCCGTGCTCGAAAATGACCGCGCCAAGCTCTACTGGGACCGGGCCATCATCACAGATAGGACTATTCTTGCGAATAAGCCTGATATTGTGCTGATGGACCGGGCACATTCAAGGATATTTTTGGTCGACATTACCATTCCTTATGACGAGAACCTCGTGAAAGCCGAAACAGATAAGCTGACAAAATATCTGGACCTGGCTCACGAGGTGACCGACATGTGGGGTGGTCTGCCGGCCGAAATTATTCCTGTAGTCGTTTCTGCAAATGGGTTAATCCCAGTTAGTCTCTCGGGTCATCTGAGGCGACTGGGACTCAGTGACAGACCGCTCCAAGCTCAAATGCAGAAGGCGGTGCTCCTCGATACCGCCCGCATCGTCCGCCGGTTTCTTTCCCTTTCCCCCTAACCCTCGGCCGTTTGGTCTCCCCTGCCGAGGGCTTCCATCTGGTTGGGTTTTTATATATTTATGTAATTTTTATGTATTTATTCTATTTTATTGATATTTATGTATATTTATATATTTCGTTTACAATTATATATTTAAACAGCCCAACCAGATGAGAAAACTTTAAAGACCCCAATATTATAATAATAATGTCCTCCAGACCGAATTTCGGCCACGGCGGCCAGTTTCAACGGAGACTAGCCATCGGCGAAGGACAGGATTATATTGCCCAAGTGTATGCGCAAGCACAGGTGCACTCTCTATTCCCTCACTCTCATAGCCCGATGGGACGGTAAACCGACACGACCGGAGAGAGATCAGGCGCAGGACCAATGGCATTACGTGCTTTCCGAGGCACGGGGGTGAAACACCGCCAACTTCTTGACTCTGGGCAGCTACTAAGAATTTCTTGATGGAAAAACTCAATAACTGATTTTTTTGCCCGCCCGGGATTCGAACCCGGGACCTCATGATCAGCAGTCGCACTACTACAACCGCTAGACCAACGAGGCAGTCTATATGTATATAGTACCCATTAACCATCAGGTGAACCATGATAGTCTTCAGGAGTGAGAACGCATCTGCATTTTGATTCTTATTCTAGAATAGATGTATATGTTTATGAGCAACAACATCCACCTACAATCAGGTGGATTACGTGTTCGATTGTCACACATATTCCACAAAAAATTAATTATATTAAGGCGTTGCATTGCGTTATTTATTTTTATAGCATGGAAAAGTAAAATTATTTGCAAAAAACAAGGTGGCAGCCCTATGTGGCCACATGCAGCTTGCCTTTTTGTCCTTTGCGTTCAAACGATGGGGGTCATTGTAGAAGCGTCCTCGTCGCGACCCCTGCCAGCCCTTTTCAGGGCTGCAATTCTACACAGCTGCGCACCCATGCCAAAACGAGGGTTAGGGCGTCCCCCCAAGGCGACGCACACCAGCTAGTCCCCGTTGGTGTGGAATGCAGCGCGCAAAGCGGCGATGGGGACCGCCACCCGTCACGCACAGCCCGACACGGCGGAAAGTGGAGGACAGAGTGCAGAGTTGGCACGTGGAATGTCGTGGAATGGAGACCAAACGGAAGGGCAGTGGTACTAAAGAGCTCCCTGGCGGGGCCTTAGCTCTATGGTCCGGAGTTTCGGACAGCGAGAGCGCCTGCCAGGTAGTGGGGGTGCTGCTGTTGTCTCGGTTGGTCGATGTTATGACTGAATATAAGGTTGTGAACTCAAGACTTCTCTGGGTTCGCTTTAAAATGGGACTGACGAAGTTATTCCTTTTGGCTGTTTATGCGCCGGTAGCTTCGTCGTCCAGGGCTGAGCTGGAGGAGTTTTGGGAGAATGTAGGAGAAGTTCTAGATTTGACTAGGGGAAACGAAAGAATTGTTGTATGTGGTGATTTGAATGGATGGGTTGGTACCGCTCGACCAGGGTACGAGTCGGTGCTTGGAAAGTTTGGCGATAAAAGGGTTAATGATGCTGGCAAGCTTATACTGGCGGTATGCAAGGAAAAGGGTCTTCTTGTGACAAACACTATGTTTAATCACAAGAAAATTCTTATGTATACTAGAGAAAGAAAGAATGAGAGAAGTATGATCGATTTGTTCCGGGTGGATGACCAACTGCGAAAACAGGTGACGGATACGCGAGTGTTAAGGGGTGCTGACCTGGGAACGGATCACTATCTAGTGATTACTAGATTTAGGGTCTGTTCGCGGGTTGGCGCTACCAGACGGCAGTTACAGAACCACAGTCGGTCTGTCGCATCCGAAGCTGGAAGCTTCAGGAAGTGGATACTAAAGACTAAACTAAATACAAGGGTGGCCGAAAAGCTTGACACCATCGATGGCAGAAAAGAATGTGTGGAAAGAACATGGAAGAATTTTATGGATGGAATGGTAAGTGCAGCGGAAGAAGTGTGTGGAACAATAAAAAGAGGCAGTAGTAAAAGAAGAGATGCATGGTGGAATGATGAAGTGAAAGAAGCTGTAAAGAAGAAGAAGAAAGAATGGTTGGACTACTTGGCCTCTAGTAATGATAAGGATATGAGAGAGAAGCTGCAGAAAGTTCACACGAAAGCATTGATTGAGGAAGTGCGTGAAAGGTGTAGAATGGAAGCGGACGAAAGGTTGTCGCACAACTTTAAGGAGAACTCCAAACTCTTCTGGAAAGAGGTTGGAAGGACCCGATGTGGTGCGTGGCCTTAAGAATGAACAAAGTGCTTTCGAGAACTAATGACGTCCTCACAGAAAAATCGGACGTCATGCAGCGATGGAGCGAATTTTATAGAGAAATGTATGCGTATGATGATCTTAGTGAGGGATCCGGGGATGACGCCGTGACTGGTACGCCAGACCCGGACCTCGATGACACTGAGGTCATCAGTATGAAAGAGATTGAACGTGCGATTTGAAGTTTGAAATGTGGTAAGGCTGCGGGACTAGACAGAGTTACTGCTGAAATGGTCAAGTATAGTGGGCCTCGCGTCTGGGACAGCTTTTATCTGCTGTGCAATTTGTGCTGGCGGACGGGGGATGTCCCGGATGATTGGTGATCCGCTGCTAACCAGAAGATTTTCTGTGCTTTTGTGGATCTTGAGAAAGCATTTGATAAGGTTGTAAGGAAGAAAATGTGGGAACTGTTGCCGGGGTACGGTGTGAATGGTCGATTGCTAAGGGCTTTGTAGTCACTTTACTGTGACTGTAGAGCCTGTGTGCGGGTAGCGCATGACCTGTCACCCATGTTTAGCATCCAAACGGGCGTGAAACAGGGTTGTGTCATGTCTTCCTGGCTGTTCATACTGTATCTCGACAGCTGTTTACAGAAGCCGTAAGATAGCTGTTTGGATGTGAAATTGGGTGAGATAAAAGTAAATTGTCTGCTGTATGCTGATGATGCAGTGCTTATTGTTCTATCAGAGGCAGAACTGCAGGCATTAGTCACGTGTATGAAAGAGGAATGTGAAATTAAAGGTCTCCGTTTGAATGCTAATAAAACTAAGGTTCTGGTATTTGAAAGGGACGAAGAGAGAACGAAGTGTGAAATATGGGTAAATCAGGAATGTCTAGAACAGGTAAATGAAATTGTATACTTGGGGAGTGCTTTTAGCCGGGATGGAAGATGTGATTTAGATGTGGACAGGCGTGTCGCTGCCGGGAACAAAGTCAATGGTGCCCTGACTGCGTTAGTCAAAAGGCAAGGCGTAGTGAAGAGTGCACGCCTTCCAATACATAACGCAGTGTTGGTACCGACTTTGTTATATGGTAGCGAAACTTGGGTATGCCAGAAGAAGCATAAAAGCAAGTTGAATGCAGTGGAGATGCGATCTCTTCGTAGAATGTGCGGCGTTACCATGGCCGACCGAAAGCGAAACGAAAAGATTCGCAATATGGCAGGTTTGAAAGATGACCTTATCACAAAAATTGACAAGGGCGTGCTTCGATGGTTTGGGCAAGTTGAGCGAATGAGTGAAGACCGAATAGTGAAGAAAATATATAGCGCGAAAGTTAATATTAAAAGGTGTCGAGGTAGACCGAGACTAACTTTCGAAGACCATGTGAGCAAATTGCTCGAAGAGGGGAGGGTCAAGAGTACTCGGATACCTAGACGTGTATGAAGAAGATAATGAATCTGAAAGAAGCGAAAGAGGTATGTAAGGATCGTGACACTTGGCGATCTGTTCTCTCTGGCTACCCCGTCAGGGATTGTGCGTGAAGATAAGTAAGTAAGTAAGTTCAAACGATGGCGTGGTGTGCGGGTGAATACTAGTAATTTATTTTCATACTTCCATATTGGTTTCTTTTTAATATATTTCAAATTTGCCAAATACACGAGGATTGTTGGTTCAATTATTTGAGTAAAGCACTCAGTTATCCGTTTTCTATTTAAGAAGCTATGTTTAGTTACCGAGATGAAATAGCAATGAAATAATATTAATATTATATTTAATACAGAAATAGAAATTTAGGAAAAATTGCAAACGATCCAAATGTATTATCTCAACGGTACTATTGATTTATATCTAAAATTCATTTATTTAATATAAAATATATTAAAAAGTAATAAAATAAAGTATTAACAACTTATCGAACCGTGCTAGATCAAAGGATAAGCGCTCACCTTAAAATTCAAAAGTACTCGAGCAAACTGTTTGATCCCCGCCGGCACCAATCAAACTGTTTATTGCAACTTTCAGTGCTAAACTACCCTGCGAGTAGTGAATAAAAATGCATCCAAAGAACAAATTAAAATAATAAACTGTGCTTGCACGTACTCTCGTGCACTATAATCCCCTGGTGTAACATTTGTTTATGGGAGACGGTCGATACTTACCATCAGGTGAGCCGCGTGCTCGTTAGCTCCGTTTTCTATGAAAATAGGTCCATGTACCTTTTTTATAGAGTAAGGGTGACAAACGAGCACACAGTCTACCTGATGATAAGTAGATGCTGTGGCTTATGGACATCTACATTTGTCCTCCTACCCCTGAAGACTAAGATGGAATGCCTTACCGGTAAAAGTGTCTCTGGTTCTCTACAATCGTCATCATCACACCAAACCTAGGAGCATTGAGCTGCTATTTTACGCTAATAAATCTAAATCAATTGCTGTCCGTTAATCTCGCTAAAACTCGAAAAGGGCTCGATCAGTTATTATGGATTTTTCGTGGGCATTTAAGTAAGTTCCTGGTTAATTTAAATTCACAATTGGACCTGATAGGTCGTCCGAGGCAGATTGCTAGTATTTGATAAAAAGAAGAAAAATTATAAAAAAATATTTATAAGTGAAAAAAAAAATAATTTGTACTTCTCCATGGATATCATTTGTTGCTTTTGGTGCTGGTAATGGTACATTTGCGCGCATTTAGCCAGATTTGTATCCGCTGATGTATCACAGGTCGGGCCGGTGACGCCATATGCGGGGTAGTCCATTTTCTTAGCTGCCTTCGTGTTTAGTGAAATTCTGAGAGCAGATGAATTTAGTAAGTAAAGTTCTAACCCGGTGTTATTTTATTTACGTCTGTATTATATTATATTTTTATTATAAAACTGAAGTCGCTAACGTACTTAAGGTTCATCGACGCTTTTCTTTATTGTTCTTTTTCTTTAATAATACCGCAACCTCCACACAAAGATGTTCTGCTGGGCAGCTTACATAGATACATTTCACTATGACAAACATCCAGACTCGAAACAATTATTTATAGGACATACATTTAACCAACTACTGCCGGCCGCACGTAATTCTAGCCGGCAAGAACTAGGTGCGGCCAGCAATTTCGGAGAAAGATCAGGCACAGGACCAACGTCTTTACATACTTTCCGAGGCACGGGGGTGAAATGACTTAAGAACCTTCAAGAAAAGAGTGAACTCTTTTTTATAAGGCCGGCAACCTGTAATTCGCTTTGTGTTGTAGTTGTTCATGAGCGGCGGTAGTCACTTACCATCAGGTGAGCCGAACGCTCGTTTGCTACCTCATAATGTATAAAAAACTTTCTGACCGGAACAACTGTGAAACCAATATTTGGCGGCATATATAGGTAAGAACGTGTCATTAAAGTAAATAAATTTTCGAATTTAACCGCGTTTAATTTTAACTTTTTAATTCCTGACGTTTCGGGTACTTTACAGTATGGGTTCCACGGTCACGGAGAAAAATCTGTAAAATTTGTTTCATTCAATGTGTAATGTTCGCGTATGTATAGTAGTAGACGGTAATAGAGTAAAGTCACCGCAGTATATAAAGTTGAAGATCCTTGAATTCATAACCCACAGACTGGTGCATCATAACAAGGCACACTCGGGATGATTTGGTGAAGTGGATATTCTTACACCGCCACTATATGACTACCCTAAATAACGCTTCTTACAAAATATGACACGGGACACGCTACATCGTGACATTGGCAATGAACGTGTTTAGAAATTATAAAAAAACCGGCCAAGTGCGAGTCGGACTCGCGCACCGAGGGTTCCGAACATATCCGTAGGTATCATCATCATCATCATCATTACAGCCTTTCACAAGTCCACTGTTGAACATAGGCCTCCCCCAAAGAATGCCACAAAGCCCGTGCACAGGACCGTTCCTGAGCCACCTGCATCCATCGACTTCCTGCATATCTTACCAGGTCGTCACTCCATCTAGTGGGGGGACGCCCTATACTTCGCCTGCCGGTACGAGGCTGCCACTCGAGAACCTTTCTTCCCCATCGGTTGTCGGTTCTTCGAGCTATATGGCCGGCCCATTGCCACTTCAGCTTACTAATCCGTTGGGCTATGTCGGTCACTCTGGTTCTACTGCGGATATCCTCATTTCTGAGTTTATCACGCAGAGAAACTCCGAGCATAGCCCTCTCCATAGCTCGCTGAGTGACCTTGAGCTTCCTCATCCGGCCAGCATTGAAGGACCACGTCTCAGTTCCGCATGTCATCACTGGCAACACGCACTGGGTGTACAGTCTCGTTTTCAAGTTTTGAGGTATACCTGACGAGAAGATGTGTCGTAATTTCCCGAACGCTGCCCAACCGAGTTGAATCCGTCGATTGACCTCTCGGTCGAAGTTGAACTTACCTTGTCGGACCATTTGTCCCAGGTAAACATACTCGTCAACAACTTCGAGTTCAGTGTTCCCAACAACTACCGGCATAGATGAAATATGATCTTTGTTTTGTCCATGTTCATCTTAAGACCTATCCGTTGGGAAACACTATTGAGGTCATTGAGCATAGTGCTTAGGGCCTCCAGCGATTCTGCCATAAGTACTATATCGTCGGCAAATCGAAGGCGAGTGATGTACTCGCCATTGATGTTGATACCGTATCCTTTCCAGTCCAGAAGCTTGAAAACGTCTTCCAAGGCAGCGGTGAAGAGTTTCGGGGATATGACGTCACCCTGTCTTACACCTCTCTGCAATTCGATAGGTTTCGTACTCTGGTTCTGTACTTGGATAGCCATCGTAGCCCTACTGTACAAGCACTTCAACACTTCGATATACCGACAATCAACTTGGCACCGCTGAAGGGACTGCAGCACCGCCCAAATTTCGACGGAATCAAAGGCTTTCTCATATTCCACATACGCCAGACATAGTGGCAAATTGTACTCCTCGGACTTCTGTACAATTTGCCGAAGGGTATGCATGTGGTCTATGGTGCTAAAGCCTTTTCGGAAACCGGCTTGTTCGGAAGGCTGGACGTCGTCAAGTCTGCGCGCGAGACGATTCGTAATGACTCTCGAAAATAGCACGTAGACGCGGTTCAGAAGGGAAATCGGTCTGTAGTTCTTCAATAGACCGTTGTCGCCTTTCTTGAAGAACAAGAACACCGCACTTCTGCTCCACGCCTCCGGTGTAATGCCACCATGGAGGACGGAATTAAAGAGCTTCTGAAGGACTTCAAGTACCGGTTTTCCACCCGCTTTCAGAAGCTCCCCTGTAATTCCATCCTCTTCTGGGGCCTTGCCGTAGGTATATGAGTTTAAAATTATTAAAAATATTTTTATTTTATGATGTAACTCAAAATTTATTTTTTCGCAATTTTTCCTTTATCTGTTCTACAAAACGTTGCTTCGTACCAAATTTTAAGATTCTGAGTTTACGAGAAGTACCATGTAGGTCTTGATTTACTTGCGAATGTCTACAATTTGCGGCATAAACGGCTGTATCTTTTGATTGCGTTGGCTTAGAAATTTGATTTTTTCAAAGGTTAAAGGAACAGTAGACTTGAGTATTTGATATGAATTTCAGCTTGATGCCTCCACGCGTTCCTGAGAAAAAAGATCTTGACAGACAGACAGACAGACGGACAACAAAGTGATCCTATAAGGGTTCCGTTTTTTACTTTTGAGGTACGGAACCGTAAAAATGAACTCGACACAGCACGGTCCTGAGTCAGACGCGTACATTCACTTCCCGTATTTATTACCAGGTCATCACTGCGCCTAGTGGGCGGTCAATCGAGAACCTTTCTTCAAAATCATTAAGCACATATTTAATAATTTTCAATTTATGATTATTTTCCGTGTAAGTTAATGAAATTATTATTGCTATAATAATACTTACTTGTACAAACCAAACATGATCCCAAAAAGCGTTAAAGCAACACCAAGGCATATGGCGGCGAGCATGAAGACATCGTAGAAAGAACTGCTTCCACCCTGTGCCCCCTCATATAAGAAGATCTGGGGCTTCTTTGACACCGACTCGTGAGAACTGCGAGAAAATTTCACAAATCTGTATGCAATGAATTATTAATTTAGGGGTATACTGTCGCATAAGGACGTAAATGTAACGGCTCGTATTTGGTAGTCAGCATTATTAAGATTGCATGTAGAGGATTTGTTACCAAAGTAAACTTATGCTACTTAAACAAACTTAACAGACTTTATCCCTTTGTTTAGAAAAGGCATTTTGATAGTCGCCCGATTCAAGTAGCTGTCTACTTCCTCTTTGCTAAAGAAAATTCTTCAATCGCTTTTTCAATCACTAGATTTACAACAAAGCGGAACACACAAAGGTAAACTTTAACTACTTTGTTATTAGTAACAAAACCTCAACAGATATAGTAATGGAGGAAACATCGTACATATAACAAACTGTCATATTTGTGCACAAGTGTTGATACGCCCTTATGCAGTAGCTCAAGAGGGTCGCTTCGATCTAAGTTTTCAGGTGACACTACTCTATTGTGAGCCTCTAGAGGCTATCTACTTGGTACGATTAATCGATGCCTTTGAAAGCTATATCCGGTGTAGTAGATTACCGATACATCTATTCCGTCAAGGTATGTAGGATTAGATAAACTAATTAATTTTACAATACTGGCTGATTTATAAATACTTTATGCCATTGAAATGGTTAGGAATATGAAATATAAATTGCTTAAAATTTCAAAACTTAACGGTATGGGAAATTCTCTTAGTATTATATTTATCGCGTTAAACATAATAGAATCAATTGCATTTCGATTAATTAGAGCATTTCTAATGAAATTAAGTTAGATTAATTAAAAAATGAACTCGTTTATTCGTACCAAATTAATAATAATAATTACATGCTATATAAAGATTTGTATATATTAATAATAAAAGTGGGTTTAAACAAAACACCTGTCTTGTGACAAGTGTTTTGTTTGCAAAAGAACATAGCAGGAAACGAAAGAAAATTTCAACGTTAAAATTTCAACTATCAAGTAGGTACTTAATAATTTACCAATAATAAAAATAATCGAAACTTAAAATGTTCGATTGAACAGCACATTTCCTGTTCCAATCTCAAAATTATATATATTGAAATTGTTGAAATTTTCAATCGTTACCAAATGAAATATAATTCATGCTCTGACAATTGCGATTAACCAATTGTTTGAAAATAGATTCCATTTTCATCAATGATGAAATGTAATATTCCCAAGCGACTAGCGAGACGGTTGAGGGGTGAGGAAGGTCAAGGTCCACTAAAATGTATAAATAATGTTTTCTTCACCTCTCCTTGGACTGGGTTTCGGTACTGGGGTGATTAATTTTCAACGTGCGCAGGTTGACGGGCAGTAGGGAGACGGGGAAGCGGTATTCTTTATTAGCCCTGATCAGACAGAAGATCGTGTAGTGATCGTTGATCAAACCAACAAAAAGTATTCAAGCACAACATTAACTTAATTTAATCAAAAATATATCATTTTTTTTCTTTTTTGAAAAAAATCGTTACCCCCACACTAGGATTTTCTCCTGTATCGTGGAGGCAGTTTACAAACACAATTTGCACAAGGACAAACATCCAGACCCGGAACAATTATTTGTAGGCCATACAAATACTTGTTCCGGGCGGGATTCGAACCCGCGCCCCCCAGCGCCAGCAACTCATTGCTAAGCCACTGCGCCACGGAGCCGTCGAAATTTAGTTATGTAGGTACATTGTATACAATATTAATAATCATTTAGAAAATAAAAGGTCCACAAATAAATTATTTTACACACGTAATAATTTAAAAAAAGAAATAGTATAAATTTTAATAAAACGATGAGACGTACTCGTAGACGTCTACTGCATGATACAGCTTGTCGATAAGTACAATATTCCCATATTTTATACATATTCATGGTATTTTTCTATTATTAAGTGGCGAAGCTTGCGAAGTCACTTATTGATTTCACGATGTCTGTCCGTCTGTCCGTCTGTCTGTCTGTCCCACGATTATCTCGAGAACGGTTTCGAATTTTCAAATTCTGTTTTCAGCAATCGATTACTGATCACCCAGGCATCTGAACCTCCTATTTTGAAACTGATTGCTCAACGGCAACTGTTAGAAACCGCGACAAAGCTGATTGCTTCGCCACTTTGCTATGCTGTTAGCTTGCTAGGTTTATTTTATTAATAGTGTTGCCTACATAATCTACATAATATATTATATTTACCCGCTTAGACATACTATTAATTGCATTTATATACTTAACCTATTACCATATATATATATATATATATATATATATATATATATATATATATATACAACGTGTCCCAAAATTCAACGATAAGCGAACACCGGAGGATAGACCTGCCCCGGACTAATCGGGGAAAAAAAGAAAAAAAATATATCCCAATTATATTTTAAGTTATATAAAAAAAATGAAATTCTTCAGAAATTGAGACCGTTTATGATATTTTTCACTACCATAACCACAATTTTTTAAATATTTTTTCTTTTTTTTATAGGCAACCTGAATAGTACTGCTATCTACCACAATTCTTAAAAACTCCAGAATAACTCTTGTTTTATCACGAAAATTAATGAAACTTATTTTATTTCCTAAATTTTTTGATCACTTTTACTTTTAACCAAATTTAACTTATCGTGGTGTAAAAAAAAAAGTATGAACACTAGTATGGCAAGTTGTTTTAAAAATTGACGCAACTAACCAACATTCCAAAATAATATAATACTCTAGGAAAACAAGTTATAAAAAAATATGGGCCTATTATTTCTAAACAGGGGCTAAATTCCTTAAATTGTAATTGTCAGTAATCACTTTTACTACATGCCCAAAATGGGTTCCTGTTACAATTTCTAGGAATTCGAAAGGGGCATTAATACCTTAGATGTTAGAGAGAGATAGATAGATAGAGATATTTACGTTAAAAAGAGACAACAACAGGGCAGGTAGAGAAGCTGTTATTATTCTCAGCAAGTCGGTTCAGTACGCTCTGCTCCTTTGTTTACTGCGCACCGTTCCCAATTCAACTTACGTGGCCCTCGTACATACTATCGACTTTTGGCTTGGCTTTTTGGACTGTAATCGACCTGCAAACTTAACTGATCTGGCATTATTTGGACTGGAAATGATCTGCAAACTGAACTGACCTGGCATTATCTTGGACTACGATTGTGTGTTTTGTGATTTAGAGTTCTGGCGCATTTTGGACTGTTTGGCGTTTAACATGCCGCAACCGTACACACCACAGGAATACGCTAATATGCATTTAATATATGGAGAATGCCGATGTAATGCTCACGCTGCTAGCAGACTGTATCGAGAAAGATACCCAAATGCTCAAAAATATCCTAATTTTCGAGTGTTTATTAATGTGCATCAAGCGTTTTCGGAGGGTCGTATGCCATCCAATAGGAGAAGCGCTGGAAGACCTAGATTGGATCGTGATGAAGAAGTTCTCAATGAGATAGAAAATGACTCGACTACTTCGGTACGTGCCATAGAAGAAGCTACAGGAATCCCGAAAAGTTCTGCACATCAAATATTAAAACGTCACAAACTTCACCCATATCACTACGGGCGTGTGCAGACGTTATTACCGCGGGACTATCCGCTACGGGTCACATTTTGCCGTGTAATGCTGCAAAGGCACAGTGAAGATCCCCACTTCCTAGACAAAATTCTATAGTCGGATGAAACAACGTGCAAGAAAGATGGGCATTTAAATCTTCACAACCTACATAGTTGGAGTAATGAAAATCCACACTTGATGAGACAAGACAAATCCCAATATAAATTCAAGGTTAACCTATGGACCGGCATATTAAGTGGAAAAGTAATTGGGCCATTTGAGTTACAAGGAAACTTAGATGGCAATAGTTATTTAAACTTTTTACAAAATGACTTGCAAGAATTGTTAAACGACGTGCCCTTAAGTGATCTTCAAAACATGTGGTTCCAAAATGATGGTTGCCCATCACATTATGCCCGTCCTGTGCGAGAAAATTTAAATCAAGAGTATCCAGGGCGTTGGATCGGGCGACTTGGTCCTATCTTATGGCCACCCCGTTCACCCGATTTGAACCCCCTTTTTTTTTTTTTTTTTTGCGGATGGAAAATCATTAAATGACGCCTTTCGCTCTGGGTGGAGCGGAAGGGAGTGTCAGACTTTTACTGACTAAAAACCATCCGTGTTCCTTCAGTGCCCTTACGTTCCGGAGCCGCGGTATCTCTTTCGAACAGCCCGCAGCCCCGGCAGGCGTCGGCCCTTGCGGGCCCCTTCACGCTGCTGACAGCTCTTTGAGGCGCGCGTGGAACAAAACGCGCCGTCGACACGGCCTGTCGTCGTTAGACGGACGGACGGCGAGCTACCCATTGCTCGCCGTCCACAGGCCCGCGCCTACGGTGGCCGGGGGCCACGACGTAGCCCCCGACGCCCGGGGCGTCTCCTGCGGCGGCCGGGAAGGAAAGCTGTTGCTCTTTCCTTCTCCCGCTCCGCCACCTCCTTCGCTAGCATCACTGCTTCGCAGAAGGTGGTGACGGCATCCCATTCCGTCTCGCTCCGGACCATGGCTTCGACCAGGGCCGGACGCGAGAGGTCGCCGCCGCCTATCGCCGCTACGAGGACACGGCGGTGCTCCGCCCAAGCAGGGCACACCTCCACGGTGTGCTCCACCGTGTCCTCCGGTCGATCCTCGCAGTGGGAGCACCCGGGCGTTTCCTCCCGCCCGATTCGGTGCAGGAACCTCCCGAACACACCGTGTCCGGTGAGGACCTGCGTCAGGCGGAAGGTGAGGACGCCGTGGCGTCTCTCAAGCCACTCCTCAAAGAGGGGTCTTATCGCCGCTATAGTGGCGTGCCCAGCACGGGGTTGCGACAGTCGCTCTCTCCATGTCGCCATGAGATCACGCCGGAAGTCTGTCCGCTGCGCGACAACTTGCCGCGGCAGCGGGGTTTCCCCCCGGCATAGTGCCTCCGCGCGCCATTAGTGCAGGCGCGCGAGGACTATCGCCTCCAGATCCCATGGCGGCAATCCGGCAAGGAGGCTCGCCGCCTCTCGGGAGATCGTGCGGTAGCCGCGAACCATCTTTACGGCAACCACCCTTTGGGGCGCGTTTAGGTGGTGGACGCCAAGCCGCGCCAAACCACGCGCCCACACCGGGGCCCCGTAAAGGGCCATGGACCTCACGATCCCTGCGTAGAGCCTCCGGCAGGAGGCGTTTGGCCCCCCCAGGTTCGGCAGGAGCCGCCTGAAGGCAGCCCCGGTCCGTTCCAGTTTGGGAGCCAAACGTCGGAAGTGCTCAACGAAGTTCCATCGGCCGTCGAGGACGAGTCCTAGGTACTTCAACGTCGACTCGACGCCGATGGATACCCCTCCTACCATCACTGAGGATCCCGGTGGTGGCCTGTTCCGAGGACCATGGAAGTGCATGGCCTCGGACTTGGCCTCGGACTATCGCAACCCCGCGTGTCATAGTTTCCGCCGCCGCCTCGTACGACCCCCCTTGTGCCAGTACCAGCGTGTCGTCAGCGTAGCAAACTACGCTGACGCCGGTAGGGAGGTCGGCGCGCAGCACCCAGTCGTAACCGATGTTCCACAGGGGCGGCCCCAGAACCGAACCCTGTGGGACACCGCACGACATCTCTCGCCGGTTCCACTCACCGTTGCGACCGGGGTAGATGACGGCCCTGTCCGTCAGATAGTCCCCGACTATACGACGGAGATAGGTCGGCACCTGGTGATACCGGAGTGCCTCCCTAATGCAGCTCCAGGGCATGGAGTTGAAGGCGTTGGCGATGTCGAGAGACACCGCCAAAACAACCCTCCCCCTGGCCACTGCATCCCCCGTCGTGAGGGCTCTCACGCGCATGATGGCGTCCACCGTAGAGCGCCTCTTGCGGAAACCAAACTGGTGTTCCGCAAGATCCGGCCCCGTCCCCGCAAGGTGCTCGGCGAGGCGGTTTGCAATGACTCTTTCAAAGAGCTTGCCCACCTCGTCGAGCAGCACCACGGGCCGGTATGCGGACGGAGAGTCCGCAGGGCGCCCCGGCTTCCAAATGAGGACCAGCTTCCCCGTCTTCCAACGAAGCGGGAATTGGCCTCTCTCCAAGCATGCGCTTAGGAGCCCCTCCAGTCGGGGCCCGAGAGCCTCCGAGGCCAGGACCCAGGCTTTGCCAGGCAAGCCATCGGGTCCTGGGGCGGTATTCCTGGCCTTGAGCCTACGTACCGCCACTCTCAGGTCTACCCCAGTACCTTCCGGGATGTCGTCGTCGTCGTCCTGGTGGTCCGCTTCCGGCACCGCAGGTGGCGGAGCCATAGGCGGGGGCGGATGTTCCGCTCGCGCAGGGAACAGAGCGCTCACCACGTCGATTTGAACCCCCTGGACTTCTTCTATTGGGGTTGTCTTAAAAACAGGGTCTACTCAAAACCCATTGTGACATTGGACGAGTTTCGTCGAAATATCACTCAGGCTGCTGATTACATTAATAGCAGAAGATATGCAAGACAAATAAAACGATCCTTTTTAAGGCGATGTCGTGCATGTATTAATGCTGGTGGCAAACAGTTCGAACATTTGCTGTAATGTTAATAACTTAATAAATTACACGTGAAACTGTTTGTACCATTTGTTTTGAAATATTAAACATTTTTCAAGAACTAATACTTTTATTACACCCGACCGTCATTTGGCCCCTGTTAAGAAATAATAGGCCCATATTTTTTTATAACTTGTTTTCCTAGAGTATTATACCATTTTGGAATGTTGGTTAGTTGCGTCAATTTTTAAAAAAACTTGCCATACTAGTGTTCATACTTTTTTTTACACCACGATAAGTTAAATTTGGTTAAAAGTAAAAGTCATCAAAAAATTTAGGAAATAAAATAAGTTTCAATAATTTTCGTGATAAAACAAGAGTTATTCTGGAGTTTTTAAGAATTGTGGTAGATAGCAGTACTATTCAGGTTGCCTATAAAAAAAAGAAAAAAATATTTAAATAATTGTGGTCATGGTAGTGAAAAATATCATAAACGGTCTTAATTTCTGAAGAATTTCATTTTTTTTATATAACTTAAAATATAATTGGGATATATTTTTTTTCTTTTTTTCCCCGATTAGTCCGGGGCAGGTCTATCCTCCGGTGTTGGCTTATCGTTGAATTTTGGGACACGTTGTATATATATATATATATATATATATATATATATATATATATATATATATATATATATATATATATATATATATATATATATATATATATATTAACTATACATATAGGTATCTCTCATATACACATTATATACTTAATTTATTGGTAGACATTACATTAACAATTATATGCAAGACATTATTAGCGTTTGCAGAGGTGAATGGCAGAGTCGGGAAGGGTCGCCCTAGACGAAAGTTTATCGACCAAATTGCTGATAACTATAATATTATATTTCAATCTCTTCTCGATAGATATCAGGACACTCGTATCTTGGCATCGACCTATTTGGATCAAGGTCTTAATCTAAAACTAACAGGCCAAGCTTCCGCTGCCAATTTTGAATTATTCATGGATAAGTTTGTAACGGCGGTAAATTCTTTAAAGAATTTAAACATCGAGAACCTGTTAGACTATATCCTTTTACACATAGCTTGAAAGAAATTCGACACTGAAACCGTACGCTCCTTTCAGATGTATTCTCGTGAACATAAAATACCTTCATTTGAACAATTTATTAATTTTATTAAAGATCAAAACCGTATGTATCGTAACACTCAAACTAACTCTGCTGCGTCTAACTATAATTCTTCTAAACAAAGATATGAGAAAAAATCTCGCAATTCTTCGGTTCCTAATCCACAGACGTATGTGTTATGTTCGCAGTCGGTCAAGTGTCTATGTGATAATATTATTCATGATCATTTTTACAAGTGTCCCTCCTTTAGTAAAATGACATCTGTTGAACGTTTTAAATGTGTAAAGGATAACAACGCTTGTGTAAATTGTCTAAGTATAAAGCATAAGACAGGCGCTTGTTCTTCAAAAATGAAATGTCGATCATGTAACCAACGACATCATACTATGTTGCATTTGGATAAAGTCTCGAATAACAATAACAATACTCGCGATACCGCGCGCCCAAATAACGAATCACAAAATCTCACGAACCTAAGCCCGAGTATGACAATAGCGCCGGCTACACAGTCACTGTGTACTACGTCCGTCAGCAAGCCGCGTTATGATAGGCCGAGCGAACTGAGCGAACATTACGTTGAACGATATCAGCGTCAGTGCAATGTTAACACAGTATTGCTTGCGACCGCTCAAGTGATTGTTCACGATGCACATGGTAAACCGTTTACTATTCGATGTTTGCTAGACAGTGCCTCTCAAAGTAATTTCGTAACTTTTAATTGTTTGCAACGTCTTAGACTCTCTAATAAATGTGAAAATTCACACATAATAATTAAAGGAATCGGTGGATCGGAAAAATCTGCAAAGGGTTCGATAAATATAAAAATACATTCTCGTTTTAAAGAGGATATACATTTTGATATTACAATGCTTGTTGTCGATCGCATTACGGATATTATGCCTTCCGCTCCTGTCGACTTAAGCGCGCTTTCGCACCTAACGACATTGCCGCTTGCGGACTCGAAGTTTAGAGTCCCAGGTTCCGTAGATATATTATTGGGTGCATCTATTTTTCCGCATTTGTTACTGCCTAATGTAGTACATAGCAGTAACCGTAATATACTTCCTGCAATTAAGACGGTACTCGGTTATGTGATTATGGGCTCTGTACCTACTTCACATATTTCCAAATATACAACCTCTTGTTGTTTCGTCGTTCAAGAGCCCATGGATTCACTTCTGAAGCGATTTTGGGAGCTAGAAGAGGTCACCACGCCGCCCACTCTGAGTTAGTGCGACCTTGAGTGTGAAGAACATTTTCGCGCTACTACTATTCGTGACGACAGCGGTAGATATTATATAGTATTATTACCGTTTAGTGATGACCCCTTCTCTTTGGGTGACTCATATAGCATAGCACTTAGGTATTTTTATTGTTTAGAAAAAAGGTTTAAGGCTTCTCCTGAGTTACGTACCGCATATAACGATGTTATTCGAGAATGTATAAATAAGGATTATTTGAGTCCTATCGATTTAAGTAAAGATGATACGACTCGTCCTACATACTTCATTCCCCATCATGGCGTAGTCCGCCATGACAAATCGACTACCAAATTAAGAGTGGTTTTGGACGTGAGTTCCAAGTCCACATCTGGAAAATCAATTAATGACATCCTGCATGCGGGTGGGTCCCAACTTACAAGGCGATTTATTTAATATAATAATTTATTTTCGGTTATATAAAATTGCATTATCTGCGGACTGTAAACAAATGTTTATGCAAATAGGCTTGTCGGAATATGACCGTGAATTTCATCGCATTTTGTATAGGTTTGATGTAAATAAGCCAATACAAGCATATCGCTTCAACCGCGTATGCTTTGGCCTAAAGTCCAGTCCATATCATTCTTTGCGCGTAATTCAACAGCTTTTGACTGACGACGGTGACAAATATCCCGCTGCAGCGTCCGCTGTCTCTTGCGCTCTGTATATAGACGATCTGGCCATAAGTGTGATGACATCATCCCAAGCGGTAGAGATTTCAAAGCAACTTATTCAGCTCTTCAAGCTAGGGCAATTCGATCTTGTAAAATTGACAAGTAATTATAACGATATTCTCGCGCATATACCTGATGATCACAAGGCTCCACAGGAGGTAGAATTTGAGAAGTCTGTACCGCAAAAAATTCTTGGCTTGTATTGGGATCGGTCGAATTATTGCCTTTATTTTAAAGTCGTCAAACTAGAAGATAAATGTACTAAACGTGCAATTTTGTGAATGGTGGCTAGATTGTGGGACATAATGGGATTTGTGGCTCCATCCATCTTATACGCCAAACTCTTAATTAAAGAGCTTTGGTTATTAAAGTGTGACTGGTATGACACTCCACCACACCACGTGGTCTCTGCGTGGAGTCACTTTTGTTCTGAGCTATCGGCACTCAATGGGCTTCAGCTTCCTCGTCATCTAAGGGTGAAGGAGGGATGTCAAGTTCGCCTCATTGGCTTCGCTGACGCTAGCGAGCGTGTTTATGGTGCGGTGGTATACATGCAAGTACATAGCGCTTCCGAATACTCAGTGCAACTTCTGTGCGCCAAGTCTAAAGTTGCACCGATAAAAATTATTTCAGTCGCAAGATTGGAACTCTGTGCGGCAGTGTTGTTAGCTAAATTGCTTCGTAAGGTCCTAGACAGAATATCTCCGCTTTATAATGTGAAAGATGTATTCGCCTTTAGCAATTCAAAGATCGTGCTTGCATGGATAAATTCCTCCCGGCGTCGTTGGCAGACTTTTGCCGCCAATCGTGTCGTAGCTCGTACCGAGCTTATACACGCTAATTGGTTCTATCACATGGCAAGCTCTGAAAATCCAGCAGATTGCTTGTCACGTGGTCTTACTCCGGCTTGTCTTTGGAACACCATTTATGGTACAACGGTCCTACATGGGCTTCTCGTAGTCCCTCTGAATGGCCAATCAATATCTTTGATCGCAATAAGCCCATCGAAGTTATACCAGAGCAAAAGTCCGCCGTGCTGGTTCTTACTACAGACTTGCCTGAATCACCATTGTGTGAACTTATTCAACGCATATCATTGTGGCCCAAGTTATTGCGAATAATAGTGTACGTACATCGCTTTATGAAAAAACTTCCTATTTGTAAATTTATTTCGAGTACCGACTTACAATTTGCCGAAAATAAGCTTATATGTCACGTACAATATTTGCACTTCACTGAAGATTTGGAAAATTTAAAAATAATAAGCCTTGTTCCTCAGCGCTTGTTAAACTTAGCCCTTTCATAGACAAAAATGGTATTAGTCGCGTCGGAGGCCGACTCTCAAACTCTAACGAGCACTACAACTACAAATATCCATATATCCTACCTAGTCGCGACCGTGTTGTTGAATTGCTTATTGAACATTTTCATAAGAAGCATTTACATGCGGGCCCAGAATTGCTTCTGTCCTTACTTAGAAATAAATATTGGATACTCGCTGCTATACGAAGAATTCGTCACATTATACACAAGTGCAACACTTGTTTCAAATCTAAACCGCGTTTTTTTTTTCATTTTCCGCTCATGTCTGATCTACCTAGTCAGCATGTAAATCAAGCTAAAAAGGCTTTTACTCATGTGAGATATGAATACGCAGGCCCATTGCAGTACACGCCTCTTCGTGGTCGTGGTATAAGAAGCCGCAAAGCATGGCTTTGCGTCTGCACATGTTTGACAACTCGCGCTACACATATAGAGGTAGCAACAGATTTGAGTACCGTGTCATTTCTGGCCGCCTTGAAACGATTTCTTTCTCGTCGGGGGCCTATTAAATGCCTTTATACAGATAACGCGACGTGAGTCGTAGGCACGCATTCTTATTTACGAGATTTTTATAAATTTATCGATAAGGAGCTTAATCCTCGACTTCACGAGGAGCTGGCTGAAAACCGTATTGAATGGAAATTTATACCACCCGCGTCTCCCCATTTCGGTGGATGTTGGAAGAGTATGATGAAGGTGATCAAGTCACATCTCTTTAAAGTAATAGGTCAACAAATTCTTGCTTACGAAGAGTTCTTAACGTAAGAAGACGTAAAACATAAAAGTTAAATTATAATTATCAGGCGTAACTTTCGTATATTCATTATTAAATTATAATCGTACAAAATACCCAGAATCAAGTTAAAAAAAAACAGTTAAAATGGTTTCACCTTTCACACAACAGGCAAAAATCAAAACACGTCCGGCATACTTCGATAACGATTGTTCAAACTTAATTGAAAATTGTCAGTTCCCGTGAGCCCGCACGTGGTTTATCCAGATTCGAATATTTATTTAATTTCCCATTTCACAAAATTGACATCTGTACGGATCCTGACATGTGAACGTTGTAACTGACGTTGAAATAATAATATAATTTAAAAATAAAAATTTTGTACAACCGACTTCAATATAAATTATTAAGAATAACTCAAAAACTATTGGTCAGACCTTCATCAAACTACATGCGAAGCACCAGCATTCAAATAAAAAAAGAATCATCGAAAGCGGTTCACCCAGAAAGAAGGTATGAGGTAACACAAGTAAAAAATCATACAGTCGAATTGAGTACCTCCTCCTCTTTGAAGTCGGTAGAAAAAAAATCATCCATTCCTTCAAATAGTAAGTGGATTCTGTGGCCTATAGACATTTTCCTCGATTAAGAATTATAGTGTTGATGCATTGTCACATCTGAGAACTAAATTCGAATGCCTCGGGTCCTTACCGGACAGGATTAAGGGTAGGGTTTCAGTTCCTCTCTTTTGCTTTTTACGACAACAAAGGGACGATACGGGATAGTGGATATTCCTACGCCATTATTACACAGCATGAAAAATTAAATATGATTCATGATCATCATCATTACAGCCTTTCATAAGTCCACTGCTGAACATAGGCCTCCCCCAAGGAATGCCACAAAGCACGGTCCCGAGCCACCTGCATCCATTGACATCCTGCATGTCTTACCAGGTCGTCACTCCATCTAGTGGGGGGACGCCCTACACTTCGCCTGCCGGTACGAGGCTGCCACTCGAGAACCTTTCTTCCCCATCAATTGTCGGTTCTTCGAGCTATATGACCAGCCCACTGCCACTTCAGCTTACTAATCCGTTGGGCTATGTCGGTTACTCTAGTTTTACTGCGGATATCCTCATTTCTAAGTTTATCACGCAGAGAAACTCCGAGCATAGCCCTCTCCATAGCTCGCTGAGTGACCTTGAGTTTCCTCATACGGCCAGCTGTGAAGGACCACGTCTCAGTTCCGTAAGTCATCACTGGCAACACGCACTGGTTGTACAATTTCGTTTTAAGGTTTTGAGCTACGTCTGACGAGAAGATGTGTCGTAGCTTCCCGAACGCTGCCCAGCCGAGTTGAATCCGTTGATTGACCTCTCGGTCGAAGTTGGACTTACCTAGTCGGACTATTTGTCCCAGGTAAACATACTCGTCAACAACTTCGAGCTTAATGCTCCCAACAACTACCGGCATAGGTGTGACATGGACATTAAACATAATCTTTGTTTTGTCCTTATTCATCTTAAGACCTATCCGTTGGGAGACACTATTGAGGTCATTGAGCATAGTGCTTAGGTCCTCCAGCGATTCTGCCATAAGGACTATATCGTCGGCAAATTGAAGGTGAGTGATGTACTCGCCATTGATGTTGATACCATATCCTTTCCAGTCCAGAAGCTTGAAAACGTCTTCCAATGCAGCGGTGAAGAGTTTCAGGGATATGATGTCACCCTGTCTTACACCTCTCTGCAATTGGATAGGTTTCGTACTCTGGTTCTGTACTCGGATAGCCATCGTAGCTCTACTGTACAAACACTTCAGCACTTCGATATACCGACAGTCAACTTGGCACCGCTGAAAATACTACAGCGCCACCCAAATTCCGACGGAATCAAAGGCTTTCTCATAGTCCACATACGCCAGACATAGTGGCAAATTGTACTCTTCGGACTTCTGTACAATTTGCCGAAGGGTATGTATGTGGTCTATGATGCTAAAGCCTTTTCGGAAACCGGCTTGTTCGGGAGGCTGGAAGTCGTCAAGTCTGCGCGCGAGACGATTCGTAATGACTCTCGAAAACAGCACGTAGACGCGGCTCTGAAGGGAGATCGGTCTGTAGTTCTTCAAGAGAGCGTTGTCACCTTTCTTGAAGAACAACACCACCGCACTTCTGCTCCATGCCTCCGGTGTAATGCCACCATGGAGGACGGAATTAAAGAGCTTCTGAAGGACTTCAAGGACCACCTTCCACCCGCTTTCAGAAGCTCCGCTGTAATTCTATCCTCGCCTGGGGCCTTACCGTTTTTAAGGTGCTGGAGAGCTATTCTAATCTCGCTCAGACTGACGTCCGGGATATCTTCGGAATAGTGTCGGATGAGACTCGCTCTTGGATCGTTACTCACACTTCCGTGTGGCTCCAACGATGACGTGTACAGCTACCCATAGAATCTCTCAATCTCGCTCAAAATCTCAGGTGTCCCGGAAACGATGCTGCCATACTCGGTCTTCAGCTTCGATAGTTGGCTCTTTCTGGCAGACAGATCTCTTGCAGAGACTTTGGAGCCCTGGTTCCACTCAATCGATTCTTCAATACGAGCTGTATTGAAGTTGCGTAAGTCCCGCCGTATGCATTTGGAGATCTGACTGTTCAGATGGCTCTATGCTGTGAAATGTGTTGAAGAATGTAGCTTCATCTCCCGTCTAACAGCCATGAGATTAAGAGTGTTAAGAGAATTTTTGTGTTCTTCTGCGGCGGGTCTTGCAGAACTTAGCTCCGACCACATGGACAGTTTCCACGAGCTTGTCATTCATATCGTCCACTTCATTGCAGTCTTCTAGGCATTGAAAACGGTTTTGTAACTCGAGCTGAAAGGTTTCGGGACTTTGGAACAGAGCACGAGGTGGACGGAGCGTTGACTTCATTAGACGAGACCTCTCCAACTTAACGTTTAGGTTCAGTGTGCCTCTAACCATTCGGTGATCGCTGCCGGTTTTGACCCTCGCGATCACGGCGACATCACTCAACAGTTGTCGTCTGGTCGTCATAATGAAGTCAATCTCATTTTTTGCCGAACCGTCGGGGCTCGACCAGGTCCACTTCCTGTGGGGTCGCATCTGGAAGAAAGAGTTCATCATAAAGAGTCTCTCTTTCTCCATGAAGTCGGCCAAGTGCTGGCCCTTTGGATTCCGTTGCCCTATTCCAAATTTCCCTAAATTCAGCTTACCGTTCTCTCTTGTGCCTAGTTTTGCATTGAAGTCTCCCATTAACACCGTATATTGGGTTTTGGAGGAATGCATGGCTCTAGAGATATCCTCATACATTTCCTCCACCTCCTCATCGGGGTGTGCCGAGGTTGGTGCGTGAACCTGTATGACCTTCAGCGAATACCATTTGGTGATTCTGAGTATAAGGTACGCAACCCTCGTCGGCACTCCCGATCTTTACAACATTGTTAACGAGAGACTTGTGGACGATAAATCCGACACCTCCTTTGGACAGATGGTCGCCCTCCCGGTGATAGAGCAAGTTGCCGGATTCGAGGATTACCGTGTCCTCCCCCTATCTTCGGACTTCGGATAATTCTATAATATGCCAGCGCAACTTGTCTATCTCTTCTTCCAGCTCCACGATCTTCTCGTCAGTCCTCAGGGTGCGTGTGTTGTACGTTGCCAGGTCGAGTCGTCTAAGGCGGCAACCGAACCTCCACCGGAGATTCTTAGCACCCCCTGCCTCGCCGTTACCATGGTCGCCACCGTAGCCAGGAATAGCGGGGCCGCCGGGGACTGGGGGCCGTCTGTTTGTTACTTTAATCATTGGGGGGTATTTGCCATAGGTGCCACGCTTGGCGAGCGGGTTGGCAACCGCAGTTTTTTTATTGTAATTTTGGCTATTATCAGGAAGATGCTGCTGCCCATCTCCTGCCTGTTTCCATTTGTCGCTCTTTACGACACCCACGGGAGGATATGGGGTAGTGGATATTCTTGACCGCCACTACATGGCCAAATATGATTATAATTTCTCATTTAATTATGATCGATGGTCCGAAGAAAATTACTTATTCAATTTTAGGTACGTTAATAGAATAGAATTCTATTTTACAATAAATCTATATTGAATACTTCATAGAAAAATAATTATTATATTACCAGTGGATCGGTAAAATTCACTGTCCTGGGAACCAGCAAGAAATCCAACGAAACATTAATGAACACTGTTAGATAGCCATCATCTCATTCTCAGAAGTTATTATCAGTCATGTATTTATTAATACTAAGCCTAACAACTTTTGCTTCGTAAAATTTTTTTTTGATGGAAATGTTAATTTTTCTGGGTCTCGTTTTAATTTTCCATAATATTTTCTGGGACTTTGTTGTAAAAGAGTAAAGATTGTCCCATAAGTAATTTTTGACTCATTTGTTGAATAACTGATAAAACAGTTACGTCTTAAGAGACATAATCTAAAGGAAGCAGCCTTGTTCTTACAAGTGCTCAACTACCCTCTCGAGATGGAATGAAAGGCTAATGTATCGTGCATGTTTTTTGTAGAATAGAGACAAACGATTTAATCATGTGAATACCGTGTTCTGTGTTATCAATTGAGGGACCTTTTGTTCAGTTTGATTAATTGAGTGTAATGATGAGTAAGCGCGTTTGTTGAAAGGCTTTTGTTATGCTATAGTGAATGAATGAATAAATTTAAAAAAGTTTCTCCCACTGCTGTGTTCTAATTTTAAAGGCTGACAGAGCTAATTACTGATTACCAGACATTTCATCTCTCATCATCATCATCATCATTATCATTACAACCTTTCATAAGTCCACTGCTGAACATAGGCCTCCTCCAAGGAGTGCCACAAAGCACGATCCTGAGCCACCTGCATCCATCGACTTCCTGCATGTCTTACCAAGTCGCCACTCCATCTAGTCGGGTCGCCTTACACTTCGCCTACCGGTACGAGGCTGCCACTCGAGAACCTTTCTTCGCCATCGGTTGTCGGTTCTTCGAGCTATATGGCCGGCCCACTGCCACTTCAGCTTACTAATCCGTTGCGCTATGTCCGTTACTCTGGTTCTACTGCATAGATACTTATATACCTCACCTCTCACAGATTACTACTATTCTCAGCCATTAGTGGTGACTACGTATCTGTAGTCTTTGTTTGACAACAAGATTGATAGCTGACGATTGATTATGAGCTGGTATAATCCCAGTAAGAATACTACTTAAGCCACCGTTTACCATTATTAACAGCCAGCTCATGCGGTACCTTGGGATCACCAGCTGATTAGTGATCGCCAGTACGGTTTCCGTCGAGGTTGCTCAGCTGGTGATCTTCTAGCTTACCTAACTCATAGATGGGCGGAGGCAGTAGAGTCCAAGGGCGAGGCGTTGGCCGTTAGTTTGGACATAGCGAAGGCTTTCGATCGGGTTTGGCACAAAGCGCTTCTTTCGAAGCTGCCTTCCTATGGGCTTCTTGCATTTTTCTTTTTTGCAGTTTTCTTGCATATCGGAGCATCAATGTCGTAGTAGACGGTACGTGTTCAGATTATAAGCCCATTAACGCTGGTATTCCACAAGGTTGCGTGCTATCAACGCTGTTTCTTCTGCATATGAATGATATGTTGGAAACCAGTAACATCCATTCCTATGCAGACGACAGCACTGGTGATGCTCCATACACCGCCCGTGCCAATATTTCCAGGAAAACGTCGCCAAGTACCGGAACAAACTTGTGCCTGAACTCGAGACTGTTTTTTTTTTGATTGGGGGCGAATAAATCTAGTCCAGTTTAATCGCCAGAACACAAGTTTACGCGATTACCGCTAAAAAGAACCCCTTTGTCGTATCTTCTCAGTTTGAAGGCACCCCGTTATTGTTTCAGCCAGTATCGGAATCCTCGGTGTCAACATATTGAGCGCCTAGCAATTTCAAATTGGCCTCTAAAAAGCTTGGCGTGCTCAGCAGAGCGAGACAGTATTTCATGCCGGCACATCGCTTGCAACTTCAGAAGGTGCAGGTTCGGCCTCACATGGAATACTGTTCTCATCTCTGGGCAGGGCTTCCCAGTACCAGCTCCTGCCACTTGACAGCATCTAGTGCAGAGCGGTTCGAATCGTCGACGACCGAGTTCTTTCCGATCGGCTTGACTCACTGACAGTGTGTAGAGATGTTGTATCTCTTCGCGTATTTTATCACATCTATCACGAGGAGTGCTCCGAGGAATTGTTTGTACTAATAGAACATCGCGACAAATTTGCGACACCACCCATACCATCTGTATGATTGGCAGTCCACTCACTGTGTGATTTAGAAGAAGTTTTTTCCCTCGCACAACTTCCTTGTGGAATCGATTACCACCAGCGATTTTTCTGGACCGATAAGACTTAGGGACCTTCAAGAAAAGAGCCTATTCCTTTTTAAAAGGCCGGCAACGTTTCTGCAATTCCCCTGGCATTGCAGTTGTTCATGGGTGGCGGTAGTCACTTGCCACCAGGTGAGCCGCATGCCCGTTTGCCCAAAGTAAAGAAAGTTAAGAAACGAAATGATTGCATTGTAGATTAAAACTCATCGCACCACTTACTGGAAGGTTTAGAACAACGTCTGTCGTTTATTTAATTTTTAGTTTATTATAAATCTAGGAATTTTAGATAAATAGTGGCTATGATATTTTATATTTTTATTGCACACCATACTAAACATGCAATAGGCAAGTATAATTTCAATAGATACAATTGATATAATTGCAATATGCAAGTGAAATATGCAACAAGAAGACAGCAATCTTATTCCAGACTACCAACAATTGAACAGAATTGAGAAAAATGTCGGTGTGACAAAACAAAGAAGTAAACAATAATATATATATACAAATATTTATAAATTATATAATATACATACAATACAAACACACACGTATGTATACAAATAAATGCAAATGCAATATTTAATCCATCCTTTCCTTTAACACTCCTAAGTAAACATACGAGGAATTCATTAATTGTGTATATGTGGACGTACAAAGATGTCTGACATCAGCCTTTTTGCTCGGAAAGAAAATATTCTCCGGTTTTATTCTCATACCGATAGAGTTATCAGATATTTTATGATGGCACTAACGTATTTCAAAATAAATTGTGACACGCTTTTACATTCGTTGTTTTTTAAACGCACTTTCAGTAAATTTTCAAGCCCAAAATGTTATGGACAGTTGCAATTTTGAAACGATGTCAACGGTAGCACGTACTTTTTTATGTTATATCGTACACCCGGTCACTATTAATCAAATTATTTTAAAAGACACTAAGGAGTGGTGCCAGAAGATCAATTTCAAAGCGCGAAATATTTATTAGTGACACAATAAAATGTAAATAAAAAAGGAAATTATTGCGAACTCTGTTGGTGGTCATTAAACAGATATAAATAAATAAAGAAAGATAATCTGCAGCAACGAAGCACGCCGCCATTGCGACCTTGGGCTAAGCTTTAGACTTAAAGTGAGCTTCAGGCTTCGAGCTACTACCTAATAATATTTAAATTACATAAAGAAGTAACTCTCAGTTAGATTTATTACTAATTTACCTTCAATGCATTTTCCGATAGATATCGAGAAATCTCAAAAATATTTTTTTTAAATAATGGTTTTTAAATAACTTTTAACCATATGTAACGATCAATTCCAAAGCTAAGCTCTTAAACTTGGAAAACGCCACATTAAAATTGGTTGATGCGTTGAAGAGAAATTTCGAAACGAGTTTTTTTTTCAAATTCAAGCTCAAAAACATCATAATAGGTGGAATTTGGTGCGCTTTGCATTTCAGTTAGCGGGGAGTTTCAGGGATGGCTTATGTATTAGAAGTCTTTTTTTTTGTTATTTAGTCATGATAAATTTTGTTTAATTATTACTTTTGATTAATACTTTAATAAAATGATTCATTTCATTTCCCATACCTACTAAATGTAGGTATACTAAATTTTCTGTCATATGTCGCTACAAAACCGCGTAAAAATGGAACACAAACAAGCTATTGCTAAATTTACTTTATTTTCGAATAAATTAAGTTGATAAACACTAGCAAACAAGTTCAGTTGGTAACATATATTAGAATGGCTAACATGTGGCCTTTTTTCTTCTTCCTGTAAAATCGTGAAAACACAGATAAGCGGTATTTACAAACTGCTCATACGCGGTCTTGCACGCTCACCGACAAATGTCATTTAATTGTGAAGTTAGTTTTAGTTTTTTTAATTATGTGAATACACAAGACCATGTCGCAGTAGTATGTTCTTTAATTTTTAGCATATTTTCAACTCTTATTAAAAAACTTCTACTTTTGTGAATTTATTTATTTGTTTTTTTTTTCTAATAAATACAAAATATAACTAATAGTGCAGAAAAAACATTAAGCATTACATTTTTCGAAAATATTATATTCCCCTCTATGAAATCTGTCAATTATTACATCTCATTTTTAAGTGGCGCCGTCCTGGTGGCAGAAGAAGTGAAAGAAGAAGAGGAGTCGTGGATCATTATATCGATAACTTTCCCGTGTTATTATAATGTATAGTATATCATGAAGTATTGAAATAAATTTAAAAAGTTATGCAGTGACGCTTAAGGCTTTCTTATGATGGACATTTTGTTTGTTTTTACAAATCCCAAAAGCTAATCCAATAATAATCTGACGTAACAAATGTAAGATGTTAAAGAAAAGTATACTTACAATCCAGCGCGTAGTTGATCCAGATCATCGCTAACTAGTGTCTTGGTGCGGCTTGCGACATTTTGCCGAGTTTGGCGAGGTGGTTCATATTGTGTGACTGTAGTCGGGGTTTCTACAAAAAAAAAAGTTTTTATAAAGCTATATTGACAAACAAACTTATAGGTCACCAGATAGTAAGTGAATACTGCAGTCCTTGAACAAATGCAGCAACTTCAAACCAAGAACTCTACAGATGCGTTTGAGAGCAAAGATGGAATACCTCACAGATTATACTTGAACTGGCTCTCTGTACCATTCAGAAACACGGCACGCCAAAAAGCAGTGCTTGCTGTTCTCTGGCAAAAAAATTTGACGTGGTAGAGCTATGCTGCAGCTATATTAGTAGTATGGTTGTAGCACGAATGGGTCGGCTCGACCGGGGAAGGGCCACGCTCTCACATAATACCAGCGTAAAATAGCAGCATAAAGCTGCTGTGTTTCGTATGGCGAGTGTAGAGAACCGGAGACCCTTTTTACTGGAAAAGAGGCATTCCATCATAGTCCTCACGGGTGTTAACGCATCTGCATTTTAATTCGCAAACGAGGATAAATGTAGATGTCTATGGGCCACAGCAGCCACTTACCATCAGGTGGACTGTGTGCTCGTTTGTCACCCTAATTCTATTAAAAAATGTTTAAGAGAGTGGTAAATACCCAGACCCAGACCCTAGTCTTACAATGCGTAGAATTGAAATAGATAATAGTTGGAACAGTTCGAACAACCTACTCTTTTTAAGCCGGTTTGGCAACCGCAGTTTTATATTTTATTATTATTATTATTAAGAAGACACTGCTGCCCACCTCCTGTTTCAGTTTCCCTCTGTCGCCTCTTACGACACCCATGGGACGATATGGTGTAGAAGATTTTCTTACTCCGCCACTACACAGTCAGGGTCATAGATGTAAGTATAGAAGTAAAGTATCTCTCTTACAAAGCAATAAGGACCGTGGCCGAGCTCACTTGACTACTCTAGCGCCATCTATTATCTATCTACGGAAGTGGTTGCGATGTATATCGATATGAAAATTTGACGCGCTAAATACATCGTTCTTTATTTAATACATTTCTATAGATGTCGCTACATTGTACCGCTAAGTAAGATTGACGAAGTCATTGGGCTCTAGTAATATACAAAAGTGAGGCAGTATGGTTTTTAAAATTTAAATATTTTACTGTAGAGCATTCATCACTATTAAACACTACCCACTGCCTTATATAATAACTAGATAAGAATTACTAGCTAGTGCTAGAACTAGTTGTATCCTTTTTAAATCAATTTAGTATTGATTTTACTTTATTCAAATGTAGTTAATAAATGTTGAAGAGGACCATTTCCAAACACTTAATGCTAAGGGTCATTATCAAATGTGACATGAAGTCGATTGATTCTTGCATATTTAAACCATCTAATCATAACTATTTCTTGACTTAATTTTTGTTATGTAGATGATGACAGATATTTTTGATTGACTGTCGCATCTTTTTCGGGTTATATTTGTTTTTCGTAAGAATTTTGTTTTCAAATTCAGAATTTACCTTGCGTAATAATTTATAAACAAATATTTCTAACGGGAATATATTTATTAAGGTTTTTATTTTCCGGATCACCCCGAGGTTGAAGATGCAAACGATCACGAACATGTGCACACAACGAATTAAACCAGGAGTTATGCAAGATTTTACCGTATTGTGGCGGTGTAAGATTATCCACTACCCCATATCATCCCGTGGGTGTTGTAAAAGGCGAGAGAAGGAAACAATTCAGGAGATTAGATTTCTTTCATCGCATTAAAACCTTTTTAATCATGAAGTGGGTAGGTCTTTTAGACTTAAGTGTCTTTAAGTTCAAACCAAGCAGAACTAGGAAAAATAGTCGTAATATGAAAATGGCATTTAACGCATCCATTTTTTTAAAGGAGATGTGATCAAGGCAAGAAGGCTGCTTAGTTGGGTGTACTATAGCTGTAATGAATTCGTGTTCGGCCATAATGCAATGATACTCTAAGCTTTGTAATAATAGTTTCCATTATATTTATGTTTATGGTGCCGGCGTATTAAGAGAGACCATCTATTTCATTAACCCCCGACGCAGGGTGTTATAAGTTTGACCACTATGTGTGTCTGTCTGCCTGTATGTCGGTCTCTGGCACCATAGCTCTTAAACGGGTGAACCGATTTAGGTGTGTTTATTATTTAAAAGCATGTTTTCTAGCGGTGGATTTTAGACATGTTTAAATCGGTTCAAACATCGGTCGGATTTGGAGATTTTTTTTAATTTTTAATTTAAGTAATAGTTATTATTAATGTGTATTTCAAGAGATGCTAGAAATTTTTCTAGATTTTTAAAAGATGGTGATCATTGTATTCCAAGAATGTTTAACTTCTCAGACTATACATGGTGGTATTACGTGGTGACTCCTTAATATTAGCAGATAAATCATTATTAAATAAGAAACGTAAGGATATTGTGAGCCTCTCTGTTGAACGAAATGTAGAAATGGCTTGTGTCAAGCTCGAGCACCTCATTGTTGCAGACACCCATGTGCTACTTAGGAATATTTTGAAGGGCATTTGTTATAAAAATCGATAATCGATAAATAAGAAAGTTGTGTTTGTCCCAATAAATAAACATCGTTAGGAGAGGTTTAGAAGTAACATAGTAAAAGGACTTCCATCACTTTCATTTAAAAGTAGTGCGGATTATTTATATGGTTCATTATTTAAAATTATATCTTGTGAATTTTATAGAATATTTACTTCTAAAACTTTCTCTATAAACAGTCGCAAATCATTTAATGAATGGGTGACAGTAGGAATTTATATAAGTAGACGAAAATTATACGAGCTTTATAATGCAAGATCATATAATCATAGTGTTATATTTAGAGAGTATGTAAAAACATATTCTAAAATGTTTTAAAAAGTATGATCCACAGCTAAGGCTATACATTAGATGTGGTCACTTATAAGCTGTTTCTAAATAGTTTTTTTTAAATAGTTTGTAATCATGATGTAATTTGTAATATTGTAAAATTTATTTTAAAAATAGTCCCTCTGGGTTTCTTGCTAGTTCTTCCCATGACAGAGGATTATTTTCGAACCAGTGGTAAAGTAAAAAATGACTTTCATGAAGAATTACTTATAATTAATATTGAATAAAAAATTATTCTATTCTATTCTATTCGATATTAGACTGATTTTATATTATACTTAGATTAATTTGTTCGGAAATGGTATTTTACTTCAAAAATTTGTTTTAGTATTTACTTACCGATTTTCGGATCATAGTAGCCAAAGTCGTACGGGGACGCTGCAAAAGATTGCTTTAAATTGTCATCAAGACCATCTTCAACGTTTTTCTCCTTCTCTCCAAATTCATTAGGATCAACGTATGGTGCCAATTCAATTGATCCGGAACTTTTGAACTCTGACTTTATCAGAAAATTCCGCTTATCCTCCTTGTCAATGTCGATCCAAGACGGCTGCTCTTCTTTATCCTGGATACCACGTAACGCCTGTGTAAAATATAGAGAATTACGTTATTAAATTTATTAATTTATAGAATCAGGCGTTACTTTACGGAAATCTATTGTATTAACGACGTTAAAAATAATTTAGCTAATAATAAAATAAAAACAATAAAATCTAATAAAAATTATTAGCCATGTGTAGGCGACGTAAGAAAATCTATCCCCCCTCCCCATTTCTGCCTGTGGGTGAAGTAAGAGGAAACTATGGGATTTTTATATAGAATAAGGGTAACAAACGAGCACACAGTCCACCTGAACCTAAGTGAATCCTACGGCCCACGGATATCTACATTTATCCTTGATTAAGAATCAAACTGAAATTGCGATGTCACCCCTGTCGACTAAGGTGGAATGCCTCGTTTCAACTAAAAAGGGTCTCTGGTTCTCTACACTCACCATACGAAACAGCTTTATAAAGCTGCTTTTTCACGCTGGTATTGAGCGAGAGCGTGTTCCTACCCCGGGCGAGCCTAACCATTTGTGTTGCAACCAAAATATGGCTGCAGCGTGGCTCTACCACTTATAATGGCTAAAAACCTTATGGCTACCGATAGAAATTACTCAGACTGGAGACAAGGGACAACGCCAAGATGTCAGAAGTGGACTTTTGTAAGCTGTTGAACTGGGTACTGTTTTTTTTTTCATAGTAGAGGGGGCAATCGAGCCTGCGGCTCACCTGATGGTAAGTGACTACCGCCACCCATGAACAACTGCAACACCAGGGGAACCAGGGGAATTGCAGATGCGTTACCGGCCTTTTAAAAAGGAGTAGGCTCTTTTCTTGAAGGTCCCTAAGTCGTATCGGTCCGGAAAAATCGCTGATGGTAATCGATTCCACAAGGAAAATGTGCGAAGAAAAAAACATCTTCTAAATCGCACAGTGGTGGACCGCCAATCATCCAGATGGTGTAGTACGTATCGGGAGTTCCGCCGCGATATGCGTTCATGAAATTTGGCGGCTGGGATTAATCCGAACAACTCAGAGCACTCCCCGTGGGTTTACCAAAAAAGAAAGAAAGAAAGAAAGATGCGATAGAAAATGCAAAGGGATGCTACATCTTTTCGCAGTGCCAATGAAACAAGCCGATCGGAAAGGACTCGGTCGTCGACGATTCGAGCCGCTCTGCGCTGAATGCGGTCAAGTGCAAGGAGCTGGCACTAGGGAGCCCCTGGCCAGATATGGGAACAGTATTTCATGTAGGGCCGAACCTGCGCCTTGTAAAGTTGCAGGCGGTGTACCGGCATGAAATACTGTCCCGCTCTGCTGAGCACGCCAAGCTTTTTAGAGGCCAATTTGGCCTTCTCTTCCAATTGACCACGAAGCTGCACGTCACTCGATATGTCGACACCGAGGATTCCAATATTGGCTGAGGCAAGAAGGGGAGTGCCTTGAAGCTGAGGAGATACGACAAAAGGGTTCTTTTTAGCGGTAATCGCGCAAACTTGTGTCTTCTGAGGATTAAACTGGACTATATTTAGTCGCCTTCAATCCCAAACTTTGTTCAGCAAAGACTCGACTTCAGACACAAGTTTGTTCCGGCACTCGGTGACGTTTTTCCAAGAAATATTGGCACGGCTGGTGTATAGAGCAGCACCAGTGCTGTCATCCGCATGGCAATGATTGTTACCGCTTCGCAACATATCATTGATATGCAGAAGAAACAGCGTTGGTGATAGCAAGCAGCCTTGTGGAACACCGGCATTAATAGGCTTATAGTCGGAGTATGCACCGTCTACTACGACCTTGATGCTCCGATCTGCAAGAAAGCTGGTGATCCAGTAGCATAATTTCGCGGGAAGTCCATAGGAAGGATGCTTCGAAGGAAACGCTTTGTGCCAAATCCGATCGAAGGCCTTCGCAATGTCCAAACTAACGGCCTACGCCTCCCCCTTGGACCCTACTGCATCCGCCCATCTATAAGTCAAGTAGACCAGAAGATCACTAGCTGATCGACCCCAACGAAAACCGTATTGACGGTCACTAATCAGCTGGTGATCCTCAAGGTACCGCATGAGCTGGCAGTTAATGGATTCCATTATTTTGGAGAACAAGGAGGTGATGGCGATAGGCCTGTAGTTGGACGGGTCTGAGCGGTTGCCTTTTTTAGGGATCAAGTGGAGGAAAGCTGTCTTCTCTGATTTCGGGACTACGCCTAGGGAGTAGGAGTACCGGAAAAGACGCGTTAGAACCGGTGCCAACTCCGGAGCACACGTCCTCAGCACAATTGGGGGGATTCCTTCAGGCCCAGTCGACTTATGGATATCCAGAGGGAGAAGTGCTTTGTGAACCAAGCTCTGTGAGAACCGCACATCCGGCATGGAGAACTCAAACCGCGGGATGGTCGGCGGTGTGTTCTCACCGTCATCAAGAGTCGAGTTGGAAGCAAAAAGGGAGCCTAAAAGGTCGGCTTTGTCTTTCGCGGCGTGGGCCAGTGAGTCGTCCTCCCTGTGCAGAGATGGTAGTGATGGCTTACAGAAATTTCCTTGGACAGCCTTGGCTAGAGATCCGAATGCACGGGTTCCCGCTAGAAGGCGAACTAGTTTCTCGCTAATTCTGCCTATGTGCTCTGACTTTGCCTTGGCAATAACTCTTATGAAGGACCTGGAGGCGAATTTATACCCATGGGTAGATGCAAAGAAAGACCGCATTCCATCCCAATTCACCGACCTGTAATGCCAAACACGGCGGCAACATGCAGAACGCAACTGCGAGGGGAGCGTGAGTGGCACCACACTCCGGATCAGACAATGGTCCGAAGAGCCAAGAGGGGCATTGACAGAAACCTGATATCCGTCCGGATGAGAGGTCAACAGAAGGTCCAACAGGGAAGGTGTATGATCCTCTACATCTGGAATCCGCGTAGGCGAAGTAACCAGTTGTGCCAGACCATATACCAAGGCAAAGTACTAACCAGATCTCCCCGCATGATCGGTTAAACGTGAACCGAGCCATTCGGCGTGGTGGGCTTTAAAATCGCCAAGGATCACGATCTCTGCGGATGAGACCTGTTGTAGCAAGGAATCTGTAGCCGTTTGGACGAGGTCGATAAGTCGGTCTGTTTCGGCATTACCGCTACCGGACCTATAGAGGCACCCGTAGATGCGCGGATGGTGGTCGCTGTCTACGCGTAGCCAAAGGATGGACAGGTCCGTACCTTCAAGACTGCCAAGGCGTCGAGAATAGATGTCTTCTCTGACGTTTACGCAAACTCCAGCCCGAGGCACAAAGGAGTGCTCCAGTTTGTACCCCGGGTAGGAGAGATACGAAGTATCAGCCGGAGACGACACCTGCGTCTCGGTCAGAAAGAACAAGGCCGGCTGCGCCGTCTCGAGATGGTAGTGGACGGCGTTTAGGTTCGATTGAAGTCTCTTGATATTGCAGAAACTCACGGATAGCGTGGCAAGGGTCGCCTTGGTCTTGTTGCTCAATTTGCGCCGAGCAATTATGTTTTTGAGCGGAATTTTGACCAAATTGGTAATATATTGAAAATGGGCCAAATCAAGAGTACCTTTAACCGACGAGCGTGTATGCGTAGGTATATGGTTGTGGAGGAAGCAAGAGGTGTGTCAGTATCGTGCCAAATGGAAGTCCATAGTCTCTGCCTACCCCTCTGGGTGGCAGGCGTGAGTGTTTATGTTTAATGTTTTGTTAAGAAATTTCACCTCGCAAATTGAGTAATCATTAGATTATAATAGAGCCCATCAAAAGTTCAAACTTAATTGGAATTGTATTGAGGAAACTCGAGGCAACGATTAAATTTTTCCTTAAGAGGATTGTAATGTGCCGATACACAGCACGAGAAGGTATTTTCAAAAATGCTATCTGTTTAATACCGCTCGCTCCGTGTTGCAGTGTCGTGCGATAGAGACAGTTACAAGTCTTGGAGGCAAATGCCTACATTTCCTTTTTGAAATATTGTTTCGGGCGATAACATTTTCACCTCCCTAAACCTTTACGAAATGATACAATTTTGGTCTCATTAGATTCAGTACAAGTAAGGAAGTTTTAAGTCAGAAATATAGGTATTTCGATGCTAATAATTTATATCATACGCACTCTATATCTATAGGTATCTAATTATCTTTATATATAAAAATTACGTGTCACGTTGTTTGTCCGCGATGGACTCCTAAACTACTGAACTAATTTCAATGAAATTTTGCACACTGTGTGCAGTTTGGTCCAACTTGAGAGATAGGATAGTTTTTATCCCGGTAATGACCCTCAAAATTTTTTATTGCGAATTTAAGGATTTTATAGGAAGGATCATTGAAAGGGTAGAACAACGTCTGCCTGGCGAGCTAGTATATATATATATATATATATATATACTAGCTGACCAGTCAGACGTTGTTCTGCCCTTTCCAAACGACCATTTGCTTTCCCAAAAAAACTGAAATTAGCAATAAAAAATTGAGGGTCACTTATGGAAAAAAACTATCCTGTCTCTCAAGTTGGACCGAACTGCACACAGTCTGCAAAATTTTTTTGAAATCGGTTCTAACTGTTGAATACTTACAGCAACACGTGGTGGTTATACTACTAAATTGTAGCTTATATTAAACGTTTGTATTTTTAACATAGCGCCATCTATTAAATATTTACTCAATCCAGTCAACAGATATCGTCATCTGACAGAATCGTTTGGAGCTAACAGATAATTGTGATTGTCAAATAATAGACAAATAATTTTCAATAAAATAATATTGTATTGCGACTATAAATTTAGATGTAAGCTATCCTATCTTTTAAGTTGGACCAAACTGCACATTGACCAAAAATTTCATTGAAATCAGTTCAGTAGTTTAGGAGTCCATCGCGGACAAACAACGTGACACGTACTTTTTATATATAATATATAAGATATAAGATATATATATATATATATATATATATATATATATATATATATATATATATATATATATATATATATTATAGTTCGATCTATATATAACACGTTAGTAAAAGTCCCATTTAAATCGATTCACAGGTTTTTGCGTGAAGCGGGGTTAGATAATAAAATAATTGTTTTCGCTTCTGTATCGATCATATAGTATATCCAACTCAAATTTCAAAAAACTATTCTATGTACAGAAATCGTCGTGGTAGAGTTTTATGATAGTATTATAGTAGATATATATCTTATAATAAATCTTATTAATTATTTAATTTAATAATTATTAATTATTTTATTTAATAATTAATTTATAATTTATCGTTGGAAAATTATAATATATGTATCATAGGAACTGGGCAGTGGGAATATAATATCTTCCTTTTGCAGCTAGAAAATGGTTTAAAAATTATGAATTGTTTTTATATTATTCCTATCTGTTATTATCTAAATATCGTAGTTTTATTTAAGTGTAATAATCAACTAAACAATTTAATTTTCACCTAGATGGCGCTACAGGTATTTTAAAGTAAGATATAGTTTTATTACACGCGGGTTATGATTTATAACACGTCTTATAAAAGATGGTGCTTTCAACGCAATGTTATCAGTAGACCACTAAATGTAATTATCTAACTTTTATCTGGCAAAGGTGATGCAAAGAAGCGGGTTGTTTCTTGCTCCTCATGTTTAGATAACTCTTAGACGAAATAGCTCATATACCAATGATAACTTTCATGGCCTATATTTACTGTAAATGCGTTCTTTTCATATAAAGTTTATTTATAAGCGCTTATGTGTTAAAAATTCAAACAGAGTAAAGACTAAAGAGTTCAGTTAAATATTAGAACGCAAGCAGTTGTTAAATGGACGCAGTTCTTCCGGATCGACAGTATGTATGAGTGTTCCTCAGGGCTCAGTTCTTGGTGCTTTTCTGTTCCTAGTTTATATTAATAACTTGACTTACTTGATAGGGAATAACCATTTAGTAACCATATAGTATTATTTGCTGATGATATTTCATTGATTTTTCGCCTAAAAAGGCAACTATTTAAATATGACTGAGTAAGTAATGCTATATTAAAAGTAGTACACTGGTTTAACGTCAATAATTTGCTTTTGAACGTTCATAAAACGAAATGTATTAAATTCACTACACCTAATGTTAAATAGGTGAATACTAAAGCGCTTTTAAATGGGGAGGAGCTGGATCTTGTTGAATCCACTGTTTTTATCGGAATTACAGTTCACGCGAAGCTTCAATGGGACTCTCATATATCTAAACTAGCTAGCAAACTTAGTTCTGCAGTATATGCTGTAAAAAGATTAGATGCCTTACATGTGTTTAAACAGCTAGATTAGTTTATTTTAGTTATTTCCATAGCATAATGTCATATTGAATCTTGCTATGGGGTAATGCGACTGACATTGAAACTATCTATAGAGCCATAAGAACAATTTATAACCTAGGTCCGAAGAAATATCTTAGAGAAAAATTTAAAGAAATAAATGTATTTACTTCGGCCACTCAATATATTTACGCGAACATATTGTATGTACACAAAAACAAATATAGTTTTATTAAAATTAGTGATGTACATTCTGTAAATACTAGGAACAAGCACAAGTTGGTTATACCAGTTACTCGACTCTAAAGGGTCAGTAATTCCTTCATGGGACAATGTATACGCTTTTACAACAAAGTCCCAGAAAATATGCAGACCTTTTCTATCAAAAGGTTTAAATTATTTATTAAGCAAAAATTGTCTAGTAAGGGTTATTATACTACTAAAGAGTACATGACTGATAATAACCCCTGGGAATGAAATGATTACTACCATGCTGTTTCTGTTTTCATAATAAGTGTATAAAATATTATATTGTAAATTGTGCTTTTTAAAAAAAAGTCCCGCTGGGTTTCTTGCTGGTTCTTCCCAGGACAAAGGCTTTTTTGCGAATCAGTGGTAAAAGTAAAAAAAGCGTCCAAGTGCGAATTTGACTCGGCCATGAAGGGTTCCGTAGCAGCAAGTAACACAATTTACGATTTATGACGTATAAAAAAAAACTATTTACTAGATCTCGTTCAAACCAATTTTCGGTGGAAGTTTACATGGTAATGTAGATCATATATTTTTTTACTTTTATTCTCTTATTTTATAATTTACATGGGGAAACACACATTTTACCACTTTGGAAGTGTCTCTAGCGCAAACTATTAAGTTTAGAAAAAAATTGTATAAGAGACCTCAATATCATTTTTGGAGACCTATCCGTAGACACCCCAAACGTATTGGTTTGATGATTTTTTTTCGGTTGTAAGTATGGGGAACCCTCGAAAGTTATTGTTTTTTTTTTTCTATTTTGGTGTGAAAATCTTAATGCGGTTCACAGAATACATCTACTTACCAAGTTTCAACAGCATAGTTCTTATAGTTTCGGAAAAAAATGGCTGTGACATACTGGCGGACAGACAGACAGACATGACGAATCTATAAGGGTTCTGTTTTTTGCCATTTGTTTACGGAACTCTAAAAATGACTTTTAATAAGTATTATGTTCTATAATCTATATTGAATAAAAATTATTCTGTTCTATTCTTCTATTCTATTCAATTAAAAAGTAAAGTAACAGCACAAATATGGTCCACGGCTGAGTTTATTCAAACATTCTCAGATTCTTGAGAGGATTTTTTGGGGCAGTGAAGAGTTCATCGTAATGCCTTTGACATAATACTGGCCTGAAGACTTTGTTCTCTTTAATTAATTTAAAAAAAAAACTTTATTTTAATTTTTAAATTTGGAGTTAGTAATAAAGTCCAGATATTATTATTTGCTAAGGAAATTCTTAAAATTAGACAATGTCTTTACTTTATTACTTTATTAACAAACTAGCTGTTCCCCGCGACTTGGCCCGCGTATAATTTAGGGTTTAATTATGTTGCGCGAAACCCTAATTCTTTTTCTAAAATATAAGTAGCCTAAGTTACTCCTTACAACATCAGCTATCTGCCAGTGAAAGTCCCGTCGAAATCGGTCCAGCCGTTTCGGAGATTAGCCGGTACAAACAGACAGACAGACGGACAGACAGACAAAAACTTTAAAAATTGTGTTTACGTTATAAGTACCGTATATTCTTTCATATGCATTTAGTAAAAAGCTGGTATTTTGACATTACAAACAGACACTTCAATTTTATTTATTTGTAATAGATGTATAGATAATATCTTTTATTTATGAAATTTCATTTTTAATGGACACGACGACAACTTAAATCGAATAGAATAGAATTTAATTAGCCGTAGATTTAGTTATGCCATTTATCGATAGGTGTCACTATATCATCTTTTTAATAAAAAATATGTGCTGAGTCACTGACTCATCCATCAACGCACAGTCCAAACTGCTTGGCGAAGAAATCTAAAATTTGGACAGTAGCTACCTTTTATAACGTAGAAAACAAGTTAAAAAGGATTTAGCAAAAATTTGACCTTAAGAGGGGAAAATAGTGCGATATAGTTTGTATGAAAGTTTTTATTTTACGGGGCGATTGACGGCGATTTCAAAGGTTGTTAAATTTTGTATGGAGAAAACATAATTTAATGCTTTAAAACAATATAGATTATCCTTACGGATTTAAAACAAGGGTGTAAAATTTGTTTAAAAATATTGTATTTAGACGCACAATTCAATCCGCTAGTCGTAGAAGCGTGAAAATAGGACAAGTTCCTTTTATTACGTAGGCATCCACTAAGAAAAGATTTTGGTAAATTTAAACCCTTAGGAGATGAAATATGCTGTTCCAGCTTTTAAGAAACTTTTTTAGAAACGCTTTCAAATTTGTATGGAGAAAAATTATTATATGATTTTTATAACTTCATAATTTGTACTTATACTTTTTAATGAATTTTCCGAAATCTTAACTTAAAGTGACGAGAGTGTAGTTTGAGTGAAAGTAATGGTTTTTAAATGCACGGTGGTGGGGAAATTCGTAAAACGATATTATTATATTTATGAATAATACGTATTTTAGAACTTGACGAAAAGCTATCCTTTATGAGGTGGAAAATTTTATACAAAACAGTAACGTTGTATATTAATATAAATTTATCATTGTGATAAGTTAGTATTATTTCAATTTGCAACTAGATGGCGTTAGTGCTGAATTAAAGAAGGCTTTGTTACCACCATAGGTTATATGAAAAGGTTTTAAATATAATTTTATTAAGGTTTTGAATGCGTTATACTTATATTTTAAGTATTTCTGCTTTTAAGTATTTAAGTATTAAGTGTATCTTATTATTTATATTTTAACTCAGCCAAGGATTTGGTTACCCAGACATCTGCTTCTATTGAGGAGTGTAATGACTTTACATTGAATTTGGATTTAAGTAGTTCCAAGTACTTTAAATTAGAATAGGAAACAATAGAGGTTATCTCTAGTAATCATAGTAAAAATTTATATTATCCAAAATGTAGCCCACAAATACAAGTTAATTGTATAATTTCTCTCAAAAATAATCATTAAATTTGTATACACCAGGTGCATCAAAATATGCAAGGCATGTTGGGCAAAGAATTAGAAATTGAATTGTTTTTAAATAGTAACAACATACATATTTTTGTATAACTGAACATTGGTTAATATATAATAACTATAATATTTTTAATTTATAGAGGGCAATGATTATACAACAAAGTTCCAGAGAATATGCATACCTTTTCTATCAAAAAAAAAATATTAAGCAAAAATGGTCTAGTAAGGGTTATTATACTACTAAAGAGTACATGACTGATAATAACCCCTGGAAATAAAGTGATCACTGCTGTTTCCAAATGTTTTCATAACAACTGTGTAAAATATTATATGTAAATTGTGTTTTAAAAATAAGTTCTGATGGGTTTCTTGCTGGTTCTTCCCAGACAGGTTTTTTTTGCGAACCAGTGATAAAAGTAAAAAATTACTTTCAATAACTGTAATGTACTATAATCTATATTGAATAAAAATGTTTCTATTCTATTATATTCTATGAAGAGTACTAACATTTTTATGTCAATAAAGATTATTATTATTATTAATTCCACGCGAAAGAAGTCACGGGCACTACTAGTATTTCTACAAAATAAAAACGCAAGGACCTAGTTTTTCATTATATCTACAACACTAGCTGATAATCGCTCGCTTCGCTGGGTGCACGATAATAGACAATAATAATGTAGATAAAAAATATCAAGAAATTATTTTATAGGGCAATCCTGAAATCCGTTCTTAGTGATCGACTACATTGCGAAATCAGTAACTATACTAAATTTCAAATCAATCGAGTGTATAGTTTTAGAGATATCTTGATTATTCAGTCGGTCAGTCACTAGTGTTCTCTCTTATATAATATGTATATATAGATTTCCAATAATTATGAGAATTATACTATGTTTACTGATGGAAAAACGTTATTGCTTTTTGTATGAAACACACAACTTAACTATGAACTTAACCCACTTGAAACAATCACAACCACAGATGTATTTTCACTGAAAGATTCAGATCAGTTTAATACATAAAATACTAATGAAACAAACTTAAAGTTGACTTGATGTTAAGTGACTCCTGCACTTCACGAACATATGTAACCAACTTCAAATAAAAAGATTACTGGCTCTGTGGACTAAAGTGGGATTCCCCACAGGCTGTAACTGCACACACTGCTGATTTACAACAGAAATAGATAAAAGATTGGTACCTATCCAGTAGAACACCAGTAGTTCTACCACTGCTAAGAATCTTCTGTGCTACTCCGGTGGAGGTTCGCTTGCCACATAAGATGACTCTACCTGTCAACATATAACGCACGCATCCTGAAGACTGACAAGAAGATCCTGACTGAAGAAGAGACAGACTAGTTGCGCTGAGATATTACAGGATTATCTTAAGTCTGAAGAGAGGGGGAGGACACGGTAATCCTCGAATCCTGCAAGTTGTTCTATCGCCGGGAGTACGACCATCTGTCCCAAGGAGATGTTGGATATTTAGGATTTATTCCGATGATATCCCGGACGTCAGTCTGAGCGAGATTAGAATAGTTCTCCAGCAGCTTAAAAACGGCAAGTCCCTGGGCAAAGATGGAATACAGAAGAGCTTCTGAAAGCAGGTTTAAAACCGATACTTGAAGTCCTTCAGAAGTTCTTTATTTCTGTACACTATGGTGGCACTACTCCGGAGGCGTAGTGCAAAAGTGTCGTGACCTTGTTCTTCGAGAAAGGCGACAATGCTCTTTTAAAGAAATATATACCGATTTTCCTTCTGAGCCGCGTCTACATGCCGTTTTCGACAGACATTACGAATTGTCTCGTCCGCAGAGTCGACGACGTCCAGTCTCCCGAACAAGCCGGTTTCCGAAAAAGGCTATAGCACCATAGACCTCATTTGTACAGTAGGGCTACGATGACTATCCGAGTACAGAACCAGAGTACGAAACCCTTCCAACTGTAGAGAGGTATAAGATAGGATGACGTAATATCCCCGAAATTCTTCACCACTGCAATGGAAGTAGCTTTCAAGCTACTGGACTGGAAAGGATACGTTATTAACGTCAATGTCGAGTTCGTCACTCATCTTTGATTTGCCGACGATATTGACTTAGTGGCAGAATCACTGGAAGACCTAAGCACTATGCTCATTGACCTCAATAGTGTGTCTCAACGGATATGTCTTAAGATTAACATGTACAAAACAAAAGTCCATTTCACTGTTGTGGGGCAGCGTTCGGGAGATTATGACACATATTCTAGTCAGGCATGCCTCAAAACAAGATTGTTCAACTGGTGAGTATTTCCAGTGGTGACCTGTGGATCTGAGACGTGGTCCTTTACTGCTGGCCGTATGAGGAAGCTCAAGGTCCCCCCACTGGATGTAGTGACGACCTGGTAAGACATGCAGGATCTCAATGGATGCAAGTGGCTCGGGATCGCGGCATTCCTTGGGGGAGCCCTAGGTTCAGCAGTGGACTTGTGAAGGGATGTAGTGATGATGATGATGACATAGCTGCCACCAGAGACCATTATTACTGTCTACCAAGAGGTTGACACAATTCGGTAAGTCAACTTTTTAAGGCGTCGTTTTATGTTTACTTTTTTTACATATGGTTAATATAAACACAAATTTTAAATATTTTTGTGGCAATAGTTAATTTTTAATAGCTTTTCAAGCTTTTATTAACGATGACGTCATATAATGGGCAGAAGAGCTTGCTACCTTTGTCCAGCATAAAAGAATAATTTCTATAGACATTTGGTATTAGACGTTTTACAATATCATGATATTTTTATGTGATAATGTTTACAATTACCGTATTTAAGCATTTTTTGCGTATTTTATTATTATTTGAAGATGATTCGTATAAATATCCTATGGGTAAGAGAATATTGTATTATTTATAAACAAAACCGAGAAGTCGACTTTCGACATTTTAGCAATACAATTAAGACCACAGAACACAATTACTCTCTCATCATCATCATCATCATCATTACAGCCCTTTACAAGTCCACTGCTGAACATAGGCCTCCCCCAAGGAATGCCACAAAGCACGGTCGTGAGCCACCTGCATCCATCGACTTCCTGCAAATCTTACCAGGTCCTCACTCCATCTAATGGGGGGACGCCCTACACTTCGGTACGAGGCTACCACTTGAGAACCTTTTTTCCCCATCGGTTGTCGGTTCTTCGAGCTATATGGCCAGCCTATTGCCACTTCAGCTTACTAATCCGTTGGGCTATGTCGGTCACTCTGGTTCTACTGCGGATATCCTCATTTCTAAGTTTATCACACAGGAAACTTCGAGCATAGCTCGCTGAGCGACCTTGAGCTTCCTTATCCGGCCAGCAGTGAAGGACCACTCTCTATCGAGAGGAAAATGAGTAAGACAATGTTGTTCTTAAATATTTAAACCACTAGATATTGGCCTCGGCTTAGTCATTTGGAGGTAAAATGAAAGTTATTTATAACATGCATTTTTGATAAAATTTAATAATATCCCTTATTTTAATAGCAAAATAGGGTTAAGAACCTCGTAACAGTTTCAAAATCAACATGGCTTAAAGTTTTGTTTATTGTGCGTCGTATTATTTTGCAATGACAGTCGTCATAAAATGAAAACTTACGTCATACGTATTAAATTGGCGCGGCGTGGCGTTTGCAATTCTTTGGACAAGGGAAATCAGTCAACTATCAAATTTCATAATGTCAGGCGAGGGTAGGCGAATTTTTTTAAGTAAATTTACCGTTTCTTATAAGAAAAACTATTAAAATATTGAAAAATAACTAAATACTGCTCGTTCTTCATAACTATATTCATATGTGTCCAATCTTTGTCGAGTTAATTCTGAAGAGAAGCATCATCATGATTACAGCGCTTCACAAGTCCACTGCTGGACATAAGCCTTCCTCAAGAAATGCCACAAAGCATACGGTCCTGAGTGCCCTGCATTCATCGAATTCCTGCATATCTTACCAGGTCCTTACTCCATTCAGTGGGGGGCCGCCCTACACTTCGCTTATCAATACTAGGTTGCCATTCAAGAACCTTTATTCCACATCGACTGTCGGTTTTTCGAGCTATATGGCCGGTCCATTCCCATTTTAGCACACTAATCCTTTGCGCTATGTCGGTCACTCTGTTTCAACCGCGGATATCCTAATATATCGAAGTTCGTTTGTCACTTCTATTTTTATAAAAAAAAAAAAACATTAACCCAGCCAGCACCGCCGTGTCTGAGTTCTGCCATAAATATTTAAAATTATATTTCTACGTATCGTTTCTCGATTTTTGTAATATTTTTATTAAGTTGAAAATATTTCAAAACAGTGGTTTTCGTGGTGTCGGAAATGCATACAATTTAAGAGTGCTCTGTAAGCACTACGCACACGCAAACGGGTGTCCCAGCTGTCCAGGTTCGGATAATCAACTTCACAAAGCAAATTATATGTAGAGCCAAACTGCAGCTATATCATGGTTATAGCACTAATGGGTCAGCTCGATCGGGGATGGATCACGCTCTCACAGAATACTAGCGTGTAATAGCATTTTAATGCTGCTGTTTTTTGTAACCCTTTTCACTGGAAACTAGGCATTGCATTTTATCCGTCAGGTATGATAACGGATTCTGGTTTTTCATTTTTAATCGAGAATCGATGTACGTGTCTACGTTCACCACTCACTTATTAAAGTGAATTAGTGACACTTAAGGTTATTATAATATAAATGAATACACGGTGGTCGCTTTCGAGCTGTTTCTTAATTATGTAAATAGTTTGTTTAAACTTCCTTATTGTTAATATGCTTTGACAAAAAAGGCCTACTGAGCTTCTTGCTGGTTCTTGCAAGGACATAGGTTTTTAACTTGTAATCTACATTAAATAAAAAATTATGCTATTCGACGTCACCCTTATTCAATAAAAAAAAACATCGTCCATTTTAAGAACAACGGACACGCACCTTATTCACTCGACAAAAAGCTGATTCAACTGATGATTTATCCTTTTCCAGTTTACATAATTATCATTAGGTACTCTAAAGTTACTGTTGTAGAAATTTAAACAATTATTATGATCACAATTTTTTTTTAGTCGTGTACATGTAAAGGCTAACCATGTTATAAAATCCGCACTGAAGCGTGTAGAGTTCGCGCCTTGAGGGTTCTTAGTTAACTTAATTATGTTCATGCATCCTGTGAATCTAGTCTCGTCGAATTTCGCCAGGTTTCGATGCAGATAGACGGAGGCCATAAATTAATAAAGATAGGTTATATTGATTTATATGCAAAAGATATTATACGTAAAATAGCAGTTTAATGCTGTTGTGTTTCGTATGGTGAGTGTAGAGAACCGGAGACCCTTTTTACTGGAAAAGAGGCATTCCATCTTAGTCCTCACGGGTGACAACGCATCTGCATTTTGATTCGCAAACTAGGATAGATGTAGATGTCTATGGGCCACAGCAACCACTTACCATCAGGTGGACTGTGAGCTCGTTTGTCACCATATCCCATAAAAAAATTTATAGGTTTTACTCGACGGTATCACTCATTTTGTGCATAGCAGTAGGTACCACCATCTTACCAACTCCTGCCGTCACACAGCAGTGCTGGCATAGTTTATAGATAGCTCAGTCCTCGGAGCTAACAACACATCAGTAGCCTTCATTGTTTGAAGTTGACTACAGGGTCCATTGTTTTCAATAGATGGACTTTAAGTTTCTTTGTCCCTAAATTTTATAAAAAAAATACTCATATGTATACTTAAGAACAGCCTTAACTTTGTAGTGTAATTTTATTTTAATCTATATAAATAAAATGATCGAAAAATTACTGGTTAGATTTCAAGCAGGTTTTCTAAGTTTTACTTCTTAGACACTTGGCCCTTTACAAAAAAATATTGCGATACCTTCATATAAGCAGTACATGTTATGTGATGTGTGTTTTCTTGCCGCGAAGAAGTGGGGAGTCGTTTTTTAAATTAATTTATATATAATATATATATACAGTCAGGTCATAGGTATTGTCACACAGTAAAAACTTTTCTTTTAGAACGCTGGCCACAAAAAAAATTATTGAATTCGAATTTCGAATTGTTCATGAAAACAAAACTGTATACTTTTTAGAATTTTACTCATTTTTAAATATGGAGTGGATGCTTAAAGAAGACCGTGTTGCAGTTATTGCGTTGCATCGTTGCGGTTACGCGCCAATTCAAATTTTTGACATAATGAAAAATTTGAATATAACCAAAAGATTCGTTTATCGTACCATCAAACGATACAATGAAGACTCTAGTGTAGATGACAGGTCAAGAAGTGGTCGCCCTCGGTCTGTTAGGACTCCAGCAGTGATAAAAGCTGTGAAGGCGCGAATTCAAATAAATCCCAAACGTAAGCAGAAACTGTTGGCCTTTCAGATGGGGTTAAGCAAAACCACGGTGAAAAGGGTATTAAATGAAGACTTAGGGCTTTGGGCATATCGAAAAAAAATAGGACATCGTTTGAATGCTCGTCTAATGGACCTGAGACTGAAGAGATGCCGCGCTTTGTTGAAGCGGTACGCGGGAAAAAAATATCGGGAAATTCTTTTTTCGGATGAAAAAATTTTTACCGTAGAAGAGAGCTACAACAAACAAAATGACAAGGTGTACGCACACATTAGTGAAGAAGGGAGCAACCGTATTCCGCGTGTCCAACGAGGTCATTTTCCATCCTCGCTCATGGTATGGTTGGGAGTTTCTTATTGGGGCTTAACAGAGGTACATTTTTGTGAGAAAGGTGTAAAAACGAATGCAGTTGTGTATCAAAATACAGTCCTGTCGAACCTTGTGGAACCTGTTTCTCATACCATGTTCAATAACAGGCACTGGGTATTCCAACAAGATTCGGCGCCAGCTCATAGAGCGAAGAGCACACAAGACTGGCTGGCGGCGCGTGAAATTGACATCATGCGGCACGAAGACTGGCCCTCCTCCAGTCCAGATTTGAATCAGTTAGATTACAAGATATGACAACACTTGGAGGAAAAGGCGTGCTCAAAATCTCATCCCAATTTGGAGTCACTCAAGACATCCTTGATTAAGGCAGCCGCAAATATTGACATGGACCTTGTTCGTGCTGCAATAGACGACTGGCCGCGCAGATTGAAGGCCTGTATTCAAAATCACGGAAGTCATTTTGAATAAACTTTAGTGTCATAAGAATCGATATTTTATTAAGTTCATTTTGGTATATAAATGGTTACATAATGAATAAACTTGTTTCAATTATTAAGTGGCGAAGCTTGCGAAGTCACTTATTGATTTCACGATGTCTGTCCGTCTGTCCGTTTGTCCGTCTGTCCGTCTGTCCGTCCGTCTGTCTGTCCGTCCGTCTGTCCGTCCGTCTGTCCGTCTGTCCCACGATTATCTCGAGGACGGTTTCGAATTTTCAAATTCTGTTTTCAGCAATCGATTACTGATCACCCAGGCATATGAACCTCTTATTTTGATTTTTTTTCCGTTAGAAACCTCTACAAAGCTGATTGCTTCGCCACTTTGCTTTGCTGTTAGCTTGCTAGGTTTATTTTATATTAAACATGTGACAGAGTTTATGACCTGACTAGGTACATATATACTCCATCTAGTGGGAGGTCGCCACTTTTCGCACACTTCGCATACCGGTACGAGGCTGCCACTCGAGAACCTTTCTTGCCCATCGGTTGTCGGTTCTTCGAGCTATATGGCTGGCATTGCCACTTCAGCTTACTAATCCGTTGGGCTATGTCGGTCACTCTGGTTCTACTGCGGATATCCTCATTATTAAGTTTATCACGCAGAATTCGATTCTGCTATAACGTAATCGCTGGTAAGCACTATGCTCAAGACCTCAATAGTGCCTCCCCGTGGATAGGTCTTAAGATGAACATGGACAAAACGAAGATCATGTCCAATGTCCATGTCACACCCATGGCGGTAATTTTTGGGAGCACTAAGCTCGAAGTTGTTGACGAATATATTTACCTGGGACAAATAGTCCGACTAGGTAAGTTCAACTTCGACCGAAAGGTCAATCGACGGATTCAACTCGGCTGGGCGGCGTTCGGGAAATTACGACACATCTTCTCGTTAGGTATACCTCAAAACTTGAAGACGAGAGTGTACAACCCATGCGTGTTGCCAGTGATGCCTTATGGATCTGAGACGTGGTCTTTCACTGCGGGCCGTATGAGGAACCTCAAGGTCGCTCAGCGAGCTATGCTCGGGGTTTCTCATATCAATGAATCAATTAACGGTGGGTAGTAATTTATTTATTAAAACATGTACATATGTACGTATTTAACATTATTGTCAATGTTTGTAAGCAGCCATAGATTAGATGATTGTGTTATTTATTACCTTGTATTTTTGAAAGTTAAATACATATAACCCTTGTACCTATTAAAATGTTATAAATAAATGAAAAAAGGTACAGGTGCTTTATAAAAAAATATTGTTATGCTTTAGTCTCACTAAAACTCGAAACTGGCTGAACCGATTCTGATCAATTTTATATGTGTGTGGAATGGGTCCCTGGATGGTTTAGGTTTACAATTGGACCCGGCACGTGGCGCTGCTGTCTAGATCCAGAAATCACTAGTTTCAAATAAAAATAAATTTTTAATAATTTAATTAAAATTAATAACGTTGTATCGTATATCAAACTACATCATGGTCGATTCTCCTACAGCAAAATGTTAATTGCAAACAAAATAATACAGTGATGAAACAAAAAACAAACGATAGATACATAATAATGTTCCCCAGACCGAATTCCAGTCACAGCAGCCAGCCTCAACAAAGACTAACTACCTGCGCAGGACAGTATTAGAATGCCCGAGTGTATGCCAAACCCAATTACTGCGCCCCCTTTTCCCTAAAGGGGGTGGCTTCCGGTTCGGCAGAAAGGCCATACAAGCCAATGCCAGTCCCACAGGTGGTGTTTAGTGGGTAGGCACTTCTTCAAAGTGAGTTCCACATAACCACGCAGCTGGCTGCCGTGGTATGCTATGAGCATTCACCACCTCCCTCCCCAGCTTCCGGAGGGTAGCCTTGAATTGGGCGCAAAAAAAGCCAAAACTAATAACTGATTTGACCCGATCCGGGAATCGAACCCGGGGCCTCAAAAATTACGTCGCGTTTACGATCCACTACACCAAAAAAGCAGTCAAAATTGATACCCAATAATCTATACATATAAATAAAAGTGAAGTGTCTGTCTGTAATATCTAAATAACTGCTATAAATTTTAAAAAGTTTGTCTATCTGTCTATCTGTCTGTCAGGACTTTTTCTTCGGAAAGGGTGAATTGAAAACATCCAGAGCTACGCCAGGAGTGATCTAGGTTATATTATCAAAAAAAAATGATATTATTTTAAATCAGAAAATAGGATTAAATAAAAATGGTATTTGATTTTCTTAAATCAAAATAACGCCGTAGTTATATAGATCTATATATGGCGTTATTTTGAAATAAGATAATCTATACTCGTATATGTAGTATAAAATCAAAACTGTTTGAGGGTTCAACAACAGAAAGTAATAATTTAAATTTTAAAATTTTGTACCACTGACTTCAACGTAAATTATTAAGAATAACTCAAAAACTATTGGGCACATGAGAAGCACCAGCTTTCAAATAAAAAAAGAATCATCGAGAGCGGTTCAACAGAAAAAAGTTATGAGGTACACATAAAAAATATACAGTGGAATTGAGTACCGTCTTCTTTTTGAATTCAGTAGAAAATGCAAGTGAAATTCGAAAAACCTGTGAATTTCACGAGTTTGACGATGTAACTACCGGGCCAACGAATGTGAATACAGATTGTATTCACATTCGTTGGCCACGAATGTGAATATGCATTGGAAGCAGGTTTGTATGAGTTATTTGGGAATAGCTTTTGCCTGTTTTGTTGATAGCACTAGCACCGTCATTTCCAACTAAACAAACGCCTTTGCCTCATAAAAATTTTTAAAGTACTTACCGCACCCTTTCGAAGAGCTTTACATAAATTAATTTGAATCACACTTTAATTTAAAAATAGCGAATACTGTTTAAATTAAAAATGTAAATGTCCCACTTTTAGGCAAACGCCTTCTACGCTATAACATGAATTTGAGCAGCACGGTGCATACTTACTTTTCCTAAAGACCTCCCAGAAATTAAAGTAGGCCTGTGCCCTCCTGGATACGTGGTGGAACGTAGGTTCTTCCCGATCGGGTTAATCCATTGGCCTTGCGAAGAGACGTTGCATCTCTGTGCATTTTCTACCATATATACCACGGGAAGTGATTAGAGAATATGTTCGGATTAATTCCAGCTGCTGAATTCTACCATCGTACAGTGCGACAGAGCTCAAAATTCCATTCTCATCATTCCGACGGCTGGCGGTCCACGCGATTTATGTGGAATTTTTAATGGACCTTAAAAGAAGGGCCTACTCTTTTCTAAAAAAAATCGTTCGAAATTGTTTGTTGTTATATATATATTTATTTCTTATATACATATGTATTTATCATCTGTAAGCCTTATCTTAATATGTTTTATTTCTGTTTACGTTTAAAATAAGCCAATGCTTGACCAAATCGTAGATGGTGAATCGTAAAAAAACTGTCTTAGCGTACCTAACGAAAGCTTATATTCACTCTTGCCTTAAGAACACGTATAGTGATTAACTTTTGATACGTTGTATAATGATGATGATTTTATCGAAAAACTAATAGATTGCATTTCATTTCAATAATCATGATAATATAAAACAGAAAAAATAAAGCTTCTGATACGTTCCTTCGATAATTATTTCAATCATTGTTTTTTTTTTGCCAGCATATTAATGATAATTAGTAAATTTATTGATAATTATATCACTGGGTGACCTGGAAATTTTAATGAAGAACATATATATGGAGAAAATCTTTCTATTTTTTATTCAACTCTATTGGACTCAGTTTTGTTAAAGGATGAGTCACATTGAGTAAACTAAGTGCAGCTTATAACATCATCAGTGCCCGTAGCAGAAAATCGATAGAAGCTGACGAATTCTCAAAAATGATCCAGGCTTGAGCAAAATCAACAGGTTGTTTGTTTGTTTGCTCATTTTCTTTGTGTTTCCATAACATTAATCCGCTAGCGGTGAAACTTTGCTGAATTTCGTTGGCAACATTAAATATAAATTATTAAATATTTTATAAGTTGCAACATCAGACGTATTTTACATATTTTCTTTTACCACATTAAAGTTTCACATTATACAGCGCAAGTGCTTCTTTGCACTCTCCGAAATACCGTCCACTATTCGACTTTGTATGGCCCTTCACAAATGTTTCTGACATAAAAGACATGCAATGCAAGCTGAACACAATACAAACACGTGTGTTTGTATATATATAAATGCTGTAGAAATGCGGTCATTAAGGAGTATGCTAGGAATGAATCTGAATGAGAGGGTGAGAAATTGTGTGAAAAGAGAAAAGTATGGTTTGCAAGATGACGTTGTAACCAGGATTAAGAAACGAATGCTTCGGTGGTTTGGAAATGTAGAAATAATGAACGAGGAAAGAGTGACAAAGCAAATTTATGTTGCAGAAGTGAACGGCAGAGTCGGGAAGGGACGTCCTAGACGAAGGCTTATCGACCACATTGGCAATATATATATATATATATATATATATATATATATATATATATGTATGTATATATATATATATATATATATATATATATATATATATCATGAACATTATGAGCTTTGTCTCGTCCAACATGTCCCCCGTGGCTTCTGGGAACTACGCTCCATTTTCCAAATCTATTGTAAAGCGCTGCTGACGTAACTATGTAAATGATGAGCTTGAAATATAATACTTAGATACACGTGTATAATATAAAATTGAAAAGATGAACAATTGTGACTCAGGGCATGGGAGCTGCCTTGAAAATCTACAGTATACAAACAACCAGAGGTCGATACCGGGCTGCACTAATGCAATGTTTAAACAAAGAACATATTTATTAATTGCTGCATCTTGCCGAACATCATTTTTACAAACGAAAAAATACTTAACAAAAAAAATATGTAGCAACTAACGGCCACCGACTGAGTATACTCGTAATGCTACAGTAACAGAATTATCGCAGCTGATATTCTCTAGGAGCCACATATTGAGTCGACTCGCGAGCAAGCGCCAGACATAAATTAGTACCTTATTTTTAACTCATTAAGAACTAAATCAAAGTTAACGTTCAATCCAAAAGATATCTATAACATAAAAATGAATCGCTGAATGTGTTGCTAAGCGCGAATCTCGAAAGCAGCTGAACCGATTTCGCTAATTATTTTTTTTAATATTCCTTGAAGTACGAATGGTTCTTAGGGAGAGAAACATTTAAAAAATTGTCTGGAAAAAGTATAAAAACAACACTTTTCTATATTCCCATACAAAAGATTCGTAATAATACTTAAAAGCCAATTTGAACTTTAATACCATACCATAAAAATTAAGTGTAAGGGGGAGGGGTTCCGGGAAGGCAAAATAATTATAATTTTTATTTTTTGAGATAATGTAATTGTTGACTTATCAACTTTCTTATTTCTTTTTTATCTGACTAGCTGACCCGGTGTCCCGAATAGCAGAATAAGTATTGAAAAAAAATAGAATCGACCGTTAGCCGGTACAGGGTCAGCTAGTATGTAATAAATATTGGGTTCATAAAACTAACTAACTCAACTAATTCAATATTTAATGAAAAATCTTTCTATTCTACTCTATTCTGGGACATTAACTTATTATTATTAGGATATTAATATGGCTTTGTTGAAATTCAAGAAAAAAAAGACCATTCATTTATCAATTTGTTGTTGTTTTTAAATAAATAAGTTTTTCTTATAAGATATAGCTAAGGTCACTCCTCGCATTGCATACTAAATCAGTAATTTCGAAGATTAGCGCGGGCAGAAGGCAGACAGAAAAAAAATTTCTTGTCTTAAAAATAATCGTTAAACGTGGTAGAGCCATGCTGCAGCTATATTAGTAGTATAGTTGTAGCACAAATGGGTCGGCTCGACCGGGGAAGGAACACGCTCTCACAGAATACCAGCGTAAAATGACTCAACGATGCTGTGTTTCGTATGGTGAGTGTAGAGAACCGAAGACCCATTTTACTGGAAAAGAGGCATTCCATCTTAGTCCTCACGGGTGAAGACGCATCTGCATTTTGATTCTTTATTGAGGATAAATGTAGATCTCTATGGGTCACAGCAACCACTTACCATCGTATTATTTAAGCTTATTTGCTACGAATTTAATAATACTTTTACTTCTAAAACAATCTCCTTGAACAGTCGGAAGTCATTCAATGAATGGGCGACAGTAGGAGTCCATAAGAGCAGACATAGGTTATGTGAGCTTTACCATGAAAGGTCATATAATCATAGCGTCGAATTTAGGGAATAAATAAAAAATAAAAAATATTTAATACAGTGTGCTCCACATCCAAGTCTTTGCATTTGAGCAACAAAATTAAGAGGTCTTCTAATAAAATTAAAATGACATGTAGTATAATTAATAGCAAACTGGTAAAATGAACTCTCGCTATTCAAACTATCAGTTAAGTGTTAACAACAAATTAATTAAATCAGATCAGGATTTTGCAATGATTTTTGAGAAATATTTTACAGATATTCCGATCTTAACCACTAAGCCACTGAATTCTTCTCCTGCCGTCGCCGAATTATTACTTAAACAAAATGTAAATGCGTGTACAAAGAATTTTACATTTTATAAAGTATCATCAAAAGATATTGTAAAATATTTTAAAACTATTAACGTTAAGAAAACTGCGGATCTGTGGGGAATTCACGTTAAAGTTATTGCGTCTATAACAGATACAATCGCGCATCATTTAGCTACTATTTTTAATACTAGTATCGAATCTGGTGTGTTTCCTGGTTTAATGAAGTATAGTAAAGTAATACCTTTATTTAAATCTGGTAGTACATTAGACCCCACCAATTTTAGACCTATTTCTGTACTACCAACACTTAGTAAGATTTTTGAAAAAAATATTCTTCATCAAATGTTAAATTTCTTTAATATAAATAAATTACTTCATAAAAATCAATTTGGTTTCACAAGGGGTCGCTCGACAACTGATGCCGGTGTTGAGCTGATTAAATATATATTTAATGCATGGGAGAATTCACAGGATGCTTTGGCTATATTTTGTGACCTATCCAAAGCCTTCGATTGTGTTCACCATGAAACATTAATCAGGAAACTTCAACACTACGTTGTAAGAAGTGATGCCCTTAAGTTAATTATTTCATATTTAAGTAAGAGAACGCAAAAAGTTGTCATTGAGAGTATGAGCTCTTCCGGGTCGATGGTACAAATGGGCGTGCCTCAAGGCTCAATTCTCGGCCTCTTTCTGTTTCTTGTATACGTTAATGACTTACCTTACATAGGAGGAGATAACCATGATAAAGTATTATTTGCAGATAACACTTCTTTAATTTTCAAATTAAGTCGACAATTACTAAAATATGACGAAGTAAATAATGCGATATCTAAATTAAATTGGATCAATGTTAATAATTTGCATTTTAATGGCACAAAAACGAAATGTATGAAATTCATGACTCCAAATGTCAAACAATTAAATACTAATGTAATTTTAAATGGGGAAAAACTGAGTCTTGTAGATACCACCATTTTTCTAGGAATCACATTAGATGCCAAACTTCAATGGAGCCCCCATATATCAAAATCAGCAAGCAAATTTAGTTCTGCAGCATATGCTGTTAAAAAGATTAGAAGTATTATCAGTGTTGAAACATCTAGACTAGTTTATTTTAGCTATTTCCATAGCATAATGTCGTATGGTATTTTGCTATGGGGACACGCAGCTGACACTGAAAGTATATTTGTTTTACAGAAGAGGGCCATAAGAGCAATTTATGATTCAAAGCCTAAATAGTCGCTGCGAAAACAAATTTAGGAAATTAATATATTAACTTTGGCCCCTCAATACATTTATGAAAATGTAATGTACGTACACCAAAAATAAAAGTAGTTTTACAAAAATAAGTGATATTCATTCTGTAAATACTAGAAACAGACACAAGCTAGTAGTACCAGTTACTCGTCTCCATCGAATGAGTAATTTATTCTTGGGGCGATGTATACGCTTGTTCAACAAAATTCCAGAAAATATACAAAATTTGACCTGCTCGAAGTTCAAAAACTTTATTGAACTAAGTTTCTATAAAAATCGTTATTATAATATTAAAAAATTCATGGATGATGATAACCCCTGGAAATGAGGTGATCGCTACCAAGCTACTTCTAATTTGTTGTATTGTTAATTGTGTAACATATATAATTGTAAGCTGTAAACAAGTTCCGCCGGGTTTCTTGCTGGATCTTCCCAGGACAGATTTTTTTTCTCGAACCAGTGGTAATTAAACAAAAGAGTGACTTTCAATAAGTATTATAAATAATAATCTATATTGGATTAATAAAGTTTTTGTTTCTGTTTCATCAGGTGGACTGTGTGCTCGTTTGTCACCCTATCCTATAAAAATATTAAGGCATGCAAATAGCTCAGCTCAATATAATGCAGTTATATCAATATTACAGACAGAAACTTTAATTTTATTTTATATATAGATGTATATGTGTATATGTGGAAAATATTTCGTATAAAAGAAAAAAAGTAAAGTCACAGCATATGGCCATCCCCTTTGGTCTCCACCGCCGAGTAAGCGGTAAATCGGCAACACATTAAAAATGGTGCCGGCGGTGTCGGAAGTCGGATTGCTCGCGTACTGTGAAATTTTATTGTAGTTTTTAGTAGCAGAATTCACGATTGATGCACGAATGCATCGGCTTGACCGGGGAAGACTACACTCTCACAGAATACCAGCGCAAATTATCAGCTTAATGCCACAGTGAATAGTTGCTTAATGCGTATGGTGAGTGTGGGACACTGCAAATCCTTTTAATGGAAAAGGGGCATCAATCTAAGTCCTCGGAGGTGGCAACGGATTTGCATTTTCGTTGTTAATCGAGGATAGACGTAAGTGTCTATGGGCCACATCATCCACTTACCATCAGGTGGACTCTGTGGTTGCTTGTCACCCTCATTCTATAAAAATGTCACAAGTTATAAAAAAGTATGTATAATAAATAAAAACTACTTTCAATTGAGCATAACATATTGCACTAACTAGCTCAAGCAAAAACATCCAGAGCCGTAAAAATTATTTGTAGGCCATACAAATACTTTTTCCGTGCGGGATTCGAACCCGCGGCCCTTGGCGGCGCAACTCATTACTGAGCCACTGCGCGACGGCGCTTTCTTGGTTATATGAGGAGGCCTGTGCCGAGCAGAGGGACGTATATAGGCTTCAACTTTACTTTATTAATACTTGCTAAGCTTTCTAAGTTCTATTACTTCGATCTCTCCTTTCAAGTAACAAGCGAATTTCTTTTGTTAAACTATACAAAAGAAGGCTCGTTAAACTTAGCAGTAACCCTATAAGAGCTGATTTTTCAACCGTCAAATAATTTGTTGTCCGTGAAATAAATGATAGCCTGATTGAATATAAAAGTTAAACAATTGAACTGTTTTATTCATACTATGTATCTCTGCGTAATAGACTTAAAAACGAGCTCATCCGCAGTAGAATCAGAGTAACTGCCATTGCCCGAAGAATTAGTATGCTGAAGTGGGAATGGGCCGGCCATATAGCTCGAAGAACCGACAACCGATGGGGAAGAAAGGTTCTCAAGTGGCAGCCTCGTACCGGCAGACGAAGTGTAGGGCGTCCCCCCACTAGATGGAGTGACGACCTGGTATGACATGCAGGAAGTCAATGGATGCAGGTGGCTCGGGACCGTGCTTTGTGGAATCCCTTGGGGGAGGCCTATGTTCAGCAGTGGACTTGTGAAGGGTTGTAATGATGACGATGATGATTTATACTACGAAGAGGTACATAACCGCGTAGTAACGGTATAAGAATATCCACTACGCCATATCGTGCCTCGGGTGTCGTAAGAGGTGACAGATGGAAACGAAGAACATAAAATACCGACTCATTTTATTACGGCCTTGTATTTTTTTTACTTTTGGAAACTTTAAATCTACCGGAATGGAATTTTTACGGAAATAAATCATTATATATGTATCAACATGGTAGAGCCGTGCTAAAGCTATATTACTTGTATAGTTGTAGCACGAATGGGTCGGCTCGACCGAGTAAGGACCACGCTCTCACAGAATACCAGCGTAAAATAGCAGCTTAACGCTGCTGTGTTTCGTTTGATGAGTGTAGAGAACCGGAGACCCTATTTTCTGGAAACGTGGCATTCCATCTTAGTCCTCACGGGTGACAACGCAATCTGCAAGCATTTTGATTCATATTTGAGGATAAATGTAGACGTCTATGGGCCACAGCAACCACTTATCATCAGGTGGACTGTCTGGTCTTTTGTGACCCTATATTCTATAAAAAAAAATATAAATTTGAACATATAAATAGGTACTGTGTGTATCATATTATTTGATAAAACATAAACATTCACGCCTGTCACCCAAAGGGGTAGACAGAGACTACGGACTTCCATTTTGCATGATCCTGACACACCTCTCTCGCCTCCTTTACATCCATATAATATCTATTCATACATGCACGTCGGTTAAGGGTACTATTAATCTTCAATATATTGCCAATTTGGTCGATAAACTTTCATCTATGTCGTCCTTTAGCGACTCCGCCGTTAACCATTGTTTAAGACTTTTTTTTATATTATAGGGTGACAAACGAGCACACAGTCCACCTGATGGTAAGTGGTTGCTGTGGCCCATACACATCTTCATTTATCCTCGTTTGCGAATCAAAATGCAGATGCAATGTCACCCGTGAGGACTAAGATGGAATGCCTTTTTTCCAGTAAAAAGGGTCTCCGGTTCTCTACACTCACCATACGAACCACAGCAGTGTTAAGCTGCTATTTTACGCTGGTATTTTGTGAGAGCGTGGTCCTTCCCCGGTCGAGCCGACCCATTCGTGCTACAACTATACTTCTAATATAGCTGCAGCATGGCTCTACCACTTATAAAAGACTCAATAAATAAATCATAAACATGGCACTAAATCGCTCTTGCCCAATGAATGAATTAAAGCCAATAGACATTTGTAACAACCTTTATAATATTCATTTCGAAAAATCTGCAATAAATAATTAGTTAACTAATTAATAGTTAATTAATTTTAATTACTGTTTCGCAAAAAAACTAAATCCTGGGAAGAATCGGCAAGAACCCGACCGGGACTTTTTCATTTAATTCCATTTAAATGTATATTAAGCAGTTTAACTTTTACAATTGTGTAGCTTTGTAAGACGGTATTTACAATTCGACTCATGTCACTAACAAATATGTAGAATTGTTATATTTATTAGAAAGAGCCCCAGCGTAAACAAGGTAGTTATAGGCTTATTCGTTAGAAACCAAACTATTGCAATAGTATCATCCACAACTCTCACGACACCCACGAGATGAAATTGAGTGATTTGAATCTCTTGCGTGTCTGTTTGAATGTCAAAACAACAGCTTTTTACTAAAATTATAATATAATTTTATGAGCATATTATACGGTACGTATAACAAAAAAAAACAGTTTTTAAAATTGTTGTCTGTCTGTTTGATCCAGCTAACCTCCAAAGTGGCTGAACCGCTTTTAACGGGACTTTCAATAGCTGATAGATGATATAATTAAGAGTATGTAAGGCTACTTTAATTTTAGAAAAATAATTGGGGTTGCGCTAAAAAAATTATAACACATGAAATATAAACGTAAAGAATTACACGCGGACAAACTCGCGGGGAACAGCTATTAACTAATAAAATCTAACGTTATCTTTTAACATAGTAGAGCCACGCTGCAGCTATAGTATGAATGCAGCACACATTGGTCAGTTATACAGGGAATGGACCACGCTATAACAGAATACCAGCGACAGCGTGAAGTAGCAGCTTAATGCTGCTGTGTTTTAAGGAGTCTTTTGCTGCTATCTTAGTCCGCAGTGAGTGCGCTATCGTTGTAAGTATTTATTGGCCGTAACATTCACTTACCATCAGGTGGACTGTGTTACACGTTTGGCACCCTTACACTATAAAGAAAGTTTGCTGTCACGGTCCTCCCGGCAGATATTAATATCATAGTTGATGGTAGGACTGTCATTAATGAAAACCAATAACGAAATTTGAAACAAAATAAAAAATAAAAAGGCACACGCAGTACACAACTCACACAGAGAAACAACGAAGTGTTTACTATACGCGCACACGTACACAAGAGAGTCAAGAGCGGTGGCGTAGAGGGGGCATGGCGGTATAAGATAGCGTCACGCCGTTTGCCGTCACGGCTTACGAGTCGGTTTTACTGTCAAAGCGCACCAGTAGATGTTTTACATCAAAAACATTTGTTTTAAATTGACCGGAAGTGCCCATGGACTGCAATAGCCACTTACCATCAACTGAACTGTAATAAGAAGGTTTAACTTACTTACTTACTTATCTTCACGCACAATCCCTGACGGGGTAACCAGAGAGAACAGATCGCCAAGTGTCACGATCCTTACATACCTCTTTCGCTTCTTTCAGATTCATTAACTTCTTCATACATGCACGTCTAGGTATCCGAGTACTCTTGGCCCTAACCTCTTCGAGCAATTTGCTCACAAGGTCTTCGAAAGTTAGTCTCGGTCTACCTCGACACCTTTTAATATTAACTTTTGCGCTATATATTTTCTTCACCATTCGGTCTTCACTCATTCACTCAACGTGCCCAAACCATCGAAGCACGCCCTTATCAATTTTTGTGATAAGATCATCTTTCAAACCTGCCATATTGCGAATCTCTTCGTTTCGCTTTCGGTCGGCCATGGTAACGCCGCACATTTTACAAAGAGATCGCATCTCCACTGCATTCAACTTGCTTTTATGTAATAACAGTTTAGTGTAATATAAGACATTTTATTAGATTATATCTCAGTTAAACTGAGTCTTGCGAATAATTTCCCGTGCCACAATATTACCATCCCTGATCTAAAAGAAGCCTGTCAACATATTAAGGAGAAATGTTAAAGGCAGTTTTATTAGTGTTGCTGATGCATGTAATATGCTCATATATCTTAAAGCAAATAACCGAGACAGTCTCTCACGAATGACATTTTATTATGTTTAAAATACAGATTTAACACGAATGTATTTTCCATGTTGTTTATGTTAAGGAATAAGTCTTTCCGTAAAAATAAAATCGTAGTGTCGGTCTGTATTATAGGAATAACTGCGTTTTCTGGAGCTGAGCTGATTTGCATGCCATTACAATATGAATAACTAACTAAAAAAATTGTCTGTCTCTCTGTCCAGGCTAATCTTCGAAACGATTAAGCCGATTGTAATGAAACTAGACAAACAGATAAGAGCAATGTCAAGAGTAATTTAGGCTGTACTTTAACAGAAAAAAATAGTTTTTTTGAGAAATCGAAAAATGTATACCATATAATATGTATGTTTTGCATCGTTATCTTAAATCTAATAAAATGCCACATCAATAAACCAGGCGAAGCCGGGACGGGTCGCTAATAAATGATAATTATTATAATTGTACGTGGTAGAGTCACGCTGGAGCTATATTAGTTGTAGCACGAATGGGTCGACTCGACCGGGGTAGCACCGCACTCTCACAGAATACTAGCGTAAAATAGCAGCTTGATGCTACTGTGTTTCATATGGCGTAGAGAACTGGAGACCCTTTTTATGGGATACAAGGCATTCCATCTTAGTCCTCAGGTGTGACAACGTGTCTGTGTTTTGATTCTTAAACGTGGGTAGATGTAGATGTCTATCGGTTACAGCGTCCACTTACCATTAGTTGGGCGTTACTTCGTTTTGATCTGTTTGTAAAAATATCACACAATACAGCAGGTATTAAATATGGCGGAGTTCTGTACTTGAATGTTGTTCTCTTTTGATTTAATACTTTTAGCCTATGGTGATGAAACTTTTATTTCGCAGTGTATTCTAGATATTGGGCGTTACTTCGTTTTGATCTATTTGTAAAAAAAATCTCACGATACAGCGCGTATTAAATATGGCGGTTTTCTGTAGTTGTATGTTGTTCTCTTTTGTATTTAATACTTTTAGGCTATGGTTAACAAGTTTTAGGATTACTCTTGTTGGTGATAATACAATCGGTACTATGCATACGTTTCCTTGTCTCCGAATTTTACTAACTCCGTCTTGGAGATCTGCAAACTGCATATTTTATTATTATGTTTGTCTCCTCGAGATTAATTTGGTATTTTTCAAGCCTTAGCCATGAACCTCAGATAGAGGAAGGATCAGACTCCTGACTCACAAATACATAATTACCTAAAACTTTTGACAATATTGTTACTGCATGAATTGCTGCTTGTGTCTGTGATATTTATATCGATATAGGAGTCTAATTTATTGCAGTATTTATGTAGATTTTTATTGATCTTTCCTGTGGCACCAATCACTATTGGTATGGTTCAGGAAGTGTTTTCCAAAGTCGGATTATTTCAGTTCTCACCGGTACTGTTACAGCCTATTAAAGTCCACTGCTGAACATCGGCCTTCCCCATAGATTGCCATAGTTGCCACGCTTGGCAAGCGTTTTTAGTCGTTATTAGGAGGACGCTGCTGCCCATCTCCTGAATTGTTTATCTCTGTCGCCTCTTACGACCCACGGGATAATATGGGGTAGTAGATATGCTTACACCGCCATTACACGGTAAGTTTTAGTTATTAGCACATGTACTAAGTTTCTCTATTTCCTAATTTTTATTATTATTATTATTAAAATAAACGTCAATATTAATCACTTGACGACTGACGGCGGACAGTCTCTAAAACCGTCGCAAACCTCGCGTCACTTGACAAATTACTAAAGTTATTGCCCGCTTCTTTTACAACCAGTAAAGCTGACGAGTCTGATGGAACTGTTTGCTATTTAACTAGTGTCGGCACGTTCAGTCGTTTACAGTTTTAGAGTTCTTACAAATGGTAAAAAGGTAACAAATGAGCTCTCTATCTGTTAAGTGGATACTATCGCCCAGACATAGGCGTTATGTATTCTTGAAAATGTGGATGCATTGTCATTCCTAAGCACTAAGATGGAATGCCGATGAGCTAAATTTATTAAACCTTAATTCAGCCAATGGACGCCTGCAACGAGCTTCAAGCGTTGTCACCACAGATCAGTAAGACACTGAGTTGGAATGCCAGCCTGTAATTGTACTCTATAGGTCCTTTATACCCGGCCACATGAGCGCGCGCACTGATAGTTGGTAGACATATGAAAGAGAGCTACTCAGACAGAATCCTTGGCACAAACGAACCCTTCAACTCCTACCTCCTAGTATGTTCTAACTTCCTAGTATTTTGTATCACAGTTGTGATGAACCGTTGACCGTTTAAAGAGAATAGTTCCCGAGTGGTCTCAAACCGCATGTGGTTGTAGGGCCTGCTTTTGTATACCTTATTAAATATAATTACAATATAATAAAGTATACGCTATAGTTTTAGATTTTAATGGAGTAAGGGTGATAAACGAGCACACACTTCACTGGATGATAACCCATAGATAACTATATCAATGCTTAGTTATGAAAAAAATATAGACGCGTTGTCAACCCTAACATAGAATGCCTCGTTTCCAGTAAAAGGGTCTCTGATTCTCTACACTCACCATAAGAAACACAGCAGCATTAAGCTTTTTTCAGTTATTTTACGCTGGTTATCTGTGAGAGCGTGGTCCTTCTCGGGTCGAGCCGAGTCGAACTGCAACTGTAATATAGCTGTAACTGACCCCTACCACGTTTAAATAGTTGCTGGTTAGCAGAACCGGAATTAAGAGCGTTTTCGAAGGAAAACTTAGCTAAGTGTAAATAAAAGCCTATGTAAATAGAAAGTCACAAATATGCCCTGTTCATCAGGTTTAGGAGCCCACCCGCGGATTAAAACTTTTTTTACTTATTATAAGACAGTTGGCCAAACACACAAATGCTACTCAATTTTCAAATGTCGTTAAGTTTAGTAGTGTAACAGTCACTTTGACTTAAGTGATAGAGATAGCACGAGACTTAACGGCATGTTAAAATTGGGCAGCATTTGAGTATTTGGTAAGACTATTACTTAGTACCTACTTTTTATATTACACACACACACACACACACACGCACACACACACATGCATACACTCACACATTCACACATTCACACACACACACACACACACACACACACACACACACGGGCGCGCGCGCGCGCGCGCCCACACGCACACTAATACAAGTAATGTCACTCGTTTGTTTCACTATACATTTATATTAAATTAAATATATTAAATAGCGTTGAGCCGCTATTTTACAAGCGTTAAATAGCCGCTCAACACTGCTGTATTTAATATGGTGAGAGGAGAGAACCGGAGACCATTATTACTGAAAATGTTGAAAAAGGGGTGACAACACATGTGCATTTGATTTGGTAATGTAAGTAGATATAGATATAGATTTTTATGGCTCCCATCATCCACTTACTATCAGTTGGACTGTGTGCTCGTCTGTAACCCGTATACTAAATTAAAAAGTCTAGTGAGCCGCCCCGCCCTCGGTGCGATGTCGCATTATTTAGATTGTAAAGCAATTATAAGTTACTATTTATTTTATTAATTTTCCATTTCACAAAAAATATTTTCCAAAGTTTTGGATAAAATAAGATCACTCACGGCATTGCTCTAGGTAAATCTTTTTATGAAATTTGATCGTAACTGGTTCAGCCATTCTCCTGAACTCGATAAAAGGCAGTAGTTTTGATATAACAGACAAATAGTTCAGTTTTATTTTGTTTGTATAGTTCATATAAGTCATAAGTAATAATTTAGTCGTTACTGTATTTATTAAAATTCATGAAAATCCCTCCAATATTAATATATTTTTTTCTTTTTTTCTTTATTATCTTACTTTAAAGAAGTAATGATGAAGACAAAGATGGTGAAAGGCCCTGACTTAGGCTAAACTTTAATAAATTGGTAAGTTTAAGACTGTGGTCAGGTGATCTGAAATAATAACAATATTACCTAGTTTTCTTATGTATATTTTAGATAAAGAAGTTGAACTTCAAAAATAGGCTGTAATGAGTAAGTTAATGAAAAAAAAACTCCTACCTTTTTAAACCAGCCGTCGGCAATCGCTTGCGGTTCGGAGGGTGTTTCCGCTTGGATTTCGTTCTTGAAGAAGTCTGCCAGCTTACGCGCCTGGACTAGGGCATGCTTCTTCTGAGAGTACTCGAACTCGTTGAACAGGTACTTGTTTATAAATTCGGGCGCCGTTATCCCTAGGACAAAAGCAAGAGTAAAATAACAACCTATATGTTATATAACACATAATATGTTGAAATAGTGTGAAATAAATTAAAATAATTTTTCTTCACCATTTGCTTATACTGCTTATTCTGAACCTTCTTTGCACATTTCACCGGTTATTGCAAAATAACTCTGTATTTTCTTCTTTTTGTAGGATAGGGATGATAGATGCGTCGTCACCCGTGAGGACCTAGATGGAATGCCTCTTTTCCAGTAAAAAGGGTCTCCCGTTCTCTACACTCACCATACGAGACGCAGCAGTGTAAAGCTGCTATTTTACGTTGGTAATCTGTGAGAGTGTGGTCCTTCCCTGGTTGAACCAACCCGTTCGTGCTACAACTATATTACTAATATATCTGCGGCTATACCACGTATAAGATTTAGTTAACCACCACCGCGCGTTAGTACATAATGCGTGTAGGCGTACTTTTTGTCGTTTTCTTAGATAAGCGTAATGCAGCTGTTTCCTAGGTTGAATGTAAAAACTGGACACCCTCACCGGCCCATTTTCATAATCAAGCAAGAAGTTCTCTTGGGACTGAGAACATGTTTATTTGAACCGCCCAGTCAACATAACTAGCCAAGCTAGATTCACAACAATGAGACGCATATTATAGACTATAGTTTGTACTTCAGTCTATTATTAACATTGATTTTAAAAGGATTTAGAAAATTATAATAAAACAAAATGCAATCGTAAAATTAAAAAAATTCCATTGAACTGTATTTCAGTCACGGCGCTCGGTCGCAACGAAGATTAGCTATCTGCGTAGGAAAGGATTATAGTACACATGGGTGCGCTTAAACACAGACTCTCACTTTCATAGTCCACTGCGAGAGCAATCCGACACAAACGGAAAGAAATCAGGCGCAGGACCAACGGTTTTACATGCTTTCCGCGATTAAACACCGTAAATTTCCTGACCCCGTGCTGATTTTGAGGTTTTCTTGACAGAACAATCTTTTAGCTGATTTTTTACCCGACCCGGGCATTGAACCCAGGGACACTAGATCAGCAATTGCGCTTACGACCACAAAATTATCGAGGTAGTAGGTATAAGTCGGAATACAATATAGCCGTATTATTTGTAATCGCGGCAAAGATTTTCCTTTACCTTAATCATCTCTTTGTTATTTACGGAATGCTTTGATTTAAAATTTAGTGAAATCATTAATATTTCATGAATAAGTCACGCCAAAAAGTAGATATTCTAAATAATAACAGAATTGGCATGAATGGTGATAAGTATTAAAAATTACATTACATTATTTAATTCACTTTTTAATAACATAGAAAGGCTATAGGAGAGTTTTACATACGGGTACATCTAATTTATAAAAATGGATGTTTGTTTATTCGTATTATATGCGCTGCCACTGCCACCATTCAGCAGATTGCGCTAAAACTTTATCAATTAATTGCTTGCACTTGCGAGAAGTTATAGATATAATACAATTAACTGATAATGGATGGCACGTGTACCGATAAATTTAATTTAAAGTCATATATCATTCAATTTCAATGAATATAATATCATTCCTAATTAAGCAACAATTTTTTATATGTGGTAGAGACATGCTGCAGCTATATTATGGTTGTAGCACGAATGGGTCGGCTCGACCGGGGAAGGACCACGCTCTCACAAAATACCAGCGTAAAATAGCAGCTTGACGCTGCCGTGTTTCGTATGGTGAGTGTAGAGAACCGGAGACCCTTTTTACTGAAAACGAGGCATTCCATCTTAGTCCTCACGGTTGACAACGTATCTGCATTTTGATTCGTAATCGAAGATAGATGTAGATGTCTATGGGCCACAGCAACCACTTACCATCAGGTGGACTGTGTGCTGGTTTGTCACCCTTATCCTATAAAAAAACAATATAAGTCTTCCAAATTTAAAACGATATTTCCACAACAATTTCTTCTGCGACTGCAACGCGCCGGGCCAACTAGTTATTTATATTTATAACTTATTGTACCGGTACTTGACCACATGCTACCTAGTGGCAAGGTTCGATATATCCCTAGATGGTAATTAGTACTGTAATAGCGTAACAAAAGCCTATTCAGTCTTGCCTTGAAGACACCCATGAGGAGGGAGGAAATAATGCCTAAACACACATGCGCAATAGGGCAATATTAAGATGCTCTTAAGTCTCGTGCTGTCTCTATCACTTTAAGTCAAAGTAAATGTGACACCATGAGACTTAACGACAACTTAAAACAAAAACGGAAAGACGGATGCTGGCAAATTATTTCAAAGCTTTGCTGTACGCATTACAAAAAATGAAGCATACCAAATATACCTTAATGTCTTTAAATACAAAAACATGAACATTAACACTCACGCCTGTCACCCAGGTGGGTAGGCAGAGACTATGGACTTCCATTTGACACGATCCTGACACACCTCTCTCGCTTCCTCCACATTCATATACATACGCATACACGCTCATCGGTTAAAGGTTCTCTTAATTTGGCCCATTTTCAATATATCGCCAATTTGGCCGATAAACTTTCGCCTAGGGCGTCCTTTCCAGACTCTCCCGTTCACCTGTGCAACATAAATTTGCTTTGTCACACTTTCCTCATTCATTCTTTCTACATGACCAAACCACTGAAGCATTCCTTTCTTAATCCTGGTTACAACATCATCATGCAAATCACACTCTTCTCTTATCACACAATTTCTCATCCTGTCATTCAGATTCAGCCCTAACATAGTCCTTAATGACCGCATTTCTATAGCATTTATTCTATTCTCGTGCTTCTTCTGTCACACCCAACTTTCACTACTATACATTAAATTAGGGACTAACACAGCATTGTGAATTGCCATACGTACCTTTTTGGACACATTCTGACGTAGTGGCATCTTATCCTTCCGTTTCGTCTCATTTACACAACGCACATCTATTCCTCTATCATACATCGTATCGCATATTTCATCCATCTTATCATTCATTGCTCCACATACATTCAACGTAGCCAGATTGGTTTCCGCAGTCCACTTTTCGCACCTCCTGGGGGCATAACGTGATGGGTGGCGAACCTCGTCGCCAGTTTTCTTCTCGGAGATTATTTGCACCCCTGGTCCATTAAAGGGGCGCTGGGAACTCGAGGCCATTTTGTTACAATTTTGCCTCATGGTGCGAAAGTAGGGGGTGGTATTTTTTACCCCGCTACCACACGGCGAGGAGCCGAGTCTGTTCCTTTGGCTTTGTTGCGTGTTTAGCATTTGGTGGTCGAAGCCTACGGATGCGAGCTACTCATCCCACTTTAAATAATACGATCGTATTTAATATAAGAAAACGATAAAAATACACAGTTGTTCGACGCCGAAGCTGTACAAGGGCAATCGGGAATTCTCGTTATCTGAACTTCGCATTGATAATGGACGAGTGCGACGCGGCAACGGTTTACACGAGCAGTTGATAAATACTCGTAAGTTCCATTATACGAAATTACGTAATATAAAAATTGTCTTTTATATTACGTTATTTCGTACTACGTAATATAATTTTATAAAGCCATGTTGCAGCTATATTATGGCTGTAGCGTGGGTGAGCTCGACCCTGGTAGGGCCACGGAGCTCCAGTATATCAGCAGCAGCAGGCTATATCAGCGTGATATAGCAGTTTAATGCTGCTATATCACGTGTTTCGTACTATGAGAGTAGAAAACCGCAGACACATTTTACTCGAAACGATTCCATCCTATTCATTTAGGGTGACAGCGCATCTGAATTTTGATTCTTAATCGAGGACAGATGTAGATGTCTATGGGCCACAGTATTCACTTACCAGGTGGACTGTGTGCTCGTTTGTCATCCTTATTATATAAAAAAACGCATTTAAATTTCAGACATAATTTAATATTATTTCCTCTAGACAGAATTTCGGTCATAGGTCTAGGCAACTGCACAGGACAGTTTTTTATAGCATTAGCGTGACCAACGAAAACAATACACCTGATGATAAGTGGTTACTGCGGCCCATACACCTATCCTCTATTACAAGTCAAAATGCAGATGCGTTGTCACCCGTGAGGACTAAAATAGAATGCCTCATTTCCAGTAAAAAGGGTCTCCGGTTCTCTACACCCACCATACGAAACATAGCAGTGTTAAGCTGCTATTTTACGCTGGTATTCTGTGAGAGCGTGGTCCTACCCTGGTCGAGCCGACCCATTCGTGCTACAACTATACTACTAATATAGCTGCAGCATGACTCTACCACGTATAAAATTAGTATTATAATTTACACTCTCTATTCCTCCAATGTCATAGATCGATGAAACGGCAATCTGAAAATCGGGAGCAGGACCGAAGGCTATACGTGCTTTTCGAAACACAAGAGTTGAAATACCGCCGACTTCCTGACTCTGAGCTACAATTGAGAATTTATTAATAGAAAAATCCAATGACTAATTTAGGTTCGACCTGGGATTTCTGGGACCACATAATCATTAGCCAACGAGGCAGTCAAGCAATACAATACGACAGATCATGGCTAAGACACAATACCTTAAAACATAACTACTGGAATTCGCTAGGACCAGAGTTACTGACCTACAGACCTGTAAACTGAGTCAGTAGTGGGTGCGCTATGCTGCACGAAGAATCGGCAATCGATGGGGAAAAACGAGAGTAAATTGGTCCACACTAATGATGTAAAGACTGTAAGAAGATCTGGTAAGACATACAGGAAGTCAATGGATGTAGGTCGTAAGTGGCCCAGTACCAAACTTTTAGGTTCTAGCAGTGACTTCAAGTCTTTCAAGTCTGCTGTATCTAGTGAAGCACACCGTGTTGTACAAATGTAAGAATATTCACTGCCCCATATCATCCCGTGGCTGTCGTAAAAGGTGACAGAGGCAAACAAATCAAGAGATAGCCGGCAGCGTTTTTCTAATAACGCGTTTAATTATGTACGTATTTCCGTAATAAATTTCAGCAAATATCACCTGTACGCAGATGATGTCCAGCTGTATCAGTATTTTAGTGTATATGACCTAAATGCATCATTTGATCAAATGAATTTAGATCTTGCTGCAGTTCATCAGTGGGCAAGCTGTCATGGACTAATATTAAATCCTGCCAAAACACAGGTTATAATCATAGGCAGCAGAAAAATTACATGTCGACTCGACTATCAACATCTACCTAAGGTCATTCTAAGCGGTATAGATTTAAAATATGCTAGGCAGGTTTAAAACGTCCGCTTAATTTTGGCTGACGACCTAAGCTGGGTGTCACAAGTTAATGAGGTCAGGAAACGAATTTTTAGCACAATGCATTCATTAAAGCTCTGGCAAAAGTTTATCATTCAGTCGGCCAAAGTTACACTAGTCAACTCTCTGTTGCTTCCTATTTTAGATTATGCTGATATTGCTTATCCAGATATAATTGAGGAACTGCTTAGCAAACTCGACTGCGCAAGTTTGATCATATATCACAATTTCGCTCAAAGCTTAAGTGGCTCGACATCTGTTTTCGCCGGAACACACAACTTCCAACCACTTTGTATGGTATTCTTTACAATCCTTGTTCCCCAACTTATCTGAAAGAGCATTTTTGCGCGATGCGTTCGATGACCAAAAAAACTCTAACTATCCCGTTGCATAAATCTACATACTACTCAGATTCCTTTACGGTATCATCAATTACACTTTGAAATAACCTTCCACGAGATATAAATGATGCTCCCTCAATAAATACATTTAAACGTAAGGTTGAGGCACATTATTTAAAATTACTTGATTAATGTAATTGGTTTATATAATATTATAATTTCCTATACTAGATTGTATGTATTTTATTGGTATAGTATGTATTTTTGTTTATATTTATATATACATTCATATATATTTTATATATATATATATATATATATATATATATATATATATATATATATATATATATATATATATATATGTATATGTGGGTGTATATGAAGTGTAAATATGTATAAAGTAACATGTTTATAATACATTATTGAATAATATTTGAAAATAAGTTAGTTCTTTTTACCACACTACCAAAGGTTAGCTGGCAGACAATGCCTTTTTGGCATTAAGTTCGCCGTTGTACCAAATGTTTGTTTGTTTAAGTGCAATAAGGAATTTTCTATCTATCTATCTAATAACGACCTGCTAACAGCAACTTTAGCAAATATCCCCATTGACATTGAGGAATTCTACCTATCTGTAATGTTAACGGTAACGGAATCTCATTCGCTTCAAAGCAAATTCCTAATTTATGTTAAAGATCAGGATGTAGGAACTCGTGAACAATTTTGTAAGCATATTATATAATAAATAAATCTTCCACGAAGCCGTGTGCAAAGCAACTTTCACATAATTCAATCTAGGTAAGTACAAAGCCTTGTAACAAACGGAAGTAGTGCGGCGCTTCTAATATCCTCCGTCTTGAAATCAAAAAGTATGCAACTGTTGCGCTCAGCACTCCCGCTGCATTCCAGATACTTATATCCGGTGATACAGATATCCGGTGCCGTATTTTATATTTATTTATTTAGCCTTTAATCTTACACTGTACTTTTATATGACTGCCTTGTTGGTTTATAGTGGTCGTAATACGTTCCGTCCCAAGTTCGAATCCCGGGTCACTGGAACGGTTAATTGAAACACTAATTTTATGATTAGACAATGACCGTAGAATTCTGTCATGAGATAAAAAAGAAATTAAAAGTTTCCCATAAGATATTCTGTCCCATGTCAAGCTCAAAACAAAAATAGAAAAGTTTAATTAATACAAAAACCTATATATTTATTACTTACTAGCTGGTACCTGATGCGTTGCTAACACAGAAGAAATTGTGGCGGGGAGAAGGGAAAGGGGAGATCTCCCGCCGGGCAAGGTGTTCTGCCCGGGTAGCGGCCAACGCTCCGAGTGGTAGTTCGGAGCTTTTATATATATATATATATATATATATATATATATATATACTGCTTTAACTTGGGAACTTTGTTAGCGCAATTTAGGCTTCGATGTGTTCCGCTTGTGGCGCGACGACAGCGCCGCCAAATTACCCCCCTGCTCAGACCGGAGGTCGATAGTACAGTCTGGATGTCGACGAATTTGCAAGTGCCAGGGAAATGCCTTCTAAGTCTGCGGTGAGTCGAGAAGAAGGCAAGTAATCTGCGAGAGTGCCGTGAAGCAGAGGCGAGCAGTGAGTCTCTGAGCCGTGCCGAACACTGTAGCGCAGAGAGTAGCTTTAAGGAACAGGAAGCATTATTATTTCAGTACTGCGATGAACCTTTGTAAAGCTAGATGGCTTGCAGAATGTGAAGACTGCAGACACCATCTGCACGAGAGTGAATGAATGGGGTACTTGCAGATGATGAAGATTTGAAGTTTTAGTTTCCGAAGGTTATTGGTTGCATGTTCAGATCACGTCTGGTGTTCACCACTATGGCGGATGGAAGGAAAACGCAAGATCTCCCGCCGGGCAAGGTGTTCTGCCCAGGGAGCGGGCAACGCTCCGAGTGGTAGTTCGGAGCTATTATATATATACTGCTTTAACTTGGGAACTTTGTAAGCGCGATTTAGACTTCGATGTGTTTCGCTTGTAGCGCGAAGACAGCGCCGCCACAAAATAATTGTGGAAATGTCGCTTTACATTTGGAAGAGTCACATTGTTTAATTAGGGATGATAATCCTGATTTAGTGAGGTCTTTCTAGACCTTCCTCTCGTCAATAACTGTACCCCTATTATATTTCTTCTTGACGTTTGATTCATCATTATCATCATCATCATTACAGCCCTTCACAAGTCCACTGCTGAACATAGGCCTCCCTCAAGGAACACCACAATGCACGGCATTTCATTTCGCTTATCGGCACGCGGTTGCCACTCGAGAAACTTTCTTCTTCTTTGGTCGTCGATTCTTCAAGTTATATGACCGGCCCATTGCCACTTTAGTTTATTGATCCATTGCTGATGAGAAATTATATAAATTAATTGAAATATTTAATGCAATGCAATAAACGGGGCATCATTTGCATTTTATTAGAGTTCATCTTTAAAAATAAAATTCCTCTAAAACTAGACGTAAGAGTCAGTGCCACGTTGATCATTTTTAAACCTAGGAAATAATTTCGGGTCTGTCACTCTTACTACAGTTTAAAAGCTTTAGGGCTTCATCTTAAATTTAAAATGTCACGCTTCTACAATAAATGTCAAAATTTCCAACTTATAAATGATTTGTTGCGTAAATAAGAAAATTATTTAAAGTTGGTGATTTTACATTATTACATCTACAAAAACTTGAAAGCACCACTGCAACCGATGTCAAACTTAGAACAGCCTGTATTTCCGCAGGATGGTCTGGTCATTCTGGTTCTACTGCGTATATCCTCATTTCTAAGTTTATCACGCAGAAAACCCCCGAGCATAGTCCTCTCCATAGATCGCTGATCGACCTTGAGTATCCTCATACTACCAGTAGTGAAGGACCACGTTTCAATGCCATAAATCATCACTGGCAACACGCACTGCTTGTACAGACTCGTTTTCAAGTTTTAGGTATACCTGTGGTATATTATATATAATGGTAAAAGTAAAAAAAAAATACTTTTAATAAGAATGCCTTCTATTCTTTATTGAATAAAAGTTATTATTTTCTATTCTACAAAACCACTACGACGGTCACAGAATTCGCTTCACATATGTATGCATGTAAATATGTTATCATTATAAAATTATTATGTTTCGAAGCATCTATCGTCGGTAATAAAATATTTTAATTAAACATGACAAAATCCGTTAAATTACTGTTATTAAATGAGGGGGATTCGCGTAAATATGAGAAATCATTAGATACAAGCGTTAAAATAAAAAAAATTGTACAACCAACTTCAATAGTCTAAGTCAATTAAATACGCATTATCAACTCGAAAAACTACTGGTCAGATCTTGATCAAAATATAGGACCACATTAGAATCACCAGCTTTCAAATAAAAAAGAAAGAATCATCATAATCGTACATAAAAAATACAGTCGAATTGAGAACCTTCTCCTTTTTTGAAGTAGTTTGGTAGAATAATATCGATCGTAGATAAAACCGGTTATTCTTTTTATATTCAAATAAACATAAAAGGATAAAAGATAAACAGATGCCATCAAAAACATAACTTGTAAAAAAAAAACACGTCTCGCAATTCAGTTCTTCTACCGTAAAATGTTGTGAGATCCATGTAATACCAAGTCGGTTAATTTATTCAGTCCCTACTTAAGGGTCCTTCTATCTTAAGTTATTACGTAATTAGCTAACTTAACTTAATCTTATAGTGACCATATCAATATTAAAAATCTTTTATGTTTTAAATAAATAAATTGACTCGCTCTATGCTCGGGGTTTCTTTGCGTGATAAACTTAGAAATGAGGATATCCACAGTGGAACTAGACGAACGACATAGCCCAACTGATTAGTTAGCTGAAATGGCAATATAGCCGGCCATATAGCTTAAAGAACCGACAACCGATGGGGAAAAAAGGTTCTCGAGTGGCAGCCTCGTACCGGTAAGCGAAGTGTAGAGCAAACCCTCACTAGATGGAGTGACGACCTGGTAAGACATGCAGGAAGTCGATGGATGCAGATGGCTCAGGACCATGGTGTGTGGCATTCCTTGGGGGAGGCCTATGTTCAGCAGTGAACTTGTGAAGGACTGTAATGATAATAATTATGAATTTCTTTTTATTATGCGTTGTATAATATAAGTGACTAATAAATTATTCATTCAGTTATTCAATCCGACATAACATTACCAACGGAATGCACGAGGCACTATGATTATGATCAAATTGTGTTAACGTAGTTAAAATTAGTCGGGCCTACTTCATAAAGATTCTAGGAGCAGCGCAGTTTCAGCATTCCGTATTCTATCGTCGAGCGTGTTCACTGCACTCAAGAATCTTATGATTACATACTTTTACACATAATTTCTGCACTGTATGTTGTCGTTTCCTTCCATAGATAGAGTTGCCAGGCGTTCGGATAAAGTCAGACTTAGGCTTTTCGGCATCCTTTAAACTGGAACCCTCCCCAACGACGTCCTAAATTGTATTAGACCTAGATTTAGTGAGGATTAGATTTGGTGAAAATTAGTTACTTTAGAAAAAAATTGTGATTTAATACTTTAGGAGATATAGCCCTTTTTGGTAGGATTCTAACTTGAATTCAAGCTTTTGGATGCGTGTCGGGCCTAATAAGACAGTATCCGGCCTGTTGACTGTCTCGTTGGTCTAGTCATCGTAAACCAGATTACTGGTCATAAGGTCTCATTTAGAATCCCGGGTCGGGCAAAAATCAAATATTCACAGTTTAAATTATTGTAAATATAATCATTAACCGCTTTTTAAGTAGATTCCTAATTATTGTCAAAGTTTGTTTGCTATTTTTTTCTTTTTTGTTATAGTATACGACTTTGTGTTTTTGTCTCTGTCCTCTTCTTAGTCTAAGTTTGGTAGAAAGCCTGTACGACTTTCGTTCGGCTTTTCCCATTTAGTCGGTCACACAATCGGTCGGCTCGATCCGCGAGCGAGTTCTGTCGGCGGTCCCACGATCCCCCCCCCCTCCCCCCACGCGCCGCACATACTTAGAAACTTAACTTAACTTTCAAGACTTTTCTTACCGTTGTGCCAGTGTCACGTAATAATGAATTATATTTTATCATTACTTGTTTAAAAACTTCTTAACTTTATGTTGATGCGTCACATTGCGAAGTTTTTGAGAGATTTGACGTCAGCTAGAGCACGCAGATATTCGATGACGGCAGTATCTCAAGCTGCCTAAGAATACATATCTTGAGCTTCATATCACCATCGGACCACTTATGCCATCGTGTCTACTAATAGTTCACATGTAATACACAAAATTAAACCACTTTTACGTAAGTATCAAAATCTACTTCAAGTCATTATTGATACCATAAGACAAGAGCTGCAATTTGCCGGCGGTCAAGCTGTTGTGCCGCAAAGATCCTAAGAAGACTTATTCGTTAAACTGTGTTGTTTATTTCATTCGAAGTTTATATTATTCAGTGATAAAGGATCAAAAAAGCCTATAAAAATAAAAATAAAATAAAATAAAATAAAAAAGCCTTTTATTTCTTGCTTCAAAGTAGAAATTTACAATTTTAAAACAGTGTGCATGCAAAAAAAATAATTAATCTAGTGTTACAAAAAAAAAACTTAGTATTTTGGTATATATTACTTTTAATAGTTAGGAATATAACGTTTATTTAGTAAGGAATATACTTAATTTTGATAGATAGATATGTAATAGAATAATATAGAACAAGATAATTTATCTTCTTACTTCTAGTAGTTGTCTTAGACAATTATAACAATGCATAATGAAAGTTTTTTTTGTTTTTGTACAATTGCAAGAACCCCTCTCAACGGAGGGTAAAGGCCTCCTCCAGAGATGACCATTGTTTTCTGTCCTCTGCTACTCGCATCCAGTGGGTACCTGCTATTTTTATAATGTCGTCTGCCCAGCGCGCAATTGGCCTACCCCTTTTCCTTTGGCCCAATGGCCCTACCCATGATGTGGTCTTTATGGTCCAGCGATTGTCAGTAAGTCTGGCTACATGTCCAGCCCATCGCCATTTTAGCTTCTGTGAGTAGCTGAGAGCGTCAATGGCTTTTGTTTTCTGTCTTATGGTAGTGTGGCGGATTTTTTTGATCTTCTTAATCTTCAAAATGCTTCTTTCCATACTTCTTTGACTTCTTATGATCTTATTTTTTATTTTCCTAGTATATTTCCATGTTTGACAGGCGTATGTTAGTGAGGGAAGTAGACAGTTGTTCATGACTTTGCTTTTTAGCCTTATGGGCAAGTTGCTTTTTGGAATCTCTTTGAGGCTCCAGAACTTCTTCCAAGTAATGTTGACTCTTCTCTCTACTTCTTGTTCGTTGTTGTGTTGGTTAAATGAAATTTGTTTACCCAGATAAATGTATGTATCAACATAGGTTAAAGGCAGATTTTTGAGATATATAGGTATTTTAGTGTGATTTGTCATGATATTAGTTTTATTTAAGTTGATTTCTAAGCCTACTTTACTACTTTCTTCATGTAGAGAGTTTATCATCACTTGTAGTTGGTTTGTGCTTTCTGATAGCAGAACTATATCGTCAGCAAATCTGAGATGACTCAGGTAACAACCGTTTACGTTTATGCCGACTTTCTCCCAGTTTAGTTTGCGAATGATGGACTCTAGCACTGCTATAAAGATTGTTGGTGAGACTGGGTCTCCTTGCCTTACACCTCTTTTTATTTGTATGATTGGCCCAGTGGTCTCCAACTTCACTCTACTATTACTGTTATCATAGATGTTTTTTAGGACTTGTATGTAGTCCAATGCCACTTCTTGAGAGAGTAGAGCTTCCCAAATCGATGAGTGGAGTAGAGTATCGAAGGCTTTTTGGTAATCAATAAAGACAGCATAGAGTGGTCTGTTGAACTCTTGGAATTTTTCTATTATCATCTCTAGCGAATGTATATGGTCAACAGTGGAAAAACCTCGTCTGAAGCCCGCCTGTTCTATAGGTTGGAAGTTTTCTGTGGTTTCTTTTATTTTTTTCTCAAGTATGGAGGAGAAAAGTTTGTATAGTGAAGGTAGCAGGCTTATTGGTCTGTAATTACTAATATTGTTTGGGTCTCCTTTTTTGTAGAGCAAAATTATTTCCGACTCTGACCATTGACGTGGGGTGTTTTTGCAATTCAGTATCATGTTGAACAGTCTGGTTAGAGGTTTAACTAGATACTTGTGTCCTGTTTTTATAGCCTCGTTGGTGATTCTGTCGGGCCTATAAAAAAGCCTATATTTACATAATAATAAATATTTATTTCAAAGCAATGGGTACATTATATTATAATAGAAACCGTAGAGCCCTTTTAAGCTAATGAGCTGTAAGGTAGCAATGCCCTTCCATTAATTTAGGCCGTTTTAGAAGAATGTACAATTTAAAAATAATAAATTTTGGAGGTACATGATTTTTGAAGAAGCATGTTTAAAAGATAACAATGAAAACAATTATTCTAATATAGTTCCAATATAAAACTAATTCTAAAAGTCTATCACATACATACAATAGTATTTATTATCTTAAATCTAACGCACAAATTTTTAATAATTTAAGGTTTCAGGCATTTTATCAAATTTCATCCAAAAGTTTCAGCCTACATCATATTAATGTCAGAATTAATTTAATTAATTGACGTTCTGCTATGACGTTAAAACGGAAATATATCAACACGGTATAGCGACATTTTTAACATTGACCAACTAAAATAATAATATGAGATTGTTCTTCATTTATTCCAGATTCATTCCAAATTTTAATCTCTATCGTGCCACCGGGGACGTGACGGAGAGACATCCAAGACCAAGCCGCATTACTTTACCCAGACAAGACCATTTTTGTAAATTGCTGCGGCCAATGTTACAACGATTAAATTGGTCTAAGGGCAACAGTCTGAACACCAGGGTCTTATGAGTGACCACTTCGGGTCCCAGCTTCAAGAAGAGAAAATCGTGGACTTAGACTGCAATGGACTAGAGAACATGTGAACTGGGAACCTCATTAAAGCTATTGGTGCTTTTCACCGATGAACCCCGATTTGGTTTTGATTCTGATTCTAGAAGATTACTCGTTTGGAAAGTTCCAGGTTGTACAGTCAGGCTTCAACACTCTCAAGAATCCATTCAAAGGTGGTACAGTTATGGTGTGGGTAGGAATTCTTTTTGGTGGAAGAATGGACCTCGTTTGGATACAAGGCACTATGACTGTAGAAAAATACCGTATTCGTCCAGTCAAATATTTTTAACACTCAATTTTGTCACTCAACTTTACATTTTTTGATATAATGTAGTTTTATGAAAACCAATGTGTAAAGATTTTCATGTCCGCAACCCCCGGCAGGTTGTGCAATAAATTTTTCTTGGAGATATACATGTCTTAAGATATACTCACATACTCTTCAGAAATTCATGTGTTGTAAACATAATCCTGTTCCGTGTTGATGTGTTTATTTTATCATATTATCTGATCACATCCTATACATCAAGTGATATATTCTCGTACGTCTATATATATATATATATATATATATATATATATAATTTTTAACAGTGGTAGAGCCACGCAGCAGCTTTTGCTGTCGCACGGATGAGCCGGCTCGAACCGGGGTGGTACCACGACCTCACAGAATACCAGCGTAAAGTAGAGGTTTACCTCTGCATTTCGCTTGGTGAGTGCAGGTGGCCGGAGGCCCGTTTTACTGAAAATGAGGCATTCTATCTTAATCCTCACGGGTGACAACGCATCTGCATTTTGATTTGTAATAGAGGATAGATGTAGATGTCTATGGGCTGCAGCAACCACTTACCATCAGGTGGACTGTGTGCTCGTTTGTCACCCTTATCCTATAAAAAAATACCTATTCCTACAAGAAGGAGGTTTCCCTGAAACGCCTCGTTATGATTTGGATTAAATTTTCAGTCAATTTAATAATTTCAATAGTTTTTATCATTTTGCTTTTTCATATATTATATGTATATATATATATACATATATGCTATAAACATATATATATATATATATATATATATATATATATATATATATATATTGTAAAGTATATAATCAAAATATATTACGGACAGTAATATTTATCTATTCTAAAGATTTATATATATATATATATATATATATATATATATATATGTATATATATATATATATGTTTATAGCATATATGTATAAACTTATTATTTATATATAATTATTATATATTAATAATTATATATATAATGTTTTTAAAGTTAAAATGTTGTTAAATATCAACATTATTTTATGTAATTTACTGAAATATCACACCTGTTTATTCCTTTTTCCAGTATGAGTTAACGAGGCTTCAATTACAATTAACCGCCTTTGTCACGAGGTCAATGCAAATAAAATTTAATTTAGCGTAAAACTGACGCGGTAAATCAAAAGCTATTGTAGCGAGTGGCTGACTCTTTGCAATAAATGTGTTTGGTTTCGATGTAGGACTGCAACCACAGACCTGCCAGTTTTTTTTTTAAATTCATGTACATAAATTGCCCCCACGATACAGGAAAAATCCTAGTGGTTTTAAAATAAATTGTTTTTAGAAACAGGTAGGTGTTACTAACTTAAATTACTACTAAAATTCTACTTTTTATTATCTAAGCAAAAATTGATTAATATGGGTTATTAATTATCATACTACTATAGAGAACATCATTGATAATAACCGCTGAGAATGAGGTGATTGCTACCATGCTCTTTCTAAATGTTTTCATGCTAATTATATAAAGTAATGTAATGGAAATCAATTTTATTTTAAAAAAGACCAATAGTACAATTAACTTACACTAGGTGGAGCGAGTATCGTACGTACCGAAAAATTTATTTTAAAGTTATATATCATCATCATTATCAATCCTTTTCCTAATTAAACAATATAACTCTCCCAAAGAAACAATATGTCCACAATTATTTATTTACCACATAGTAATGAATAAAAAATATTATTTTCTATTCTGTTCTATGAAACGTCCTCTTGGTAGTTTAATCATTATTTGCGTTACTAGGCGTTTTTGATGCCCCTACTTATCACCGATTTGCGAAAGTAATAAGGATTGATTCGGAGGGAGGCTTAAATTAAAAATTTTACTGAATTTTATATACAATACATAATAATAATGTTCCCAGACCGAATTGGGTCACGGCAGCCAGTCTCACCGGAGAGTAGCCATCTGCGCAAGACAGGACTATAGTGCACATACACAGGTGCACTCTCTATTCCCTCACTCTCATAGTCCGATGGGACGGTGAACCTACACGATCTGAGCGGATCATACACACACTAACTGTTTTACGTGCTTTAAAACACCGCCAACTTCTTGACTCCGTGTTGCGAATTTCTTGCCAGAAAAACACTGCTAAACCAACAAGGTGGTGGTGATTAATGATAGATGAAATATTAGTCGATGGTATAATTTACGTTACATCATGATAACGACCCATTTCTTTCATGTTTTTCTATATTTAACAAGGTAACAAATCGGGTATATTGTGTAATAAATAGGTACAAAAATTTGGTAGTGCTCAAGGCTTTGTAGTGGAAAATTTTTTGAGCTACCCTCAAGTCGCACATAAAGAAGTTTTACTTTAATAAATTTACCATACCCGATACGTTTCGTACCAAATAGTACCGATTAGGTACCGTTACAGCCTGTAAAGTCCACCGCTGAGCATAGATCTCGAATAAAACTTGATACGAATGTACCTAATTGGTATTAGATTTTGAGTCCCATGAAAATTCCGTGCATAAGAGTGGAATAAATTGCCAGCGTCTGTCTTTCCATCCGAATACAAACTGGGTGTCATCAAGGCAAGAGTGAATGGGCTTTTGTTACGCTAAGACTGTGCAATTTACCATCTATGGGTTAATCACCACTTACCACCAGGTGAGATTGTGATCCAGTACTTATAATAAGTCACAAATAAAAGTTCTGAGCTACCTTCAAGTGACTCAAGAAGTTTTACTTTAATAAAATTAGAATTACAAATGCTGTCGTACCGTATACCGTATAAAACTTTCATAGCAATCTCATTAAATATATACATATTCTCAGCACTATCCTGCGGTTGTTTTATGACAGAAGCAAGGACGGTGCTAAATGCGAATATACGAGTAGGTACGGTGAGAGATACCACAAATTGTATGGATGGCCATGCAACTACGTGATTTATCTCGCATCGAAAGCTAAGTGAAATTAATTTTGTTAATGTTATACTACTTTTATAATATAAAATAATGAGTGACTAACGAGCACACAATTTATATGATTGTAAATTGATACTGTGGCTCTTAGACACCTACATTTATCTCCGATTAAGATTCAAAATGCAGATACGTTGTCACCCCTGAGATCTAAGTTGAAATGCCTCGTATTCAGTAAAAAGGGTCTTGAATTCTCTACACTAACTATAAGGAACACAGTAGCATTAAGCTCCAATTTTGAGCTGGTATTCTGTGAGAACGTGGTTGTTCCCCGGTCTAGCCAACCCATTCGCAATACAGCCATTTATATAACTGCATCATGGTTCTATCACGTATAAAAATGTATTATATTGTTAGGAATGAGGGTATAAAATAAAAAAATACGAGGTGGGGGTAGCAATCTAAGGCTGAGATCTATAGATCGTACTTTGACTTTGCTCAGACTTAACTTACGAAAAACTTAGCTGAGTATATGCTTAGCACAATCTTTGATTCTAAATTTATAGTTTTATCGGGATAAAATTAAGGTAAGCTTATGCTAAGGCCCAGACAGTCCAAATATTATTGGATGCTTTATTCCACGCATTATGTTTTTGACTTTAGTGTATAAAATTAAAAATATATATACAATATTTAAAATCAAAATGACCGTATAAAATTAAAAAATATATATTTAAAATCGAAAACAGTCCAACTTGTATTTCATAAATAAGTTATTATTGCATGAAATAGAAACCGGGCGCATGAGAACGGGAACAAATGAGATGAGTGCAAAATAAAAAAAAAATAAGATTTTAGGAAATTCGAAATAAGATTGAAATTACGTAAACAGAAAATGGAATTATGCTATTTAAAACTAGAAGACGGCCTAAAACTACCTATTTATTGTTAAAATTAATTAGAGTAACGTGATTATTTAATTAGAGTAAAGTGGTTTTGAATAATATCCTGAGTTTTACGTCAGTCGTCGATATCGTTGACTTAGGCTTTGCTAAGCGCGCACTCAGCGCGACTTCGAAGCTAGCTCTATAAATACCGACATTGTCTTAGCTCGAAAGTAAAGTCTAAGCAAAGTCAAAGTACGGTCTATAGATCTCAGCCAGGGAGCTTACCCACTCTAACTAGTAGTATAAAGTACGGCGCAGGGGAATTGCAGATGCTTTGCCGGCCTTTTAGAAAGGATTAAGCTCTTTTCTTGAAGGTCCCTAAGTCTTATCGGTCCGGAAAAAATCGCCTGTGATAAACTATTCTGCAGAGAGGTCGTACGCGGAAGAAAACTCCTAGTAAAATGTACAGCGGTTAACCCCCAAGCATCCAGATGGTGGGGATGGTATCGGGAGTTTTGCTGTGATGTGCGATCGTGACTTTTGGCGGCTGGGGTTAATCCGAACAGTCCCTCAGAGTACTTCCACAGAGTTCCTCAGAACCTGGTAGCAGATGGCGGTAGAAACGCGAAAGAAAATGCAAAGGGATGCAACATCTAGTGCCAGTGAATCGTGCCGATCAGAGAGGACTCGGTCGTCGACGATTCGAGTCACTCTGCGCTGGATCCGGTCAAGTGAAAGTAGCTGCCGGCACTGGGGAACTCTTGCCCAGAGATGGGAATAGTATACCATGTGAGGCCGAACCTGTGCCTTGTGAATGCTGCTCTCAATATCCGTTTCGTGTGACTTTTATAATATGACCTCTGTATGCCAAGCGGATATAGACGATTTTCTCTAAATAAATTCAAAAGCATTGAACTCCGCTCGCTGTCCAAAAGGGTTGCTTTTAAAATTAAATCGTTAAGATGTAGGTTTAACGCAAAGTAAACCGACATCTGACAAATATATTATGGTTTAAGATTTGATTATTCATAGAGAGCAGTCTTAAGGAATGTTCGGTTTTATATCATATTTATTGAAGTGAAAAATTCTTGAGCGGCGTTAAGCGATTTTTGGTAGCATGTCTACTACGCGTCGTATAGCGGCCTATGTACATGAATACGCATATATCCATTGGGTTTTCACTTCTGTCGGCAGTTCTTATGGCTGCCTCTGTTTTTTTTTTTATTGTAAAAGGCACAACATATTTGAATAGTGCAAGTGAAGGAGTGTACAAGCTTGAGTGTGAATGTGTTCTCTTTTACATAGGACAAACAAAAAGCTACATAGAAGACTGATGTGTGGTACCGACGCGACGCCCATGGAAGTCTACAGTTTGTCAATATTCTCATTATAGACCCAATTATTATATCAGATTTAATAGACCACAAATCCTACCAATATTTATTTTCTTGTTATTGAATTTAATAATTTCAATTAAAATTTTAGTACAACTGACTTCAATATAAATTATTAATAATAACTCAAAAGCTATTGGTGAGACGTTGATCAAATTTATATGGGACCATATGTAAAGTACCAGCTTTCAAATAAAAAAAGGATCATCGAAATCGGTCCACCCAGTTAACACTTATGAGTATGCGTGTTACACATAAAAAAACATACAGTCGAATTGAGTACCGTTTCCTTTTTGAAGTCGGTAGAAAACATCTTACTCCAATAGAAAAGATGGCTGGGATCAAATAATTAATAAAATGAAATCCAGACCCAAACATGCTACAGCAAAACTTGAAAATATTAACTACTGTAAGGTTTGCGTAGATAAGACCACTCTTTGTAGCCTAATTAGCCTAAATTTTAACCAAATTCAGGTAAAAATTACGAATTTACTGTATAGGGCACAGAAACAATAAATATACACAAGCAAAAACATTCCTTACGCAATCTACAAAAGTACTATTTTAAAAGAACACGCTTCCGTGTGAATTTCTAAACACTTCACACATTTGCACAATGTACGTCTCCTCAAAATTTTATTAAATAAAAAAAATATGGGGTAATTTTATTTTGAACAGAAAAATAGTTCGTATTCTCACCTTCTATTAGTCTGTAATAGAGATGTTACGGTGGTTCGATTCCGATTCCGAAAGTTCGGAACTTCCGATTCGTTTTGCACTTTCGATTCCGATTTTGGTTCCGTTAAATTTTAATCGTAAGTTGTATATCGGAGGTCGATGCACAGTGGTGGCGGCGGCGGCCGTCAGTTTTTTTTGCGCCCAGAAGCAATTGAAAAGAGCTACCCTCCGGAAATCGAGGAAAGGAGGTCGTGAATGCTCTAAACATACCACGACAGCCGGCTGTCGTGGTTATGTGGGACTCACTGCGACTAACCTAACCTAAGTGCCTACCCACTAAACACCACCTGTGAGACTGGCATTGGCTTTTGAGGCCTTTCTGCCGAATCGGAAGCGACCCTCTTTAGGAAAAAAGGTGCGCAGGCAGCGACAAGCCGCTGAGGGGGAGCCTAACTAAGGCAAATTAAGAATAGTCGGCCTGAGCCGCCAGGAGTTCAGGTCAGCCGAAAGCTTGTTTGGCGGGTCCGAGAGAGTTTCTCGGCCTACGGACTCGATAGCGAGAGGGGAATGGGGCTGCATAAGTATCTGCCTCACGAATGAAAAGATTAGAGTGAGACTCTGAGGCTTGAAGAAGTTCTCAGAGAGTGTTTTTAGAAATTGTTGGATTGTGGGGAGCTCTAAGTCTCGATGGAGGTCGGCGTTATGGACGTACCAGAGTGCGTTCGTAGCTCGACGACAGAAGTGGTTTTGAACTATTTGGAGTTCGTTAATGATTTTGGAATTAGCGTGAGCAAATATAGGGCCCGCGTAAGTCATGACTGGTCATATATAGACCTTATAAAGGGTTCGTTTGTTTCGCAGGGACATGTTACTGTGTCGGCCCAGCATACTGTTGAGCCTACTCAGATAGAATCGTGCATTGCGGGTTACTCTTTTGATATGGGGCTCGAAGGTGAGCCTCGTGTAAAGGGTGACACCTAAATATTTAGCAGTCGTATGCCAGGGGACAGTGGTCCCTAGCATACGGATTGGTAGAATGGTAGTGAGGCGGCGTCGTTTATGTTCGAAGTGAACGGCGGAGCTCTTCTCCGGGTTCACATCGATGCGCCGTTTTTGGAACCAAGCTCCTAAGCCATCAACTGACTTTTTTATATTGTTCCGTAAGAAAGGTAGTGAGATATCTTTACAGAGAGGGCAATGTCGTCTGCGAAGAGGGAGAGCTGAACACCTTTCGACGGGATGGGAATGTCGTTGGTGAAAAGTATAGGAGAGGGGCAAGCACTGAGCCCTGAAGGACACCGGCTTTGATGGGGCGCTGAGACGAAAGCGTGCCTTCGTGTCTAAAACAAAAGGTACGATCCTTCAAGTAAGAGGCCACGAGACGAACAAGACGTTCAGGTAAACCTATTTTATACAGTTTGAAGATAAGGCCTTCGTCCCAGACTCTATCAAATGACTTTGCTATGTCGAAAAAGACCGCGATATGACAACGAGGACAGAAACCGCTGAAGATTCCACATTACGGTGAACTTGTTGGGGACATGAATGTTTCGCTCGGAAACCAAATTGGTGGCGGACGACAAGAAGATCGCCGTCTGAGGGAAATAGATGGAGCCTCGTGCGAGTAATGATGACTCGTTCGAAGAGTTTTCCCATGGCCTTGAGGAGACTGATGGGACGATGATTGGAGGGGAGGCGCAATCAGCGTGTACAAACAATTTTATACTTGTCGCCCCGGGAACCTCACTCCCCCCGTGCCTTCTATCGATTACTCTTTAACTTGATGTTTTGTTTCGTATTTGGCAATTAGCATATTGTACGTTCGCGCTTTATTTATACTTATCCGAGTTGTTGATTCGTTTTAGTAGTGATTTATTTGACGTGTAACAACTTTATTTGATTTGGACAATGAAGCCGAAATCAAATATCATTTGGAATTTTTCAATGAAGTTTCTGAGAATACGGCTATGTGTAAACAATGTGTGCAGATATATTCACGAAAAGGAGGTAAGACTACTTCGTTAAAATGTCATTTAAAGTCTGTGGATGCCACTGAATTCAAAGAATTCAAAAAATTTGGAACTAACAAGAAAAATATAGTGCAATAGACCTGCCCTTAACACATCTCTTCTGCCTCCACCTCCGATTTCGGTTCCGATTTCGGTTCCGGTTCCGATAAACAAAATTTAAAACTCCGCTTCCCAATTCGGTTCCGATATTACCACTTCCGTTACATCCCTAGTCTGTAATATATGTACAGTGCAACCGTACATTTTTTGAGTAAGCGATTTATTTAGGTCAACATCATTTGCGTCATTTACTTTATTTTTCAAGCAGTCGCACTTTCAGTCCAAACACGGCGGTCGCGTTCTATATCATTATCAATTTTGTATCAATATCACTATTAAGTTGAAATAAAATATTTTTTTTTCTTATATCATATATCATTTAATGGTGTTCCGTACATCATCATCATCTCAACTACCGGCTCACTAATGACCGTAGTGGGATTAGATCATAGTCCACCACGCTAGCCAGGTGCGGACTTGAGACCATTTTTAAATTTCGTCTTATTATTATATATTTTATTTATAAGTGTAATTGTGGCCATGATCTCGGAATTCAAGCGGCCGAACTCCAGGAATCCCCGTTGTGAAGTATGTACTCGCTGATATGCTTAACAAGTGCATTATTTGATGAGCAAGAATAAGCTTTCGCAGCAGAAACGCGTTGATCCAGCTTTTCGAATGATATAATTGGAGCTTACACGCTCAAAACGTTTGTCTTTTTTCATTAAAAAAAACTTAGGTTAATCTGCTGCGCATAGCTTTAGGCATTTTGTTTGCAATTTTCACAATGAAATCAAATAAAACACTCACCGGATTGCGAAATATCATTTATAAAATGGCGGCTTTGCTTGAACCAAAGAGATTTAAATATATAGGTATACTATAGAGCGGACATATGGAACAATTGCATACAAAAACTTAGAGCTCGCGCGGTTGTGACGCCCTCTAGCAAAACTTAGCAAAACTACGCTGAATATATATTAGGAAAACATTTCAGCTATTCCACAGTAGGTGAATCTAATAAATGTAAGGTTCCGTTTTAGGAATGTTACCGTTTCGATATCGAAGTGTCGATAATGTTGTTGAAGGTTACTAAGTTTGTAATGCTTTACGATATAATAATAGGGAATATGCATGCTTATTATTGTTTATATCTATTTATTATGACTTCCGTTACACCAACAAAGTCATATAAACTTTTTAAGTCATGAATCACGTCATGAACCAAATGAAATGTCATGAAATAAAATATTTAATTTCCAATAGCTAAGAACCAATTCAAACAGCAGTCACATTGGTGGCATCTTAGATGACGTGACTAGGTCCATTAGACGCTATAATCTTTATATTATATATATCGTTTTGTGGTACTGACCACTTTGATCTGAAATATCTCCTCTTTGGTTAAGAATTCCAAATTCAAATTTTTAAATTCATTTAACTGGTACATTTGAGTTTTGAAAACCGATATTCATTTGTTTTGTCTTCATTATTTTTTTCTTTGGCGTCGCTTATTACCACACAATGGAAAACATGAAATATCGGTATATTTACGAATACGTCGTGGCACCAGTGCTGCAGAAACAGCTCGAATGAATAATGATGTGTACGGAGCTGGTGTCGCAAAAGGAAGCACGGTACATTTCTGGTTTCAACGTTTTCGTTTTGGAAATTTCGACCTTCAAAACCAACCCCGTGGACGGGCGGAGACCAAAGTGGAAAATGAAGAATTAAAGGCTATTGTGGAAGCAAATCCGTCACAAATCACTTCAAACATAGCTGCAGTCTTCGGGGTAAGTGATAAAACTGTATTAATCCACTTGAAACAAATCCGGAAAGTAAAAAAAAACTTGAACGATGGGTACCTCATGAATTGAGTGAATCGAACTTGCAAACACGCGTTGACTGCTGTGTTACTTTGCTCAACCGACACAATAATGATGGCATTTTTAATCGAATCATTACTTGTGATGAAAAGTGGATACTGTACGATAATCGGAAGTGCTCGTCGCAATGGCTGAACCCTGGATAACCAGACAAATCATACCCTAAACGAAAATTTACTCACAGAAATTACTTGTAAGTGTTTGGTAGACTAGCGCCGGTGTCGTTCACTACAGCTTTCTAAAATATGGCCAAACGATTACGTCAGATATCTATTCTCAGCAACTGCAAACCATGAAGAAAGGACTAGCTGCTAAACAACCAAGTTTGGTCAATCGCTCTAGGCCACTGCTGCTTCACGACAACGCAACACAACAAACAACCACACACTGCACAACAAACAACCACTAAGTTAGATGAGCTACAAGTTTGATATACATATACTATCGCTACGGGGCCCTGTTTATCAAAGACAAAATGATCACAATTTGTGTATCAAGAATCGTTCAACAGAGAAATGTCTAACGAGCATTAAAAAATGTAAAAATTCATGAAATGCGCTCAACAATATAAATACATATTTATTTTTCTGCTGCGAACGAAAAGTTACTTCGGAGAGCGCGTCAGCATCGTCGTCGCGGCGTCTTATCAGTCGGGAATAATTGCGTACTCAAGGGAGACTCATTCATGATCTATCCACACAACAACCACATCAACACAATGCATGGACACCCTGATTTAATAGCTATAGATATTCCATCTATAAACAACATAATCAGCTTGACCAAAACTATCAGTAAAGGTGAGACAATCCAACCAGAGGAGAGAGAACGACAAGTGTCCTTGAAGGAGATCGGACGTTAAGTCAATCAAATGAAAAAGGAAGGCATAGATGTTGAAATCAATCAGCTGTCAACCCACGATTTCCACCACTATGTCGTTATCTACGTGTTAGTGGAGCATTCGGAGCAGCGGGAGTAGCGGTTCTCTGGAAGCGGGTGCGACGAGCACGCCGGCTGAGCCCGGCGCCTGCGGCCCGCCCGGAGCCTACACCACGGCTTTCTCTTCAAGACATTCCTAGTGCTTGTACAAGTGATAGTGTCAGTGCCAATCAAAACATAACCGTACAAAGTGCACGAGTACAAAACAAAGACACCTCACTCGTATTCGCGAGAGTGTGCTTGAGTGACTCACAACTAGCAAACTAGATCTGGACATGGACCTTTAACAACTTATTGTTAATTTTTTTATTAATGATATCATGCTCATAACTATTATAGTTTCTTAACTTTATCATTATCTTAAATCATTATTATTTTATCTTATATCATTTCTGTTGTTTTCGATCTTACTTATCTCTCGCCCGGGAGCATGTACAGTGCAACCGTAAATTTTTGTTAGTAAGCGATTTATTTAGTTTAACATCATTTAAGTACAATTCCGTAGCCGACTACAGGCAGCAGCAGCAGGCGACGTGTCGCCGCGACATGTCGCTGCGATATGTCGTAGCGTTATGTCGCTGCAGTCATGATTCCGAACCCGACTGCAGGCGGCAGCAACCCGTATTTTTTTTCAAATATTATCTCTTATCACACTGTTTAAATTGATATTGAGAGTTGCATATTACAGTGCGAAATATTGGGCCACCTGGTTTATCAGTGTCTCTTCCTCCGAATCGGTGAAACTGATTTTTTAAGAAAAATTCAACGTGTCGCTCGGGCGTTGGTGGCACTACTGATATGTGGTCGGGCGACAGTGTCGTCTGCCGCACGGCCCGTAGCGGCAAACGACGTGTCGCTCGCTAGCTACGGAAGGTATTTCATTGAACTACATAAAAACCAGTAGTGTCGCGATGACACGTCGCCTGCTGCTGCTGTCTGCGGTCGACTACAGAATTGTACCTTTTGCATCATTTACTTTATTTTTCAAGCAGTCGCGTTTTCATTTCGAACACGGCGGCCGCGTTCTAAATCATTATCAATTATATATCAATATCATAAGTTTAAATAAAATCACTTTTTCGTCATCATCATATATCATTTATAGGTGTTCCGCACAATATATATTTACTTTTTATAATTTTACGCATTAGAGATACGCTGGTAGGCCCCCGTTGCATCTATACATAACTTTACATGGCTTAATACATATAATATATTAGGTATTAAGACTATATTAAGCTATAATAGTAACAAGTGGTTAAAGTACAAAAAAAATCTTTAATAAGAGTTAGTTATGATCTATATTGAATAAAATTTATTTTATATTATACTATTTTGGTAGCATAAATGGTCTGCACTCTCACAGAATACCTCTAAAGATTAAAATTAAATATCTTTCAGCCTGTATACTGCCTCTCTCTATGTATTATTTAAAGCCTTTAGACACGGATATCACACATTGCTTTTATAGCTGCAAAATGAGCAAAGTTGGTTTGTTTTGAGGGATATTCAATAAATTATCGCTTAAAATTGATAAACGTTTAAGAATAACAAAACCCGTAAAAGACAATAGAGCACCGACAACGTCTACTACAACATCTATACATAAAATTGTAATATAAATAAATTCGAAGTGCCTGACTTTAATATTGAAGCTTAATAGAAGCCAGTTAGGCTTCTATTAAGATCAGAGGTTTGTATACATGCAGAAACAAACATTTTCAAATGTTTTTTCTGTCTATCTGTTGGAGCTTATCTTCGAAATGGCTGAATTGAATTAAATGAAACTTTACGAACTAAAAATTGACAAACCAAAATAAATGGTCTTAAATCTATATGATCAATAACAATGATCACGACCAAACTGTTAATGTCATCAACATCATCTGTCGATGACGCCGGTAGAGTACTTCTTAATGACATTACAAAATTATGTAATTTTAAGCTTTCTGATAATGTTAATCCCAATTTCATTCCATACTTATATATTATATCAAAAAAGGATGACGGTATCCTAATCATTGCCGTTGGTTCATAATTTCCACGCTTAATTTCAAAATTATAACTACATAATAATTACACATAATCTTTAACCTTAAGACCAAATTGCAGCCTCCTCAACTAGGCTTTGGCACTAAAGGTGGCTGTGAGGCAGCCCACTTTGTTAAGGGTACTCGTGTCCTAATTATTTTGCAACTATTATACTATACAGGATTATTTTGCAATAATCGGCCAAATTTGCAGAGAAGGTTCAGAATAAGTAATATAGGAAAATGTTGAAGAAAATTAATGAAAATTAATCTCAAAAATTCCGTCCTTTTTCATCTTTTAAATACAAAACGCTTGGTAATACATTATTGAAACTGGCGATTTTAGGCAAAAACGTTATTGCACGTAAATCACAGTCAATTTAGGATATTTTCAAATACAAGCAGAAACCTTGTTTATTCGTATTTTCAAAAACCGCCATTACGGTATATCATTATTCATTATTTATATATTTGAACTTAAGTTTGAAATTTGGCTACTCTGAAAAATAACCCTGTATTTTAAATTACAATATATTACAATACCTTTCCTACATTACAATGACGATGACGATTACAATGACGATGAAAATTACGATTATGATAACGGTGACGATGATGAACACGATGAAAATGACGATGACGATGACGACGGTGATAACGACGATGACGATGATGATGATGCCGATGAAGATTATGACGATGGCGATGATGACGATGACGGTAACAATTAAAACCACGATTATAATGATAACAATGATCATGACCAAAATGTTAATGTCATCATCATTATCTGTCGGTGACGCCGGTAGGGTATTTCTTAATGACATTACAAAATTATTTAATTTTAAGCTTTTTGTTAATTTTAATCCCAATTTCATGCCCTACTTATATCTTATATCAAAAAAGATTACGGTATCCAACTATTGCCGTTGGTTGATAATTTCCACTCTTAACTGCAAAATTATGACTACGTAATAATAATTATACATAATCTGTAACCTTAAGACAAAATTGCAGCCTCCTCAGCTAGGCTTTGGCACTAAAGGTGGCTGTGAGGCGGCCCACCTTGTTAAGGGTACTCGTGTCCTAATTATTTTGCAACTATTATACTATACAGGATTATTTTGCAATAATCAGCCAAATTTGTAGAGAAGGTTCAGAATAAGTAATATAGGCAAATGTTGAAGAAAATTAAAGCGTTGTTGCCCGTAAATCACAGTTAGTTTTAAATAGTTTCAAATACAAGCAGAAGTCTTGTTTACTCGTATTTTGAAACACCGCAATTACGGTATATCATTATTCATTATTTTATATATTTGAACTTAAGTTTAATATTTGGCTACTCTGAAAAATAACCCTGTATAATAAATTACAATATATTACAATACCTTTCCTACATTACAATGACGATGACGATTACGGATTATGATAAAGGTGACAATGATGAACACGATGAAGATGTCGATGACGATGAGGACGGCGATAACGACGATGTCGATGATGATGATGACGATAAAGATTACGACGATGGCGATGATGACGATGACGATAACAATTTAAATCATGATTATAATGATAACAATAATCATGACCAAAGTGTTAATGTCATCATCATTATCTGTCGGTGACGCCGGTAGAGTATTTCTTAATGACATTACAAAATTATGTAATTTTAAGCTTTCTGATAATGTTAATCCCAATTTCATTCCATACTTATATATTATATCAAAAAAGATTACGGTATCCAACTATTGCCGTTGGTTGATAATTTCCACTCTTAACTGCAAAATTATAACTACGTAATAATAATTATACATAATCTGTAACCTTAAGACAAAATTGCAGCCTCCTCAACTAGGCTTTGGTACTAAAGGTGGCTGTGAGGTGGAACACCTTATTAAGGGTACTCGTGTCCTAATTATTTTACAACTATTATAATGTACAGAATTATTTTGTAATAACCGGCCAAATTTGCAGAGAAGGTTCAGAATAAGTAATATAGGCAAATGTTGAAGAAAATTAATGAAAAGTAATCTCAAACATTTTCATCTTTTAAATACAAAATGCTGGGTAATACATTATTAAAACTGCTTTTACTGCGTACGCACACATTTGTAAGCGACGATTTTTAGGCAAAAACGTTGTTGCCCGTAAATCACAGTCAATTTTGGATAGTTTCAAATACAAGCAGAAAAAAAAAACAAGCCGAAGCCTTGTTTACTCGTATTTTCAAAAACCGCAATTACGGTACATCATTGTTCTATGTTTTTATATTTGAACTTAAGTTTAAAATTTGGCTACGCTGAAAAATAACCCTTTATAATAAATTACAATATATTACAATACCTTTCCTACATTACAATGACGATGACGATTACAATGACGATGAAAATTACGATTATGTTAACGGTGATGCTGGTGAAAACGATGACGATGATGACAGTGACAATTAACGCCATGATGATGATGGTAACAACGTTCATAACTAAACTGGCAAAGTCATCATCATTATCGGTGACGTCGGTACAGTTCTTGTTAATGACATTACAAAATTATGTAATTTTATGCTTTCTGATAAAGTTAATCCCAATTTCATTCCCTACTTAAATTAAAAAACAGGATAACGATATCCATCCCATTGCCATTGATTCCACATTTCGACGCTTAACTTCAAAATTGTAACAACATAATAATTACACATAATCTTTAACCTTAAGAGAGAATTTTAGTCTACTCAACTAGGCTTTGGCACTAAAGGTGGCCGTGACGGTACATTCAGTGCGTACTTTTTAACAAATTCTAATGCAGATGTTTTTGTGAAAGTTGAACTTAGGAATGCTTTTAACTCTATCGATAGGGTAATTCTGCTAAAAGAAGTGGCTAACAATACCCCCGAAATTTATCATTACGTTTGGCAATATTACGGGCAAAATTCGAACATGTTTTGTGAAAACCAAATTATTGATTCTGCTGTCAGTGTTCAGCAGGGTGATCCACTAGGTCTAATAGTCGCCAAACACTCAGTCAATAGCTTCACAGCCGTAATTGAAAGCAGAAAAATATTCAATTATATGTTAAGACAGCTGAGATTTAAAACCACTAATTGAGCTTACATTTTTATATTACTATTATTATAAATTTATTACAAATCTGTGCTCCTTCAAATGTAATGCCTTTTTTGGTTTTTTGGTCTAGTTTCTTCGTACCTTTGATAGTACAAGTAAGCTAGTTGGACGAAGACTGCATTTAAAAATTTGTGATTGTTTTTACAAAAGAAAAGTTAGTATGGATGGTTATGGATCAATAATTCTCCTAATTATAATGCAAGTATTTACATATATGTAGTTGTACGTTCATAAGTTTTGTTTCTTTAAAAATATAAAAAGTTGGTCTTAGATACGGATGATACAAAGTATTTTTATAATTTTATTTTGTATCCTCTAAAGTTCCTGTAACTTTGTTTTAGCAGCGTTACCCCAAATTTCTATAAGTTAAAGGAAATCAGATTTGACTAATGAGTTATAAATAGTGTGCCGCAGTTTTTTAGGTAGACAATAGGAAATATTGTGAAGTGATCCAGTAAGTAAGCCCACAGTTTATTTTAATGTGATCTATTTGCTTATTCTATGTAAATTAGTTGTCCATTCTCATGTCAATGCTAAAGTTATATATTAATCATTATATATAAATTCATATTATTATAAAATATTTTTAATAAAAAAATTAAATAAATTTTAAATTTTACAATAATCATAATCATTTATAAAAAATGTTATAATTCAGTATAAAAATTTATTTTAAAGCTTATGCCTTAAAATATTTTATTTTAAAACTATAATTTTAATTAATTAGGTTTCATTTAAATTTCTTATATTCACGTGAATACTACACAATGAATAAAACTAATTTTTTTGACGGATTTTATCGTAATACATCTCAGTCCCCCCGTGATAATTGGTTGCTGTAAAGCACCCGAAACGTCGGGAATTAAAATAGTAAATTAAACGTGATAAAATACGTAAAAAATAGTTTTATTCAATTAATTTAAATTGTTTAAAATAAAATTTTTTCTTAAAATACTAGATATATTTGAAAACGATTAACATCTCGTTCCATTCAATTATTTAAAATAATTATACAATATTAACTTTCATAATCTATTATCTCTTTTGATTTCAAGATTTTTTTTAATAATAAATATTATTAACAAACTTAGAGCTACAGATACAATAAATTAAATTTACTTTTATATATATATTTATTCCAAGGGAATGTTATCAATGGTTTGTGGATCATGTAGTGGTATAGTTTTTCTTTGTTTTAAAAATTATGTAACACGTTTCAGGAGTGTTTACCGTTAGCGAATTATATTGGAACTACTCAAACAATAGTTCTTAATCTTGCGCTTGCGAGATAATATCAGGTATGTTAGATACGAAATAAAATAGACATGTATCGTCCACGTACAAAGTTATATGACCATGTAGCCCTAGTTCTGCGATGTTGTTTACGTAGACTAGAAATAGGTTAGAAAAATTAAGGTATATTTTAGATAAAAAAATTGATTTTCGTGGTTAGATTTATCGTTGCGATAGTGGTACTGCTTTTGGCTCGAAATCCATATTGCCGTTCTGATATAAAGTTTAAAGAATTTAAGTGATTTACTAAGCGGTTATGTACGACTTTTTCTAAAATTATTGACATGACCAGCAGCACAAATATCGGGCGATAGTGTCCTGGGTCGGTTTTAAGACCCGATTTATAGATTGGTGTTACCTTTGCAACCTTCAAAGTATCTGGAAACTCTTCATCGATCATAATTTTGTGAAACATTGAGCTAAACCATGTGCTATTAAATTTTGTAGGCACTTTAGCCCTTTTGTGCTAATTCTGTCTATATATCTATCTACTACTATGTAGAATTTCAATCGAGGCTTTACATAATTTTGCTAATTTCACTAGCAGAACATAAGGCTAGTGTAGAAAGTTCATTACCATTTACTGTTTGTGTTTTAGAAAAAGGATAATTAGAGCTACTATGATATTTCTTAGGTATTTTATATGATTATTGGGATCCAATGGTTGAAAAATATTCGTTAAAAAGTTTCATTAAACGAAGTCATCCGAAGATCTCTTGTCTCTATAAGCGTTCCCTTCGTTTTAAAGCCTTGTGGAATATTTGATGACAAGAGACGCGACGCTATGACTTAGATCCCTTGGAGGAATGGTAAAGCCTTAGTGTGGGATGCTTCTTGTGTATACACTTCGGCGACTTTTTATCTCAGGGATACCTCATTTATTTTATACGTTTACGCGGTTTTATGCGTGGTAGAGCCATGCTGCAGCTATATTAGTAGCATTGTTGTAGCACGAATGGGTCGGCTCGACCGGGAAAGGACCACGCTCTCACAGAATACTAGCGTAAAATAGCAGCTTGATCCTGCTGTGTTTCGTATAGTGAGTGTAGAGAACCGGAGACCCATTTTACTGGAAAAGAGGCATTCTATCTTAGCCCTCACGGGTGACGACGCATCTGCATTTTGATTCTTTGTTGAGGATAAATGTAAATGTCTAAGGGCCGCAGCAACCACTTACCATCAGGTGGACTGTGTGCTCGTTTGTCAGCCTATCCTATAAAAAAAATTAGAGACGGGGTGGCATCAGAGGCTGCATTAAGTATTTATTTATTTATTTATTTAACAAACTACAGATAATACAGAGAATATATATTGTAGATATTGCACGCCATTATCTTGGTAGAATGTAAGGTCTCATTAATAAATAACAACATCATAATATTATGTACTACATTCTGGCAATAAATAAATTTGAATTTGAATTTGAATATATTATGGTACAACATAAGCTTAATGAAAACTTTACCGTGTACCACAAGCAGCCGACTTAAAATTTGGCAGATAAGCTAAACCTTAATCTACAAAATATGTATAACGCAACACTATTAAACAGCAATTGGCACAGTCAACAGGTGGTAAATCGGCAATACGTAATTAACTAATAGTGCATTAAAAGACGTGATTCTTGCCACAAGTAAGTGGTGTAAATATGAGTCCTTAAGAGATGATACTATATATTTGTGCCATTTGCTGTAGAGACTATCGGCCAGTGGGTTCCACGTGTGTTGAAGTTCCTAAAGGAACTGTATCGGCTACATGTCGTTGCTGCCGGTGATGAGAGGGCTGGTTCTTTTCTCGCTCAAAGGCTAAGTATAGCCATTCAGCGAGGAAACGCAGTCAGCGGTCTTGGCACGATACCACGGACAGTAGGACTGTATGGCAATTAATATTTTTAGTAGTTTTTTTTTTTTATTTTAATATATGTCCGCTAGAGGGGCGCCTATGTGCTAGCTTAGCGCTCTGTCGATGTTTAATCCGCCACTAATCAGATCTATTAACCACTTGGTCTATAACATACTCTAGTGGTAAACGCGTTAAGTACAATAAAGTAAAATAAAAACCCACACACAGTACACAACTCACACAGAAAAGCAACGAATTGTTTAGTACATAGGTTGCACTAAAAGTATCGGGAATGGAATATTTCCACTGTTCCTGTCTTATTAAAATCTTTTTAATTGAAAACTCCTTGGTTTTAAAAATCGAATACCATTTATTTATTTAAAAAAAGATTCTCGGTCTTGTCACAAGGTTTTGTCAAACTTGTTTAGTCATTGAGAAAATGGAATTGACTCGAGAAAATTCAAGAGCGATGATTTACTATGACTTTCGAAGTGGTTTAACACAAAAAAGTGTGTTGACCGGATGATTTCTGCATTTGGTGATGAAGCCCCATCCAAAACCACAATTTATCGCTGGTTTGCTGAATTTCAACGTGGACGTGTCAAGTTCAGTGATGATCCCCGTCAAGGTCGTCCAAAAACTGCAGTCACCCAAGAAAACGTTGATGCTGTGCGTATTGAGGAAGATCGACATGTACTGCGAAATTCAGGCAACTTTAGATATTGGCATGAGTTAAATACAAATAATCTTGCATGAACAATTATGTGTAAAAAAGTTGTTTTCCCGATGGATACCGCATTTGCTCTGTGAAGAGCAAAAAGCGGCTCGCGTTACTTGGTGCGTCAGAACTCTCGAAAGATTCCACGCAGGATCCTCAAATGCTGTATACAACATCGTATCAGGTGACGAATCCTGGATATACGAGTACGAACCCGAAACAAAAAGCCAGTCACGAGTTTGGGTGTTCGAAAATGAGTTAAAGCCAACAAAAATTGTTCGTTCACGGAGTGTTGCAAAAAAAATGGTGGCCACGTTTGTCTCCAAAACGACTATTCCTCTTGAGGGACAAATAACCGTTAATGCAGAATGGTATGCTAGCATTTGTTTGCCACAGGTCGTTTCTGAACTCCGTAAAGAGAACTGCAACCACCGCATCTTCCTCCATCACGACAATGCGTTTTCTCACACCGCACACAGAACAAAAGTGTTTTTAGAGCAAGAAAACATAGAATTATTAGACCATCCGCCGTACAGCCCCGATCTAAGCCCTAATGATTTCTATACTTTCCCTAAAATAAAGAATAAATTGCGTGGACAGAGATTTTCATCACCTGAAGAAGCTGTGGACGCCTACAAAACGGCCATTTTGGAGACCCCAACTTCCGAATGGAATAGTTGCTTCAATGATTGGTTCTATCGTATGGAAAAGTGTGTCAATTTCGCGAAGAATACTTCGAAAAGCAATAAATACATTTTTAAATAGTAATTTTGTGTAACTTTTTTGGTACCCGAAGTTTTCAGTGCCGCCCTTGTATACGGGCACGCACACAAGGAAGTCGAGAGCGGTGGCGTAGAGGGGGCATGACGGCATAATGCCCGAGATACACGAGGCTAGTTTTTCAAGCTAGGATAGCAAGCTCGTGTTAATAAGCTCGCAAGCTAGTAACTCTGGCTTTGTGTGTACAGAAATATTTTTTTTTAGGCTAGTAAGTAAGCTAAGGCATACTCTTCAACCTCAGATGGAATTAATGGAGATGGGGCTGTCTTTAACCTAGATATCAATAGCAGAGATGGCAAAACCATTTGATTTGTTAATTTTGATTTTAACTATTTTTCTAGTCAAGTTTAGATACGCTAAATTTTGATTACAATATAATTTATCAGGTAGGTGTTAGAGTAACTCGTGTATGACTTCAGAATGGGTAACTTGACCCATCCAGCGAAACAATACGTTTTACCATCCTTTTACTAGCATGTACCATTCTTTATTAGTCATCGAGCATGACAATGTACGTAAGAATAGAATAAACTGGAATAGAATAGACAGAATACCGAACAACAAATTTTAATAAATACTCTTTTTTCACACAAGCTTTTCCTTTGGGTATACGATGTAATTCTAATCGACCATTTATTATAAACTCATGGATAAAATTATAAGGAACGCAAAAAAGTGCGTATTAAACAAAATATCATAGATATTGGTGAGAATTAAGTTTATTAATTTGGGTTGTGCTTACTATTAGTTAATTTCAATATTACAAACGTTAGAAAAAACGAACAAATTACAAAATTGACCAAAACAAGAAAAAATAAAACTTTACAGTAAAGAAACATTTTTGTAATTAACGTTTCATTCAATTTTTGATAAATATTTTGGAAAGGCTACAACGTAGGTTATAATTAGTCTCCTTGGCATACTCCTAATAATGTTATCAATAAAATCATGAGAGATTGCGTTTAATTAATCCTACAATACATTTTTAAGATCTCACAAATTACCGGGGGCAGGATTTCTTTTCTGAATTTGTATTTCGAGCTTATCTCATACATGCTCTATGGAGCTTAAGTAAGGCGAGCGTGCTGGCCACATAGCTGCACTGATTTTAACGTCTCGAAAATATTCGACAATTACGGTCACGGTATGGGGCCGTGCATTATTATGTAAATAAATGAACATGTCTCCTATAAAAGAGGGGAAATCGTACTACAATTTCTTCCAAAACCTTACATACATACTCGTATCGTGCCGTAGTTAGTGACCCATTCTCAATGACGCTGAGTTCCGTACCTGCCCCCACACAAATACCCTCCCATACCATAACTGACTCTCCACCGTATACCTCTTTTCCAATGATGTTACACTGAGCGTACCTCCCTCTTGGGCTTTTTTTGACGTTAATCCTTCCATCAACTGGCTTCTCTCAACTCCAAACTTTCAAACGTCATTCCAACTTTCCTGTTCAAAATTAATTCGAGCTTCTCGATGGCTTGTTACAAGAATAGAGTATCTGGCAGGCAAGTGAGAATTTATTCCGGCCTATTTCGGTCTTCTTCTCACAGTTTTTGTGCTTATAGTAACAACTCGAACTTCTTGAAGCTTCGTTTTTCCCTAAGTAGAAGTTAAGGTCTGGTTTCAGCACGCTGGTATTAATGAACCGGTCATCTCTGGCCACATTTTTCCATTTACGTCCCTGTCTTGCAAGGCTCGTATATTGTCCAATCTGCCGAGACCTCCTGACAACTCGGGGTACAGATTATGATACTCGTAATGTTTGGGCCACATGTTTGTATGTGTACCCAGTTTCAATCATAGCAACAGCCCTAGCGAATTGAGTTGCGTTTAGATCAGGCATCCTCAGTCTATTTGCAGTAACAATTCACACTTAATGCGATTAACAAGGCAGCGAAAGAAAACATTCAAACAAAACTAAATTTAAACTGAAATTCAAAAGTTACCAAAATGTTTCGCAGTATGAAAGAACGCAATATTACGTAATAACTACCTTCTACATGAAGACATATGAAATTTAAAAAAGAAATCTCTATCTATCCTTTTTTAATAGTACTAACCAATGTTTGTACGAGTAGTTATATGCATGGTAATTACTACAGGAGACTTTAAACTTTTTTTGCGTTCCTCTAAATTTGTCCATGACTATACGGAGTGGCGATAAAGTTGTCACATTAATTGAAAAGACTTATCCTATATAACGCTCTTTGAACATACACAATTAAAAAATATATAACCATTAACATTCATGTCTCAATAGCCATTTTTTTCGTTTTTTGCCTAAATACTTATGAACGGAGAAGTGTAGGTAAATAATTGTCTATGCCGATGCCGCGTCAGCACTGCGTACCTGCCGCACCGTTGCCGCTTTGCCGGTCAGTAAACTAATATTATCAAGGTGATTTATTTCGTGTCAATTTTTATGCTATTTATTTTGTTTGAAAGCCTTTTTTATTATTTTTGGTAGAATTTTTACATTTTATTATTTTAATCGACATATATGAACTTGTATATACCGCTGTGTTATTTAATGTGGTAACCTAATCGCCAACTAGTATATAATACTAATTGAAAATCAGTATTTATTACCAGCGGTTTGGTAAATAACTCTGTCTTGGGAAGAACCAACAAGAAACCCAGCTTAATGTCTGTAGATCGCAGTATCGACTTACCAGTATACGGTTGCAGTGATGACGGTGGGGACGAGACTGTTGGTGGATCCTCTTCATTTATCTCCGACACGCCTAGGAAAAAGAAGTAATTAGATTACAAAAATGTTTTATCTAAATACATAACATTGCAACCTAATTGAAACTTCATTTTGCTTCTACCAGTTATCACCCCTTGCCATCAGGTGGATTGTAACCTTGTTTGTGATTTATTTTATTAAAAAATACAAGGGGAAATAAAATATATCCAGATCTACAAACCAAATAATTTATATGTATGAAATTTTTTTTTCAGGCTGAGAATATGAAGCAGCAAAGACTAAGACTTTTTCCACCACCAGGGCGGTGCGCATGTTTTGCTGCTTTCGTAGCGGGGGCGGGGGAAGTTAATTTGTTAGAAAAAGGTAAGGGTTAACATTTCTTTTTCTAATGTTGGTTATTCATTGGTTAATTCATACTAATTATATTAAAAATTGATAAAACAAATTACGGATATTACTAAAAATTAAAAATTAAAAAAAAGAGTTAAAATATGCAAACAATTAAAAGTAAACCCAGCGAGACAAATTTGGTGTATTAATAGTAGTATACTCTAGAAACTGTTAAACTTTTATTTTGGAGTAACTTCTCAATTATATGACATTTTGTGATAAAAAACTTCACATCAGTTTCAACTAGTGACATCTGGTGAGCGGAATATTATTAGCCCTTATTGACTTCAAGGTCATCAAAGTCATAATTGAGCTTTAAAAATCTATTGTATATATATATCGTTCATGTAGGTTTGATATTTTCTGGAAAAATTAAATCTGAGGGCTAAATAAAGGATGCCAAATTCAAATTAATAGTTTCAGAATTTTTTTCTGTCTGACTGTTTTTATGTGTATTCACAATTCACGCAAAAACTACTCTACGGATTTCTATGAAATTCTGTACGTAGGTAGTTAATGACCCAGGGCTACATACAGACCACTTTCATCTAACGACGATGTGCAAAGAAGCAGGTTTATTTTGTCTTTCTCTTTTTATACTTATTTTTTTAATAGCTACGAATGTGTCAGCAATGAGGTATTTGTGAGTTTAGAAAATTCCTCGAATCATTGTCGTTTTGTGGTCTATCATAGTATGCATGTTATTAGTTCTTGTGTGGAGTATAGAGAACACCTCTCAGAAAAAATAGGCAATGCCTTGTAAAGTCTCCAGTTTTCTACACTCACCACACGAATCACTATTTTACGCTTATATTGTGTGAGAGCGTAGTCCGTCTCCGGTTGAGCGGACCCATACGTGCTTCAACCATAATATAGCTGCAAAATTACTGTACCACGTATACACATTATTATCATGGGTAAGGTAATTGCTTTTTGGCAAATGATTGATGTTTAGAACAAACCCATCTCAGTTGCTTTTTGTGACGTTTATGGCCAAATACTCCAAAGCTACTCAGTTTTAAGATGTCGTTAATTCTCGTGGTGTCGCAGTCACTTCGACTTAAAGTGATAGAGACAGCACGAGATTTGATGGCACCTTAAAGTTAAGCAGTGTTTGAGTATTTGGGCGAGTATTTCCATGTTTCCACAGTTTCCGTATAGTATAGAACTGTATTTTGTTCTTTTTATATTTTATTCATCACAACAAAAATTAAATGATAAGGCTTAAACTTAATAACAATTTATAAATAACATGAGTATTTATGTAACCAGCACTGTTATCCACAAAGTAGTAGGGTAATAGGGGGTAACGTTGTTAAAAAGAGAAGGAATAAATAGTAAAAAATAATAAGAATATTAAAATTAGTACGATACACAGTAAGCAGAGTTTAAGTGAACAAACTAATGAAATTGACAACGCTCAGCAACATGAAAATATCACAAGTGGTAAAATTAACAATTTTGTACAACCGACCTCAATATAAACAAATTGAGAACATCATCAATGTAGTCGAAGTTAATTAATATTTTTTTATAGGATAGGGTGACAAACGAGCACACATTCCAACTAATGGTAAGTGGTTGCTGTGACCCACAGACATCTACAAGAGGCATTCGATCTTAGTCCGCACCGTTATTGAGGATAAATATCCTCAATAACGGTGCGGACTAAGATCGAATGCCTGTTTTCCAGTATAATGGGTCTCCGGTTCTCTACACTCACCATACGAAACACAGCAGTGTCAAGTTGGCATTTTAAGCTCGTATTCTGTGAGAGCGTGGTTCTTACTAGGTCGAGCCGAAGCATTCGTGATATAACGATACTACTAATATATGTAGCTGCAGCATGACTCTACTACATATAATTACGCATTATTAGGGATAACTCTAAAACTACTAAGATGACTAATACTAAGATATGACCAGATCTTGATCAAATTTATATGGGACGACAAGCAGAAAAAGCAGTAGATTTCTAATCTAATAAAAAAGAATCATCAAAATCGATTAACCTAGAAAAAATCTCCGAAGTAAGATACATAAAAAAATATCCTTTTTGAAGTCGGTTAAAAAGAGACAAAAGAAAAAAATACCTTCCAATGAACAATCTGTCTTATGAAATACTTTTAATACTATTGAATGTCTAACACTCTTCTTAGAACATTCTTACGAAATTGTAAATGAGATAAAGTGAATAGGTTTTATCTAAAAATTACATGTAAAGCGTCTTAATTGACCGCGTTCACCTGCATTAGTTTGGCATAATTTAAGCGCAAACTATTTATATGTATACGTATCTCTAATGCCTTGAGAACGAATTGGGACACGGCTATATATATTTTTAAGTAGTCCATTACAATCTAAATAATTTTGAATTTGTTTTTAGTTTTCCCTTTTACGTCTTTATTATCTGATAGTTCATTTTTATCTCCTGCCTAATCCGGGGTGTTTTGATCGTAAGATAGACTATGAGGTCAAAAGGACATTACGAGGCTAATCTGGATTCTGGACTTTAAAGTGAAAAACTATGATTGTAAAACTCTGGACATATGTATTGTCAAGTTATATACGTGGCGAATGCAAATACCGGAGGATTATGTATAATGGAGAAAATAACTAAGGAAGAGTTTATTAAGGAAGAGTGGGTAACCCTGTGCGGTGCGCCTTTCAAACGTATATAAAACTTCATAAACGCTAATGTTGTGAAAATGTAATTCAGTCCCAGGCTTACCTTTGACTAATCTTGTAGCATAACATAAGCGATAATAAATAAAATCACTGGTACATCCTCCCTCTAGTATATCCTCGAAATATTTCGAGACATGTGAAGTAAAAAACTAAACCAGGATTTTGTAGATAACCAAACTAAAAAGTAGAAAATAATTATCAATAAATTTAAAATAATAAAATAGTGATTAACATAAAAAAATCATTTTATTGTAAAAAAGCGTGGGGTGCTTTTTCCAATATTTTTATAATGACGCTAATTTTACAAACATCCACCAAAATATTTACAACAAAGGACATCTAGCACCATGGCATCTCTCCGTTCGTGTCGGAAAATCATCCTATCGGTCTAGAGATTATAGAGAGTGCACTCACTATAATCTTGTTGTGCTCAGATGGCTAGTCTCTGTCAGGCCGCTGTGACCGAAACAAACAAGGTCTGCAGTAACCTTATTTGTCAACAGATGTCCTTTGTATTTTAGCAGGGACTTTCATCAGGGACTATGTCAGAAGCTGTAGAGAAATTGAACCGAAGCGATATTAAATATTTTGTAAAGGGCTTAGAATACTTGTAGTATTCTGATCCCTTCACAAAATATTCAGTTAGAAAATTATAAAAATAGTATACCTTTATTTACCCGTAACATTAAAATAAAAGAAAGATTCAAATAACAGTTTAACAAAATTTAAAAAAAAACATAATTGAATGAATTTGGCGCTATTGATGTTAACACCGTATCGTTTCTGGTCCAGTAGTTTGAAAACTTCTTCCAATGCAGCGGTGAAGAGTTTCGGGGATATAACGTCACCCTGTCTTACACCTCGCTGCAGTTGGATAGGCTACGTACTCTGATTCTGTACTCGGATAGCCATCGTAACCCTACTGTATAAATACTTCAACACTTCGATATATCGACAGTCAACTTGGCACCGCTGAAGGGACTGTAGAACCTCCCAAATTTCGACGGAATCAAAGGCTTTCTCATAGTCCATATACGCAAGACGTAGTGCCAATTGTACTCGTACTCATCCATCTTCTGTGCAATTTGCCGAAAGGTCATATACAGCACGTAGACGCGGATCAGAAGGGAAATCAGTCTGAATTTCTTCAAGAGACCGTTGTCGCCTTTCTTGAAGAACAAGACCACCATACTTCTCGGGGTATGGGAATTATAGAGTAAATGTGTCCACGAAACCCTCTCCACCGAGTACCGAAGTATTACGAAATTGCTAAAATCTTCTTCTTAAGCCAAATGATAAACTGGTTATATGTGTTGGAAAGAATGGTTATGACTTGGAAATACTATATAAGCAGTTACAGAGTTTATTTAAAAAGTATGTTAATAACAATAATAATGCTAAATACCTTTAATAACGACTATATCAATTTTACAGACGTAATATATACAATTCATATGTTATGTAATCGATTTAAAAATAGCCATTTTGTTAAATGCAATAATAACAATTTATTTTCATTATGTAAATCTATAAACTACACTACTGACTGTATTAACTATAATGATAAATTTTTAAATATAAGAAACTTGAAAAAGTTGGTGCTAGGCAGTAAACCAAACCTGATGTTAAAAAATTTGAGTATTATCCGAAAGGGAACAATACCTTACTATTTCCCACCCAAAAAGGCTGATATTGACCTGGTTAGGTTGAGCCCCGGAGATCATGTTACACGCAAAAATGTTACATCTAAGAAAAAGGGCACTATCTCACACTAATTCCCCATTATTAATAAAAATGATTTATATCGAGGATAATTTTTATAATATTTTAATATCATGTATCAAAACATAGCTAGTATATTATCAAAAAAATCGCTGCTGAAATTAACGTTGCGTGAACTATTTGGAAAAGATAAAGTCCCAGAAATAATATGTCTTACAGAAACTTTTTAAAAGCTTGTTACGAAAACTATTTAAAAATAAATGGCTATACTTTGCCCGCTGCTTTTTGTAGGGATAATAATAGATGTGTCTTGACAAAAAACAATATTACTGTCACCGAACTCACACACAAACATAATATGCTATGCAAAATGTTTTGAGGTATGTGGCGTAGAAATACCTTTTCACAAGCTAATTGTTATTTGTGTAATTACAAACCCGAAAAGTAAGAACAAAGTAAATTAAGTAAAAATAAAGTAAGAACCCTTCCTCTGACCCTATCTAATTTCTAAAATAGATAAATAGACCTCTGACCCTATCTAAAGTAGACGAATGTAAGCAATTTACGCACGTGTGCCTTACAACGTTTTCCAATTCATGTGCGAGAAAAAAGTACCTACTATAGGTAATGAAACAAACTTTTTGCTTTTAGATATCAGTTGGAAAGTCTGTTTTTCTGGGCTATTTTGCTTTGTTAGACTGACATCTCGCAGGTGAACGTAGGAGGTTGTCGGCTGCTTATTTTTTTTTAATTTAAAATTTTGGTCTGTAATATAGTTTAATTATAATCGAATGTAAATGAAATTAACGTAGGAACGTTAATAAAATTTAGATATCAGTTTTTATTTTCTAAATTTTATTTATATTCCGATAATTTTGTCCATGCTTATATTAATTTGATTTACATTCGATCTCTAAATTGTAGTTTGCGAGGGTGAATAGAATCCATCAGCTTACTAATCGTCTTATCTAATTTTAAAATTTTGTATGTTGTCCAAAACGCATCATCTCTTTCAATTATATCAATTTCTATGCAATTTGGCGTCCAAATAATAAAATAGCAAAACTTTTGTTTTGTTATCATTAGTTAGCTTTGAGCCTTGAAATTGAATGACATAGGTCGCAACAGACTGCGTTGAATAAAACTTGAATAAGCACGCGTCACCGCGCGTGCATGTGGGCGTGAACGTCGTCCTCCCGCACCGCACCGGGGGAAACATTCATTTTATTATTAAAGCATCTCACTGATGCACGATAATTAATAATAAAACGTGCGCGTATAAAATACGGAAAGCCCTTTGGAAAATAGAGCTTTATGAAAAAACCACTGCATGAATCAATTACAAAAATTTCGCTCAATGCTCAATTATCGAGAGCTTTTATTAAATTCTTCAATAATTGAGCTTTGTCGGTACCAACTTTGTTTCGGAAATTTTACACTTCTTTCATCAATAATTTACTTCCAAATTTGTGTTAAAATTGGCAATAAAATGAATATTTTGGTAGCTTGTAAATTTTTAATAGCTTTTTATTTTACTATTCTGTTTCCGCACAGAGTAAATTAATAATGAAACAAAACGACATCATATTTAACTTTGGATGTACAGGGTCATATAACGGAGTAATAGTTTCTCGAAATTTTTATGGAAAAAATGTTCACAAGTGTCACCTTAAACATTGACCCATAAAGTAAGTGGAAATTAATGTTTGTTACCTCTAATACAATTTCATTGATATCATTGTAATGAGATAGGAAGGCAAATTCTGGCAACTTATTCCACTCCTTTGCTATACGCATGAGGAACGATGTACTTGTAGCCAACCGTTTGGTACGAATGCGTGGCAAGTCTAGTACGAAAGCTTGGAGATCAGGCCGATGGTGGTAGGGAGAAATGTTGTGTAAATCAAGATCCTTGGTGTTAGGTAAAACCAAACATAAAATCGAAACAAATACTAGAACAGTGCCGAAATTACGTTATTTTATTAGTTAATTTGAAGAAGATATCCACGGTATGAATGATGGGAAAATAGAGAATGGAATATTAATTTTTTTTTATATGAGAGGGGGCAAACGAGCATGCGGCTCACCTGATGGTAAGTGACTACCGCCACCCATGAACAACTGTAACACCAGGGGAACCAGGGGACGATGCGCTGCCGGCCTTTTAAAAAGGAGTACGCTCTTTTCTTGAAGGTCCCTAAGTCGTATCGGTCCGGAAAAATCGCTGATGGTAATCGATTCCACAAGGAAGTCGTGCGAGGAAGAAAACATCTTCTAAATCGCACAGTGGTGGACCGCCAATTATCCAGATGGTGTGGATGGTATCGGGAGTTCTGCCGCGATGTGCGTTCGTGAAATTTGGCGGCTGGGATTAATCCGAACAATTCCTCAGAGCAAATAAATATAAAAAAGGAAAATACGATTAGTAAATTTATTAAATTAGTGAAAGAATTACTTCATAGTCATGCTTATGATACCGTCAATGAGTACTTAGAAAATAAAACGCTTAAGATGTCTGCCTTTTTCTTTTCCGTATTGATATGCCAGAAAAGATAAATGTGTATGTGTGCTGGGTAATCTTTATAGTTACAGTATCACATCTATTGCTATTAAATAAATAATGTAACTATTAAAACGACCTCGACCTGTAGCTTATATGACCTCAAGCTCGAGGATTACATCCAAAGTCCACTTAAACGGGTCAAATAAAGTAACCTTTAATAAAAATAATAAGCCAATTTAAAAGAAAATAAACCTAGCAAGCTAACAGCATAGCAAAGTGGCGAAGCAATCAGCTTTGTAGCGGTTTCTAACGGTTGCCGTTGAGCAATCAGTTTCAAAATAGGAGGTTCAGATGCCTGGGTGATCAGTAATCGATTGCTGAAAACAGAATTTGAAAATTCGAAACCGTTCTCGAGATAATCGTGGGACAGACGGACAGACGGACGGACAGACGGACGGACAGACGGACAGACATCGTGAAATCAATAAGTGACTTCGCAAGCTTCGCCACTTAATAATATCCAGATAGGTATTAGCTTCTGATGTCTGGGATTTAATTATTCCATACATATGTCTTAGTGACGATTTCAAATACTTACTACTATGTGAAAATATTTTCTTTCTTTTTAGTCATATGAAACCGATTGATACTTTTTACAAAGTTATATTTTAATATTTTATAAATATACAATTACAAATTTTTATATTTTTTAGATGATAAGACTCCATTAACGCCTAGTCTGGGTAGGTACCAGACTTGAGGCATTATATTTTAGTCCTTAAAGGTTATCAGTAGTCAATTTTGTTTGAAATTTTAGATGATAGACTCTTTCTGCGTAGTCTATCTCGACAGGTACCATCCTCTTACACGTGTATAGGAAGCCAGTATAACTACATACTGTAACGCATTCCATCTTAAACCATAACGGTCATCAGAAGCCCTCTTTCTTTGGATGTAGATGGCCATGGACTGTGGTACAACTTGCAATCATGTGGACTGTCAGTCCATTAGATGTGGACAACTGGAGAAGGACCACGATCTCACGGAATACCATCGTCAAATAGAAGGTTTCGTATGGTGAGTGTAGAGAACCGGAGACCCTTTTTACTGGAAACGAGGCATTCAACCTTAGTCCTCATGGGTGACAGATATTTGCATTTTTATTCTTAATCGAGGATAGATGTAGATGTGTATGGGCCACAGCATCGACTTACCATCTCTCAGGTAGATCTAGATTGTCGCCCTTTTTGTATAAAAAAACGCTGTCTTTGTACTAGGTTATGTTCGTTAAGTTTTTAGGAACGCAATGAAACGCTAGGATAAGATATATGTAAATTGTATTTATTTTTCAACACAATCGCCTTTTTAAGCTAATACACCTTGAATAGAGTTTTGCAATTTGGTTAATTCCCTAGGAAAAAAAGGCTTGATCCTGGAACTTGAAAAAGGACTCTACAGCACGCATCACCTCATCGTCACCGTCAATTTTATAAGACGCAAGTGATTTTTCAGGTGAGTAAATAAGTGAAAATCCCTCGGTGCTAGGTCCGGAGAATTTGGTGGATGCTACATCAACTTTTTCTTATTTATTACCCACAAAATTCTACAACTATTAATACACATTAAATACAGCGCAAACCCCTGATGTTTAAGTTGCTGTGCTTGAGTTCGATATGCTTAAAAAAGTACCTATACCAATTCATATAGGTAAGATATTATATATATAAGAAGTTAAGATCGCATAGTTATGCGATCTTTACTATCCAAAGAACTTACTAGAAACTTCTTTAGTTTTTTTTATATTTTTGTCATTAATAGAGTTCCTAAACTCAGGATCCAATTTATTTATGATTCTAGGAATCAAGTATATAGCAATGCGTCTGCCGTAGGTGTACCACGTTGCTGTCGTGACGAACATACCGCAAGTGATCGCACGAGTACCCTTATCATTTTCCACTTTTATTTTTATAGAATTCTTAAAAACAATCCTTAAGAAGTTGGAGTATTAACTGGTCGAGCGCGGGTACCTTGTACGTTGCAATATTTTAATAATTGTATTTCATTCGACTAAACTGAAAACCAGTAGTCAGGATGGCAGCACCTGTAACATATCATGTTATGTCATAATCATGATGAAAAAGCATTCCAGCACGCAATTTTTCTGTACGTTTATTCTTTAGCTCTTCGCATAGTTTTTTGACTAATGATGCGTAGTAATCTCCGGTTATTGTCTCTCTCATTTACTTAAGTAGTCAATCATTATTATAACGTCCGCATCCCAGAAGACAGAGGCTATTAGTTTTCCACCGGACGCAAACACTTGGAATACGGTTCATTCCACAGCTTGATTTAGTTTTTCATCTCCGGGTCAAAACGTTCCACGTTTCATCTACGGTTCCAGAACGACCGCAAAAAGAAATTTTGCTAAATTTAAATTTAGCTTTGAAATGTCTACTCTTGCTTTCTTGTGGACATCTGTTAACATGCGAGGAACCCAGCGCGCGGACGTCTTTTTGACTTTTAAAGTATAAAACTGAATTTTATTGAGTTAAAATAAACTGAATTGTCCCAAACGAAAGCTTGAGAATCTCAGCTAAATAACGCATTGTCACACGCCAATCTACCTTAACATGCACTTCGGTTTTTATAACTTTTTCTTGTACAGCGGCCGTTGTTGGCCGCCCGGAGCGAGTGTCGTCATTGCAGGCGGTTCCGCTGCGTTAAATTCAGCACACCGGTATGGCACTGATGAATTAGACGGACCATTACAGTTTTTCAAAAACACTTTTTGTAGGAAAAAAAATTCACGTAGAAAGTTTAATAACCGCACAAAGTTTAAGTTACTCCATTTTGCATACGAATCGATTTCTCTCCAAATGTGAAAAGTAAATTTTTTTTTGGTCTTGGCTAACAATGAATTTAAGATTCGAAATAATTTAAAAATAAAAATTTTGTACAACCGACTTCAATATAAATTATTAAGAATTACTCAAAAACGATTAGCCAAACCTTGATCAAATTTATATGGGATCATTAAGAAGTACCGGCTTTCAAATAATAAAAGAATCATGGAAATAGGTTCACCTAGAAGAAAGTTATGAGGTAACACCCATAAAAAAAGAACATACAGTCGAATTGAATACCTCCTCCTTTTTGAAGTCGGCAGAAAAATAGAACGTATTCCAAAAACTTATTGATCGACCTCGTATAATCGTATAATGCCTGTTTTACTGAGAACGCCTCTTTCAATATGTGATTTGTCAATTTACTCTGGCCATAGCATTCACAAAGAGCTTTAATCGGATCCGATAGGATTCGGTTTCATCATTAATAACCGATTATTAATTTAATTGATTATCCACATATCTACTACGAATTCAACAAGCTTTGTAAACAATCCTGTAATGCTAAGAGAATTTATTGAAAATAAATATATTTGTTTAAGAAACAGTAATTAAAATTAAGTATCTATATATTCGTATGTGACTATTTCTGTGTCCACGTGTACTCTAAACTAGTCTGATTTTGCAAATCATTTGTATTGGAAGGACATTGTAAAGTTTGAATAGTGAGTTACATTGTATTAAGTAGAACCTATTAAAACGAATTATTTGACCCAAGTTCTACATTTAACGTTTACGAGCGGCCACTAAAGGGCAATCACCTTCTGCTTTCATCATCAGATCAGCTTGACTGTATCTATATTACTGAGTACAGTTACTATAATATTAACATTGGTGTACGGTCCAACCGTACATTTGTGTTCACGTTTACATTCTACGCACAGCAGGAATATACGTTAATATAATAGCTGTATTATGGCCCAAATAGGTCTGCTCGACAGGGGTAGGGCCACGCTCTCACAGAATACCAGCGTAAAATAGTAGTTTAATACTGCTGTGTTCCGTATGTTGAGTAAAAAAAACTGAAACCCCTTTGTACTGGAGACGAGGCATTCGATCTTAGTCCTCAAGGGTGACAACGCACGTGCATTTTGATTCTTAATCGAGGATAGCTGTCTGTTTTTCGGCGACAGCATCCACTTACTACCAGGCAAAGTACGTGCTCATTTGTCACCCTTAAAATAAGAAAAGGGAGTAGCGAAAAAAGCTATAGCGAGTTTGACAATTGTAAAAATATGTTAGTATCCACCTTAACCAACCTTAACCGCGGCAGGCTCATTTAATATATAACATTAACATGACATAAAATATTTTTTCTCATCATCATCATTACAGCCCTTCACAAGTCCACTGCTGAACATATGCCTCCCCCAAGGAATGCCACAAAGCACGGTCCTGAGCCACCTGCATCCATCGACTTCCTGCATATCTTACCAGGTCGTCACTCCATCTAGTGGGGGGACGCCCTACACTTCGTCCGCCGGTACGAGGCCGCCACTCGACAACCTTTTTTACATTTGATTAAATACATGTTAAAACCACATACGTTTCTTAAATTATTATTACCCAATCATCAATTACGAACAATTTGTTACCATAGTAGCATAAATTTAGGAAGAAACTAGTTTTTTCGGATTTTATTACATTTTATTAACTTATCATAAATTTCCGACATTTCGGGGAGAAGCTGCAGTTTGTGAACACGTACAGTATCGCCCCCGCCACTACATCCGATTTGATAACCAAAAATCCTCACTAAAGTACACCGATTCCTTCCAAGGATGATTATCCCGATGAAGAAATAAAAAACATCCTTATTCGAATAGAGAACATGGCTGGGTGGTACCATCTGCTTGAGATCCTATAATTAATAAAGTTAAATCTCAACCCAGACATACAACTGCAGCACTTCAAGATATTGTAAGCTGGTTCTGCGTAGATCGGACCAAAAATTTATAGTTTTAAACTGAAAGCAGCCGTGGTCACCTGTGACATTTAGTTCAATCGTTTTAGTTAAATAATTGGTAAAATAACTGGAGTACTTTTACCTATTGGCATATGTACTTTATGGAGCGAAGTTAAATTTTATCCAGTCTCTCGTAATCAGTCGTATTCACTCAAAGGCACATTCGACCAACACTCGATTTATTTACGATTAACTATAGCAAGGATAAGCTTTTCCAGGATTTATATTGTAAAGCCGTGTTTCCGTAAAATAACTGTAAGTGAATAGCAGATTGAATGATGAACTAATGTAGAACTCAGCAAATAAATATTGTTCTATTATGGGACGATGAATAGAATAGAATATTTTTTCATTCAATATACATTACATGAGTAATTTTTATTGTATAAGTCATTTTTTACTTTACCACTGGTTTGAAAAAAACCATCTGTCCTGGGAAGAATCAGCAAGAAACCCAGCGGGACTTTTTTTTAAATAAATTTTACAGTATAAATGATTACATACGATTTACAAAATTTATTTTAGAAACTGCTTGGAAGCGACCACCTCATTCCCAGGGGTTATTATCAACAATGTATTCATTTATACTATAATATCCCTTTTTATACAGTTTCAGCTTCTACCCTTGTTTTAGTGAACATACATTAAATTTTCGTAAATATACTGAGAGCATATTCAATTGCAAATTTTAAGGAGTAAATTATATAATACTAAAGCTTAAAGAAATTTATTTTTTTATAATTTTGAAGATTATTAGTTTATAAAACTTAAAACCTTTATATAAATATAAAGGTTCTAATAATTATACATAATAAAGAAATTATTCTGAAAATATTTATAATTAATAGTAAATATTATTTTATAAAATTTTTAAATCATTTTATTTTTAAAAAATTTAATATAATAGTTGAATATATAATTCGAATATAAAAAAATAATATAATTACTCTTATTATAATAAAAATAAATCTAATGATAAATAATTTATTTATAATAGGAAAATTAATAATAATTCATTTAGGATTGTGTATGATGTAAAAGATTATATCATGTCCACTCGCTTTTTTCGTATTATAGTTTCAACTTAGTCGAGCTGTTGCAAGTTTTTTTTTATAGATAAGAGTGACAAACGAGCACACAGTCCACTTGATGATAAATAACCACTGTGGCCTATAGACATTTATATCTACCCTCGATTGAGAATCAAAATGTAGATGGGGTGTTACCCCTGAGGGCTAATACTGAATGTTTCATTTTTCAGTGAAAACGGTCTCCGGTTCTTTAAACACTCCATATTTAACACAGCAACATTAAACTGCTATTTTATACTAGTATTCTGGGAGACCTATCTGTCTGTCCGACCTATTCGTGCAACAACTACAAAATAGATGCAATATGGTTATTATATACGGTTTCATATATTTCGAATAGCCGGACACCTTTCTACTGGTACCGATGCATTTCGAGGCATGTGTATTTTGACTCTTAATCCAAGACAAATGTAGATGTCTATGGGCCACAGTGCCCACTTAATATCAGATGGACTGTGTTCGTTTGTCACCCTTATTATAAAAATAAAATAAATAAATAATTACTTACTTTTTTTATAGACAACATTAAGTAGTAACTAAAAGGGTTGCTTTTCTAGATAATTACAAAATAATTTGTAGAAAAATGTTAAATAGATGAAATACGAGTATTTAATTTAAATTATATTTTTATAAAGTGTTTTTTTTTTTTTGTAGAAATGGGGTGACAAACGAGCACATAGTCCACCTGATTGTAAGTGGTTGCTGTGGCCCATAGACTTCTACATCTATCTTCGGTTGCGAATTAAAATGCAGATGCGTTTTCAGCCGTGAGGACTAAGACAGAATGCCTCTTTTCCAAAAAATAGGTCTCCGGTTCTCTACACTCCTCATACGAAACACAGCAGCATTAAGCTGCTATTTGACGCTGGTATTCTGTGAGAGCGTGGTCCTTCCCCGGTCGAGCCGACCCATTAATGCTACAACTATACTATTAATATAGCTGTAGCATGGCTGTACCACGTAAAAGACATTCTACCAAGAATTCGAAATGTCTCAAATTTTATATATTGAACATATAATAACATTTTTATAATATCTACGATTAAAATATTTTATTAATAAATATTTATTTCATTTTGGTTAAGAATCATTAGTTTAATATCTCCTAAATATTTTTTGCAACGTCGTTAAAAGGGTTACTTAGTGGTAAGTAAGATTTGTGGTTTATAACAAGACAATGATGGATTGACCGGATACATTTAAATATGCTTAAATATATTAACACCAGGAGTAATAATATTCCACTTTTAAATTACCTATTCGGGATATATCGGCGCAAAAAGTGCAGTTATTGCGTGTTTAATAACAGACTTACTAAGACTAACTGACTAGGAACTTGGAGGCAAGATGTCCTAATACCTTTCACTTTGATTACAAGTTTAGTATAAACAGGCAAACCCATAGATCTCCACACTTAGCACGATCCTTAGCCTCCATCGATTCCGCCCATGTTTCATCGGGTCTTCACTATGTCTAGTAGGAGGTCGCCCAATACTGCTCCTGTCAGTTCGATACCACTCAGGAAACTTTCTTACCTCTTGCTAGTTGTAAGGCGTGTAGTGGGGTTGCAAGAATATCCACTATCCCATATCGTCCTGAAGGAGTCGTGAGAGGCGACAGAGGGAAACTAAAACAAAATATGGGCAGCAACATCTTTCCAATTATAACTCATAACTTCTAACTAACTCAAAACTGCGGTTTCCATACCACCTGCCAAGTGCGGCAAATCCCCCCATGAGTTGGGGCAGGTCTATGTTTAACAGTGGACTTACATATATAGGCTGTAATGGATGAATGGATTCCTAATATATAACAAAAATAAACAGTATTGAAAACGTTATGCTAATTTAATTTCACGAAAACTGCAGCGGTATTTGTTCAGGAAATTTCGCCGTACGATTCGCGAAGTTTGTGAAAGAAGTAGAAAAAGAAAGGAGCTTACACAAACACTGATTTCAAATTCAAATGGAACTCAAAATACAATCCTGCATATCGCGACTGGTGAATGGTGTGCAACTGTGGGTTTTGATTGCAAGCATTAAAAAGGGTGGGGGAGGGGGGATTCCGTTCTCCATTATCGTTATTTTTTGGTGGGGAATGGCTGTAGCCCATAGACTAAAATAGAAAGCACCTGGTTCTTTATTACGCCGCAGCCATAATACAGTTAGGGTCAGGGGGTTTTCATGCTGGTCTACCTTTCCGGTGATCCTGTATGGAATACGGGTACGCGACCCCGGCTCCCCGAGCTACTGTTATTCTCATACCTTTCCTGCCGAGATAACAGTATCCTTACACCTATGCTCCTACCCCCAAACTTCTTTTTCCTTTTCCCAAAATGGTAGCTTCCTCTACCAACAATAGCATACCCAAAGAGGGTTGGTGTCAGGCAGGCGGCCGACTGTAAAACTTCTGCCAAATCCCATGCAGTAAATGAATAGTACGAGTTGTGGGATATATGACAGGGCTAGGGCGTACCCCGCAGGCGACGCGCAGGGGCAGCACCCGGCTCCTGTGGGAAGTGGGCAAGGGTTGTCGCACCTTACGGAGCGGGTGCGACGTAAGAGGCGAGCCCGGAGAGAGAAGAATGTCAGAGTGAGGTTTGCAAGCTGGAATATAGGTACGATGACTGGAAGAGGAAGAGAGTTAGCAGATGTTTTGAAACGACGAAGAGTGAATGTTGCCTGTTTGCAGGAAACAAAATGGAAGGGCAATAAAGCAAGAGAGATTGGGGAGGGATACAAGTTTTATTATTGTGGAAGTGATGGGAAGCGAAATGGAGTAGGAGTTGTGTTAGATAGTGGAATGAAAGAACGACTGACAGATGTGAAAAGAGTAAATGACAGAATGATAGTTGTTAAATTAATGATTGAAAACAAAGTAGTGAATGTTGTAAGTGTGTATGCTCCGCAAACAGGCTGTGAAGAGAGTGTGAAAGAGAAGTTTTGGGAGGAATTTGATTGTATGATGATGGGAATACCTGAGCGTGAGGATGTTTATATGGGAGGAGATTTTAATGGACATGTAGGGAGAGTGAATGACGGGTATGAAAGAGTACACGGTGGATGGGGGTACGGAATGCGGAACCGTGAGGGGGAAGTTCTTCTGCAAGCAGCATGTGCTTTCGACCTGGCTGTAGTAAACACGTGGTTCCAAAAACGAGATCAGCATCTTGTTACTTATAAAAGTGGCCACCACGCGACACAGATCGACTATCTTCTGATAAGACGGAACCAAATCAAGAGTGTAAAAAACTGCAAAGTGCTTCCAGGTGAAGACTTAGTATCCCAGCACCGAATTCTGCTGGCTGACATCTGCTTAACTGTTTGCCTCAACAAACATAAGGATCGTCCCCCACCCAAGATAAAGTGGCATTTGTTGCATAAGGAGGGGTATGCAAGTGAATTTAGAGAGCTAGTTGTAAACAAGATGATAGAGATGGGTGATATGGAAGGAATGAGTGTGAATGAGTGTTGGAAGGAAATGGCTGATTGTATCCGAAGTGTGGCAAGGAAGGTGTTAGGAGAAACAAAAGGGAAGCGTATGATAGATAAGGATGAGTGGTGGTGGAGTGAAAGTATTAGAGAAGTTTTGAGAGAAAAGAAAAATGCCTTTAAAGAATGGCAGAGCGTAGAAGACCAGAATGAATCCATAAAAGAAAGTAAGAGAGGGGCGTATAAAGAATGTAAGAAGAGAGCGAAGAAGGAAGTTGCTATTTGTAGGGCAGAGGCGCAAGATAAATTATATCGGTCCCTTGAAAGCCCCGAAGGTCAAAAACGACTTTTTCAAATTGCAAGAGCGAGAGAAAGGAATGGAAGAGATGTTTCACATGTAAAATGCATAAAAGATGATTCTGGAAGGATTTTGACTGACGATGAAAGTATAAAGAAGCGATGGAAGGAGTATTTTGAGAAATTGATGAATGAGGAGAATGAATGGAATGGTATGCTTGAAAACCCACCAGTGAATATGGGCTTAGTGAGAGAAATTAGTGTGGAAGAAGTAAAAATGGCTGTTAGGAATATGAAGAATGGGAAGGCGGTCGGCCCAGATGGAATACCAGTAGAAGTGTGGAAGTTGCTGAGGGCGGATGGATGGAAGTGGTTGAGTTTATTTTTCGGTAAATTGTTGCAGGAAGAACAAATACCTGAGGAATGGTGCAATAGTATACTGGTCCCCATTTTTAAAAACAAAGGAGACGTCCAAAACTGCAGCAGTTACCGGGGAATAAAACTCATGTCACATACGATGAAAGTCTGGGAAAGAATAATAGAGAGAAGAATGAGAGAAGAGTGTGAGATAACACAAAACCAGTTCGAATTCATGCCCGGTCGAGGTACGACAGATGCCATTTTCGCATTACGCCAATTGTGCGAAAAGTACAAGCGCGTGCATAAAGATCTGCACATGGTTTTTGTCGACCTTGAAAAGGCGTACGATCGGGTTCCCCGTGAGGTTTTGTGGTGGGCGTTAAAGATGAAAGGTATGCCTGGGAAGTATGTGAGGTTAGTCCGTGCTATGTATAGAGCATCCCGTACATGTGTACGATCTGCCGCGGGAACTACGGGCAGTATCGATGTGGCGGTAGGGCTGCACCAAGGGTCGGCATTGAGCCCTTATCTCTTCCTACTGATTATGGACGCTTTGACGTCGGACCTGCAGGATGAGGCACCCTGGTGCATGCTCTTTGCCGATGACATCGTGCTTGTCGGGGAAGAAGGCATCGAGGTACAGAGCAGACTGACGGGGTGGCAACGGAGGCTGGAAAGTGTTGGCTTGAAGATCAGCAGATCCAAAACCGAATATCTGTGCTGTGATTTCGGCGGTCTTTCCAGTCCTGTACCCATGTCGTTGGATGGCGCTATACTGCCTATCTGCTCAGATGTCAAGTACCTCGGTTCCCTCATTCAAGGCGACGGCGGAATAGATAGAGCTGTGCAGCATAGGATTAACGCAGGGTGGATGAAATGGCGACAGGTCACAGACACAACGTGCGATCCCCGAATGCCAATAAGGCTGAAGGGGAAAATTTACAAATCGATCATCCGACCTGTCGTCATGTATGGAAGTGAATGCTGGGCCGTCAAGAAGAAGGATGAAAATAGACTGCATGCGAATGAAATGAGAATGTTACGATGGATGTGTGGTGTGACAAGGATGGATAAGATAAGGAATGAGTATATAAGAGGAAGCCTGAAAGTAGCGCCAGTGGTAGAAAAGGTGAGAGGAAGCAGATTGGCATGGTTTGGGCATGTGATGCGGAGGAATGAAAGTCATGTCACAAAACGAGTGTTGAATATGAATGTGGAGGGACACACGGGCAGAGGAAGGCCGAATAAAAGATGGATCGATTGTGTGAAGAGTGATATGAGAATGAAAGGAGTAAGTATGGAAATGACGGCTGATAGAGAGGAATGGAACAAAAAGATTTACTGCGCCGACCCCAGATAATGGGAAATGGTTTAGAGAATGAATGATGAGCCATAATACAGTTAAAGCGTAGAGCCGCCACGTTAAAAGATCTGTATATATATAGTCTGCAGATATATAGTTACTAGTTAGTCTGTGACTTGACATATGGTGACATCATAGCAGACCATAGATAAATAAATGTGTAGCAAGCTACAACAGACATGCGTAAGCATCTTATTAATTAGTAATGGTGGTTAATATAGCGCATAGCACCATAATATTATAGTGTGCTATCTTTCCATAGCGGACAGCGCGTGCTTTGTAAATAGCTGCCACGGCGCTTTGGCGCTATAAATATCTAGTGACAACTAGCTCTAGCAGCAGCGCTGGCATCTAGCTTTTGCTAGCGCGCTGCGAATGGACGTGTGACTCAAATTTGATCTAACAGCACGGCTAGCATGGGCTGGGGACAAAAAATGTATCCCCCGATTATACCTACTGACAAAAGATAAAATTATAAATATATTAAGTCTAAGTCTATCTCCCATTTTATCTACTGTGGATATTATATCCACCGGTGTGCCCATAAAGGTTGGATAAAAGTACGCAAGGGGATAAACGTTTTCTCCTTTCCCCGGGGATAAAATTGTCTCCTGCACATGCTAGCCCTGCAGTACGCTGTTCAACGCGCGCGACCGTATATATATATATATATATATATATATATATATATATATATATATATATATATATATATATATTGGGTTAGGTGGTTTGGGAAGTATGACGTTTATAAAAACATATTGAATGTTAATATCCACGTAAAATAGCAGCTCAATGTTGCTGTGTTTTGTACGGTACGGTACATTAGGGTATTATAAGAATTAGGTACATATGCAAACAAACTTACAATAAATGTAAAAATAAGTTTAAAAAGTATAAATTATAATTTTTTGCTGTGTAACGGTGCGTACACATTATATAACATAATTGTTACATAACATGTTACAGTAATGTGGACAAACGACAATGTCATACGACAATGTCATATAACATTGTTATATTGTATTGTTATTCTAATGTGTATAGTGTGTTATTTGTTGCGATGTTGAAAAACAATGTTACATAATGAGGACGTGTTATATAACAAAAGTTATACAACATGTTACTTGATCTGTACGCACCCTAAGAATATCCACTACCCCAAAGGTTGACTGGTAAAGAATGCCTCAGGCATTAATTCCGCCTATACGTACGTAATATTGTATGAAGTTTAAATATATAAATAAATAAATATCGTTCGGTGGATGCAGTAAGAGATGATAGATGGAAACAAACTAAAAAGTGTAGTTTGCCAAGCGTGGCAAATATGTTTAATAAACCCCTTTATAAGACAATCCGTGGAGAGGACTATGTTGAGGAGAGAACTTTGATAGCCTTAGATGAATGAATGAAAAATGAGGCCATGACCAAAATAAAATAAAGACCTATCGGCAATTGCATGGCAAATAATTTTCTCAGCTTCGAGTTAATCTGTTTTAAAGTTAAACTTAACGGAAGCGTTTGTTCAGCAGGTAATTTTAAAAAGGCTGTAAAGATGATGATGATTTTTTTATAGCACACAGTCTATGTGATGGTAAGTGGATGCTTTGCCCGATAGACATCTTCACTTATCCTCATGTAAGAATCGAAATGCAGATGTGTTGTCACCCCTGAGGACTAAGATGGAATGCCTTGATTCCAGTGAAAAGCGTCTCCAGTTTACTTCTCTCACCATACGAAACAACAGCATTAAGCTGCTATTTTAAACTGGTATTCTGTGAGATCCTAGACTTCCCCCAGTCGCGCCAATCGGTCTGCGCTACAACCACAGTATACCTGTAGCATGGCTCTACAACGTTAAAAACATTATTTAATGTATAATTAAGTTGAACAATTTCTTAACAATATGCCTCACATTACGATATTTTGCAAAATTTCGATGGCACCATAAGCCAGAAAAATCGATGATGATAATCAGTCTGTAAGTGCGCTCTTGCATAGTCGGACGCTTGTTATGTTTCGCTACTTTTCTTATAAATAACTACAAAGCATTTTGCGCTTTCTGTTATGTGCAATTCCGCTGTAATTGCCTCAAAGTCATTGTAATTAATGTGATTGAGTGTGGCATACGTCAAGCGCTAATCGTAGCGAACATTGTTCTCGCTCTTGTCTTAAGTGCAGTAACTTGACCTGTGTAAAAGGGATAATGAATAATAATATAACGATCGCCTGTGCATCATTTTTCTGTCGCGTCATTATATTTTTACCTTCTTTCACAATTTACCGGGGGAAAATGAGTGTTTCAGGAACGCCACCAAGTGGATGTACATCTTCACAGACAGATTTATCCAAAATACACGATGATATTTTTACTAATATCGTAAAAAAAACGAAAATCACCAAATTGTCACTATATTTTGATAAATATAGTGACAATTTGGTGATTTTCGTTTCGTTTCGTTCCAACAGTATTTCTTGATAGAAATACTGTTGGATTTTCAAAATAAAATAATGAGATCTTTTCAGTTTGTTCTTGAAACCCAAAACGAAAAAATTTATAGCACCTAGAACGCACTACGTGACGATCTGTTTATATTTTGACAAGAAATATGTGAAACAAACGTCACTATTCAAAAACTATCGGAGGAGCAATCATCAGTAAAAAAAAAGAAGTCGAACAGTTGATACCAAATAATAATATTAACAATAACAAGATAAATTTCTCAACAACTTCGCTTTAAGGAGCAGCAGGTAAGAATAAATAACTTAGAAATATCTGGGGTACCTACCGTGAAAGGAGAGAATCTGATGAGTATTTTCCATAACATAGCAAATAAAATTAGGTTTTCTTTAGCTTCGGCAGATGTTGATAGCGTACACCACGTGCAGCCTTTTATTTCGAAAACCAAAAAAGACGCTGTTTCCAACAATGGTCAACCCCCAGGCGATTTATCTTCAATACCCATCATCATCATGAGGTTCACGCAAAGATAACGTAAGAAAGAAATGCTTGTTGCAGTACGCGCCCCGAGATGTTTAACTACTGCTGATGCCGGATTGGACGGCCCATCTAAACAAATCTTCATAAGTGATCACTTAACACCGTATAACAAACTTCTATATAAGCAAGCTCGGCTTTTTGTCAAAGAAAATAATTATGAGTATATTTGGTTGTCTATGTGTAAAATTATGGTACGTAAATACGACACTTCCAAAGCCTTACTAGTGCCTTACCAAGCCGATCTTATGAAAATAAAGTGACTATATTTCTTTACATCTATCACTCCACTTATATTATGTTATTATCCCTTTAAAAATAGTTTAAGGTATATGAGTATGAAGAAAACTTTTGTTATTAGTTCTAAGTGTTTATATTTATTGCTAGATATTTTCTGTTTTGGTGGAACTCTAATAAATATCATAATAAAAATACTATACTATATAATACCATTGCAATAATTTTTCTATTTACTATAAAAACTTACGCCGCTACGAAATATATATGTATCATGAATGCTGAATATATGTATCATCTTGCAAACTTCCACTTGTTACAGAGGATCAAATCTAATCAATAATCAATAAAACTAAGACATTAAAAATTGATTTTAAACTAAGCTTTACTCCTACACTCAACCTATGCAGTGGTACAAAAAAAAACAGTTTCACAAAGCTGACTTCGTATCAATAAATAAAGCCTTAAAACCTATTAACTAGGAAGAAAAATTTAGTTATATGGCCGATGTGGAATGCATGAGAAGCTACCTTTATAATTCTGTAAATGATATTTTGAATAAATATGTACCCGTTTGTAATTTTAATTATAATTTAAAATACCCAGTGTGGTATACAAAACCCCTTGTTAAATTAATGAAAAAAAAATGTAAATACCATAAAAAATGGAAGGTATACGGCAACATGAGTGACTACCAAACTTTTTCATTATTAAGAAGCAGATTTAATAAAATGCTGCGTGACTGTTATAAAAACTTATTTAACTTTCCGAAAATAAAATAAAAAACACATCCTAAGTTTTTATGGCCTTTTATAAAATCAAAAAATATCATTAGTGATTTTCCTGAAAAGATGATGTACAAAGGTAAAGTTATTTCTGGTGGTATAGATATTTGTAATGCCTTCAATGAATACTTTCATTCCATATTTACAGCCGTAAGCAATGTTAGTCACCAAGATTACCCAAGTAGTCAAAATTCACTTACAACTTTAGATATAAATGTAAATGATATAAGCGTTGACTTAGTTCTTACATAATTACAAAAAGTCAATATCAGTAAAGGCACGGGTTCCGATATTACTCATCCTCTACTTATTTCGAAATGTGCAACCGAACTCGCAGTGCCGATAACGTTAATTTTCCGCACGTCTGTCAAAAGTGGAGTGTTCCCCAACATATGGAAATACTCTTTAATAAGACCTATTCCAAAAATAATAACAAAGATATAGTAACCGAATATAGACCTATCTTGAGATTATGTGTCTTGGGGAATGTCCTTGAGAAAATTATTACTACGTACTAATCGCTCTCTGCTCGTCAATATATATCCCAACAACAACATGGATTTTTCAAGGACGGAATATTTGCGAAGAACAATGGATGACAATCTACAAGTGGATATTGTGTACACTGATTTCTCTAAAGCCTTTGACAAAATTAACCACATTTTACTAATAGCAAAGCTCGCAAAGGCAGGTGTGTATGGCAACCTCCTTAAATGTATTGAATGATACATAAAAAATAGAAGTCAAACCATTTTTATTAAGGTACTCGTATTCACCTCAAATTTTCTACCTGTACCTTCAGGTATCTCTCAAGTATCTCATCTTGGCCCGCTCCTGTTTTCCTTATATATTAATGATATTTTACAAACACTAAATGAGAGTCAACATCTTCTTTACGCTGATGATGCAAAAATATATAAAATTGTTAAGTCAAGAGACGACTGTCTCAAACTGCAACAATATTTGCTTGCTTCGGAAAAATATTGTGTTGCTAATCAACTATATCTTAACACTGACAAATGTCATTTGCTATATTTTTCACGTAAAGTTCCTTATATAGACTATAAAGCTTCTCAAAGTTTGAGTTTTATTTTAAGAATTAAAAAAAAACATTTAATAAGGTTATTTCTCTCAAACTATTATCCTTTTTTTGTACGTTCAATCCTTGATTTTTGCAGCGCAGTATAGAGCCCCTCTTATCAAGAACATATTGAGAGAATAGACAAAGTACAAAAAAAGTTTTTAAAATCCCTTAACTATCGTTATAGTATTGAAAACGAATCATATAATGAAGCTTTGTGCAGACACAAAATGCTAAGTCTTTTTAACAGACGTAAAATGTTTGACATTATTCTTCTATACAAAATTCTAAATTCATTAAAAGATTCACCGTCTTTTTGTCTGTGATTTCATTTCAGGCAAGCGTTCGTTTTCCTGAGCGCTCCTCACGTTCGTTACCACTATTCATTCCTCCTCGCTTTCATAAAAACCATACACGTAACTCTTTTATATGTCGTTCCTCTAAAATGAATAACAGAAATAGAACTTTTTAGCACTAGTTCTAATCTTCTTAAAACAAAATTTAAAAAAGTTTTTGCAGTATAATTATTGCTCGACTATGTTGTCTTACAATGTAAAGAATATGGTTTGTTAATGTAGATTTATTGGCACTATTTGGTCCTTTTCGCACATGTGAATGTAAAATGTAAACTATATATTAAGAAAAAAAGCGTTTACAACAGTAATAAGAATAATAATAATAATATATTTATGTGCACACTATACAAAGTCCTTAGACAAAAAATTTATACAAAATGTTTACTTATTCTACACAGCAGTATTTCAGCTGACACTTACAAAGGGAAACCCTGAGCTGTAAAAGTCAGTACTTTTCCAGTATCACAATATACAAAATTACACAATAATAACAAATAAGCTCATGAAAGGGTAAAGTAAAAACAAAATAATTTTTAATTTTTAAGCGGTATATTGTTTTCAAAATAATTTTTGAAACCAAGATATGTACCGCTTGCCTGTGTGTGTGTGTGTGTGTGTGTGTGTGTGTGTGTGTGTGTGTGTGTGAGTGTGTGGGGGTGGGTGGGTGTGTGCATGTGTGCGTGTGTGCGTGTGTGCGTGAAATCATACGTATGTGTGGGTGTGTGTGTTTGTGTGTGAATGTGGGTGTAATATGGTATATATGGACAATATTATATCAACTTATAGGTTTTTTTTTATAAGATAGGGTGACAAACGAGCACACAATCCACCTGATGGTAAGTGGTTGCTGTGACCCATTAACATCTACATCTATCCTGAATAAAGAATCAAAATGCAGATACGTCGTCACCCGTGAGGACCAAGATGGAATGCCTCTTTTCCAGTAAAATGGGTCTCCGGTTCTCTAAACTCACCATACAAAACACAGTAACGTCAAGCTGCCATTTTACGCTGGTATTCTATGAGAGCGTGGTCCTTCCCCGGTCGAGCCGACCCATTCGTGCTACAACTATACTACTAATATAACTGCAGCATGGCTCTACCGCGTATAATCAGCATAGATTACGTTGTGTTATAATCAAGACTTTGTTTTTACGTTTCCACTACAATTTACCGTTACCTTTACAGCCTTACAAAAGTCCACTGCTGAACATAGGCCTCCCCCATTAATTGTCTCATAGGTTTGGTAATATTTGCAAAAGTTGCCAAGCTGTGCAGGCGGGTTTACAAACATTGTTTTTAAATGTTTAGTCGTTATTAGGAAGACGCTGCTGACCAACTCCTGGTTTATTTCCCTTAGAAAATTTCCCTCTTATTCCATACAAATGTTCTTCCCTGCCTGTGAAGTGGCGGTGTAAAGAATTTAAACTATACCTCATTTATGGTCTCTTGGGTGTCGTAAAAGACGACAAAGCTTAATAATCAATTCACATATGCAGTTGAATACACAAAAACCGCACTATCTTTAGGCATCGCAATCCACTTCAATTTTTTATCATTTGTTTCCGCAAATATTTTGAAACACGTCATCTTGTCAAATCTGCAAGGGTTATCAAAAGAAATTTATCAAAAGAAAAAAACATGCCTGAGTGTCGTGGAACACTCGGTTGGAACGAAGTTCCTTTCGTAGTATTTTTTTTAAATACTAGTAATGCTATTCATCATCATCATAATTACAGCCCTTCACAAGTCCACTGCTGAACATAGGCCTCCCCCAAGGTATGCCACAAAGCACGGTCCCGAGCCACCTGCATTCATCGAGTTCCTGCATGTCTCACCAGGTCGCCAGTCCATCTAGTGGGGGGACGCCCTACACTTCGCCTACCAGTACGAGGCTGCCACTCGAGAACCTTTCTTCCCCATCGGTTGTTGGTTCTTCGAGCTATATGGTCGGCTCACTGCCACTTCAGCTTACTAATCCGTTGGGCTATGTCGGTTACTCTGGTTCTACTGCGGATATCCTCATTTCTAAGTTTATCTCGCAGAGAAACCCCGAGCATAGCCTTCTCCATAGCTCGCTGAGCGACCTTGAGCTTCCTCATACGGCCAGCAGTGAAGGACCACGTCTCAGATCCGTAAGTCATCACTGGCAACAAGCACTGGTTGTACAGTTTCCTTTTCAGGTTTTGAGGTATGTCTAACGAGAAGATGTGTCGTAATTTCCCGAACGCTGCCCAGCCGAGTTGAATCCGTCGATTGACCTCTCGGTCAAAATTGTGCTTACCTAGTCGGACTATTTGTCCCAGGTAAACATACTCGTCAACAACTTCGAGCTTAGTGCTCCCAACAACTACCGGCATAGGTGTGACATAGACGTTAAACATGACTTTTGTTTTGTCCATGTTCATCTTAAGACCTATCCGTTGGGAGACACTATTGAGGTAATTGAGCATGGTGCTTAGGTCCTCCAGTGATTCTGCCATAAGGACTATATCGTCGGCAAATCGAAGGTGAGTAATGTACTCGCCATTGATGTTAATACCGCATCCTTTCCAGTCCAGTAGCTTAAAAACGTCTTCCAATGCAGCGGTGAAGAGTTTCGGGGATATAACGTCACCCTGTCTTACACTTCTCTGCAGTTGGATAGGTTTCGTACTCTGATTCTGTACTCGGATAGCCATCGTAGCTCTACTGTACAAACACTTCAGCACTTCGATATACCGACAGTCAACTTGGCACCGCTGAAGTCACCGCAGCACCGCCCAAATTTCAACGGAATCAAAGGCTTTCTCATAGTCCACATTCGCAAGGCAAAATGGTAGATTATACTCCTCTGTCTTGTTTACAAACTGCCGAAGGGTGTGTATGTGGGCCATGGTACTAAAACCTTTTCGGAAAGCGGCTTGTTCGGGAGGCTGGAAGTCGTCAAGTCTGTCAAAATAGCACGTAGACGCGCCTCAGAAGGGAAATCGGTCTGTAGTTCTTCAAGAGAGCGTTGTCGCCTTTCTTGAAGAACAAGACCACCACACTTCTGCTCCACGCCTCTGGAGTAGTGCCCCCATAGAGTATGGAATTAAAGAGCTTCTGAAGGACTTCAAGTACCGGTTTTCCACCCGCTTTCAAAAGCTCCGCTGTAATTCCATCCTCGCCCGGGGACTTGCCGTTTTTAAAGTGCTGGAAAGCCATTTTAATCTCGCTCAGACTGACGTCCGGGATATCTTCGGAATAGTGTCTAAATACTAGTAATGCTATTAAACATTACTAATTATTCCCTTAAACCACTTCTGGCAAGCTTAAAATGCTTGTGTTTGAAGTGGTTCACGACAGTAGTCGAATGGTGGATTCAAACCCACGACCTTTCGAGTTCGCGGTCCGCGCCCTGCCATTAGACTACTGATGCTTCTAATATATTAATATAGACAAACGTATTATATTATTGATTAACAAATCCAAATAAATGAATTACTAGCACTTAATAAAATGAAGCGTCATTTCAAATAAAATAATATTTCTTTTAATTGCAAGATAAGAAAAAGTGCGAGGGATTTCCATCTCGCTTCCTTATAACCGCCAAGGCCGTCCACACTACGTCAGAAGAGATCGTGACGGAAAATCTTACCCTTTTTCTCGCCTAGCACCTATCCGCCAAATTCGTACTGTCCGATAAAGAACTTCGTTTCAAAAATTTGTCAATATTCGATAGTTTTTTTTTTCTTTTTTTTATGGGAGTGGGGGCAACGAGCATGCGGCTCACCTGATAGTAAGTGACTACCGCCGCCCATGAACAACCGCAACATTTCCACAACGTTGCCGGCCTTTTAAAAAGGAGTAGGCTCTTTTCTTGAAGGTCCCTAAGTCGTATCGGTCCGGAAAAATCGCTGGTGGTAATAGATTCCACAAGGAAGTTGTGTGAGGAAGAAAACTTCTTCTAAATCGCACAGTGGTGGACCGCCAATCATCAAGATGGTATGGATGGTATCGCAAGTTTTGTCGCGATGTGCGGTGGTGAAATTGAGCGGCTGGAATTAGTTCGAACAATTCCTCAGAGCACTCCCCGTGATAGATGCGATAAAATACGCAAAGAGATGTAACATCTCTACGCAGTGCCAGTGTATCGAGCCGATCAGAAAGAACTCGGTCGTCGACGATTCGAACCGCTCTGCCCTGGATGCAGTCAAGTGGAAGGAGCTGGCACTGGGGTGCCCCGGCCCAGAGATGGGAACAGTATTCCATGTGAGACCGGGTTTGCGCTTTGTAAAGTTGCAAGCGATGTGACGGCATGAAATACTGTCCCGCTCTGCTGAGCACGCCAAGCTTTTTAGATGCCAGTTTGGCCTTCCCTTCCAAGTGACCACGAAACTGCACACTATTCGATATGTCGACGCCGAGGATTCCGATGCTAGCGGAGGCAGCAAGGGGAGTGCCTTGAAACTGAGGAGATACGACAAAGGGGTTCTTTTTAGCGGTAAACGCGCAAACTTGTGTCTTCTGGGGATTGAACTGGACTAGATTTAGTTGCCCCCAATCCGAGACTTTATTCAGCAAAGATTCGACTTCAGACACAAGTTTGTCCCGGTACTCTGCAACGTTTTCAGTTACATTCAAAAACATTTAAATATGTAAACGGGCGATAGACGGGACAAAGCAATCATAAGTAACAAGTCGCTTAATTGAACACGAGCAATCGTATTTGTAACGTTATATATATCTTTAGTTATATCTTTGACTAGAAGAAAATAATTCTCGAAGAAAATACACCGAATGCGCTTTGTTCTCATTATTTTAATACGTGTTTCTGTTATTTAAAGCTCGATAGCGTCACTGGAATACGAGATTAAAATTTTGGTATGACAATGGCCTCTCTATTAACTTTTGAAGCCCTTTGGTCATATTATATAATAAAAATGCATGCTCATTTGCACCCTCTCATTTAAAAAAAATATATATAGGTATAGAATATAAGAAAACACTAATGTTTTCTAAGTGTTGCTATAAAATTTCTCATCTTCACACTTAATTCTGTGCAAAAAAAACTTCAAATAAATAAGTGAACATTTTCTTGGAACATCGGGAAGCAATAAAAATTTCCTAGAACGTACCTTACAACAAGCTTATCTGTTTCAGAGAGAATAAAAACTAATTTATTGAAAATATTTCCATAGAGAATTTCACGCTGATGCTACATTTTTATTTTATAACTAACATTTTACCCGCGGCTTCGCTCGCGTGGGCTTCAATTTAGAAATATCATTAATACTTTGTGCCAAAATTAGCAAAATTGGATGACTTGTAGAGTCACCTCGGTATATGTGTCTACATTGGGCGTAAAGGATTGTAATTTGGAAATATAATATGCTACAGAAACACATAGGTGAATTTAAAAAATAAAAAACACATCAGAATCGCATTACTATCATACGTCTAGCAACATCTTTTTTAATAATATTCATCTCTCTCACACTTTTTCTTATCTTGCCATGAAAGAAATATTATATTAAATGACGCTACATTTTAATAGACGCCAGTAATTCATTTATTTGTATATGTTAATCAGTAATATAATAAGTTTATCAATAATAATATACTACGAAAGGAAGTTCGTTCCAATCGAGTGTTCCACGACACGCACGCATGTTTTTTTTTATATGGGGCATGTCTTCCGATGTGTCTTTATAAAGGGTAAATTATCCTGGAATCAGAAATGAGTTATTTACATTTATTCATAATTAAAGCTAATATAGTTTTAAAAAAATATATTGGTTAATATATTAAACCAATACCCCATTTCGTAACGTGGGTGTCGTAAGAGTTTTTTTTTTAATTTTTAAATAAATAATCTCCCTCCCCCTTTTTATATCTCAAATACGGCCCTTCAGGCCGTAAGCCCTGAGTTCGATGAAGCTGTAAGAGTCGCATAGGCTAACAGCATTAACGTCACAGAAACTAGAACTCACATATTCATGATTTTTTTTAAAACTACTCAGACATCTAGAACTACCCGCGAAGTTATTCTTCGCCACTTCACTGAGCACGTGGAAAATAAGCAAATAAAATTTCCTCACCAGTTTCATTTTTCCTCGCGGGGATCTTACACCTTTTGTTCCTGTACTATGAAATCTTACGGCGAGCTACACGACTCTCGTATTTGCTTAAATAAAACTAATGCCACCAAAAACATAACTAGTAAAAAAACCAAGTCTCGCAACTCAGTTCTTCTACCGTAAAATGTTGTGAGATCCATGTAATACCAAGTCGGTTAATTTATTCAGTCCCTACTTAAGGGTCCTTCTGTCTTAAGTTATTACGTAATTAGCTAACCTAACAACATCTTATAGTGACCATATAAATATTTTAAAAGTCTTTTATGTTTTAAATAGATTGACTTGGCAATCGCAGGCTTCTAGTTTTATCCACAACGAAGTTATAGGGTTACGAAAATAGCCTGAACTGCTTCGAGAAAAGAATGGTACGGCCGTGACGCTTTTTTGCTCGACTTGGCGGGGCACTGCAGTGCCCCCAGATAAAAACTGGGAAGAAGCTTATGCACGATTGTGGACCCCATCTAGCTAGTAATTAGTCATTCAACGATATCACGAACTTGATACAAAAAGAAGTTGGTGAAATATTGCTATGCCGATAGACACCCAACATTTTCAACTAAAGACCTTCCCTCTTAATCACAGTTTGTGTACACAGCAACAAACACATTAGGTGAGCCGATGCTCGTTTGCCCCCTCTTCTATAAAAAAAAATCACAGGCTGCAAGCGCGCATCTTTCGCGAATTGCTAATGTGTCATGATTGTGATGAACCATTTAAATAGTTTTTACGGATTTGATCGCGTAGATTAACCTATTTTATATTCTCGACGTTTCGAGTACTTTACAACACCGTGACCATGTGTGTAGTGTTCGCGTAAACTTAAGAAATCATTATGTGATGAAGCAGTTTGAAAGGTAATAACAAGACATACAATTTGCAAATAAGAATATATTTGAACTAAATTTAATTTGTCAAGTCGACTTTCCTGTCGTGATGTTATTTCTATATGTTTGAATACTGATTCTGATATCGCACGTAACGGGAACCATAAGGTTTTTGTTACACGTTGTAAGTCGTAGTTTCTAGGTTTCATTCAGTAACGGAAACGTGTCCATTATGAAGTTATGACGAACATATAACCGCGCAATCCGTAGATAAAGGTATTCTTAACAACTCCCTGTCCCGTGAGTCATATTACGAACATTTAGATTGTTTCACTATCTATTGTGTCTATGCCGCGCACAGGGAAACTGTCCAGTTCAGAAGGACGATAAGCTCGCTAGCACTGTTGGATCTAAAGAAACTTTAATGCAAGCTTACATGTAAGCATTCTATAGTCGCTCATTATTATTATTAAATGTTTATTCAGCTTCTAATTTTACTGTCAGATCAATGCCAGATATCGTTTTTTTTATATAGAAGTGTGGGCTAAGGGCTTACGGCTTACTTGATGGTAAGTGTCGACCGCCGCCCATGAACAACTGCAACACCAGGGAAATTACAGCCGCGTTGCCGGCCTTTTAAAAAGAAATAAACCTAGCAAGCTAACAGCATAGCAAAGTGGCGAAGCAATCAGCTTTGTAGCGGTTTCTAACGGTTGCCGTTGAGCAATCAATTTCAAAATAGGAGGTTCAGATGCCTGGGTGATCAGTAATCGATTGCTGAAAACAGAATTTGAAAATTCGAAACCGTTCTCGAGATAATCGTGGGACAGACGGCCAGACGGACAGACATCGTGAAATCAATAAGTGTCTTCGCAAGCTTCGCCACTTAATAAGCTCGTTTCTTGGAGGTGTATAAGTCGTATTGGTCCGGAATTCGTCACCCGAAATGCTTTTACCGTTACTGCCTCTCAAAAATCCACAACTGTACAAAGGCCTCACGCATAAATTGTTTCATAGGGATGATATTTTCCATAGTTACTACGCTGGGCAAGCGGGGTAGCTACTGTAGTTTTTTTTTTAATTTTAGATGTTATTAGGAATACATCCATTATGCATTATTATGTCTTTATAGTTCTGTTTTGTGCCGCTCTGTCTTCTTTTACGACACCCTCGTGACTTTGTGTTAATCAATCTAAATCTAAAACTAACTAAATAAAAATAACATCGGTACTTTAGCGGAAATAACCTAACCCTATTAATGGTCCATCCATGGAGTAAAGCTGTTCGGATTGTAAAGAGTTGACGTCAAAGTAAAGGTATTATACCTTTGCTTTGAAATCGAGCTTTCAATCTCAATACTAAAAGCCTCTCAACTTATCGGTGGACATTTTACAAATTCCTTTAGTCAATTTTTACAAGCTTTTAAACAAAATCTTATGATAAATGCTTTAATCATGTTATAAGTACTCACGCCTGTCAACGATAGGGGTAAGCAGAGATTATGGACTTCCCTTTAGCACGATCCTGACACACGCCTCTGTCGTCTCCTTCACATCCATATACCTACGCATAAATACTCGTCGGTAAACGGTACTCTTAATCTGGTCCATCTACAATATATCTCCTATTTGGTCGATAAACTTACGTCTACGGTGTCCCTTGCCGTCTCTCCCGTTCCCTTTACAACATCAATTTGCTTTGTCACTCTTTCCTCATTCTTTCTTTGTACTTGACCAAACCACCGAAGCATTCCTTCCTTAATCCTGGTCACTTCAGCATCTTGTAAATCACACTTTTCTCTTTTCGCACAATTTCTTACCCTCTCATTCAGATTCAGCCATGTCTGACGATTTCTATGAAATTTAATTTAATAAGCTTAATTTAAAATGTTTTCAATTCCTCTCACACAAAGAGTACTTTAAAACGCAGCCATTTATAAAAGGGTGTAAGTTCACAGCAAGACATACGTAATGTGTAATGAACTCATGTTTCAACTTATCTTGTGGTAGTAAATGTAAGTGCTATTTTTTTTAATAAAATACTCGAGGCGCGTAAAGGGCAAATACGAAGGTGAGTTAATTAAAATACGAAATTATGAACCTTATAAAATAAAAATTTGACTTAAAAAGGGATACAATCAACTATGTCTGCACCGTCTCAAGAAGCCATTGAATTATTTGGAAAATTATTTATTCTTTTTTTATGTTTATCCGTTTGACCCTTTTCAATGGGCAAAGCAATGTAAAAGCCTGAAGGACACAGAAAACAACATCTATTTAAGCACCATTTGAAGTGGATTTTTTTCTTAAAATTCAAATTAGTTAATCCTTAAGGTAGCTCAATTCAATAACATTATTTCATATCTTTTTTTTTATTCTTCTAAGCCAGCGCTTAACTACCATCCCACCTGATGGTAAGTGGTGAAGTAGCCTAAGATTGTGAGCGCACTGACTTAATAAAAGCTTATTCACTCTTGCCTTGAAGGCACCCACATTGTAATCGGACAGAAACACAGATGCTAGCAACTTAATCGACTCCTTTGCTGTACGCATGATGAAAGAAGTAGCAACCGTTTGGTTCGAATGCGTGGTAAGTCAACAACGAACGGGTGGAGACTGGCCGAACGTCTGGTCTGGTTGTCCAATGGTGAAAGGGAGAGGGGGAATTAAATTATACAATTCCTGCGCACACTCTCCGAAATGCATCCTGTAGAAAACCGAAAGGCTGGCTATTTTGCGCCTGTGTTCGACGCTGGTAAGATTGGTTTTATCCGAATTCGGGTCACCAATAATATCAGGTCTAGCAGAGAATAGCAGGTCTTTCCATTGAGTTCAAAGCTGCTAGGTGGCATTTTGCAGCACCAGCCCATATATGGTAGCAATACTCCATGCACGACCGGACTTGCGCTTTATATAAAGTAAGCAGCTGTCCCGGCATGATGTTTTTTTTTATGGGAGAAGGTTGACAAACGAGCACACAGTCCACCTGATGGTAAGTGGTTGCTGCGGCCCATAGACATCTGCATCTGTTCTCGATTACGAATCAAAATGCAGATGCGTTGTCACCCGTGAGGACTAAGATGGAATGCCTCGTTTCCAGTAAAAAGGGTCTCCGGTTCTCTACACTCACCATTGATGTATCAGATGCATCGCCGCAACTTTGTGAGGACTTTCAGCTTCCTTACAGCTGCTTTGGCCTTGGACTCAATAAACCGCCCGAAGTTCGGATTAAAGGATAACTCAACCTCTAACAACTGAAGCCGGTCGGTGTATTCTAGTGATACATTTCACGCACGACCGCACGCACGACCGCATGCATGCACGCACGCACGCTCGCACACAAGACTGTACGCACGCAGACACGCCCGCACGCACGACCGCACGCACGCTCGGACGCACGCCCGCACGCACATCCGCACGCACGCACGCACGCACGCACGCACGCAATAAACAATAAACTTTTATTTAATTTCATTTATTTCATCTCATCTCATTTCATTTCATTTCCTTGGATGCTTTGTATCAGTAAAAAAGATATCCTGTCCTCTACTATGCGAAACACAGCAACATTATTGTTTCGCGCTGGTATTCTGTGACAGCATGGCTCTACTACGCAAACTTTGACTACATCGTAAACTGGATGGATGTGCGTTGCCACTTAACTAGTTAGTGGTATATCTTACTTACGAGTACTATAATTATATTGATTCTATATACTCTCAATGCACTGCTGCTTAGTGCCAGAAATAGGTAAGGAGGTCGTACTCCTCTAATTAACTCCATAGTACTCTATCGCGGAATGAGAGTAGTATTAGACCAGCTAGACTTAGGAACAATTAGAACACAAACAAAAATTTTTAAATCAATTATTTGCACTTTTGTACAGTATTTTGATTGTAATATATATTATGTAGGAACGGAATACGAGACGATGAAAGAAATGGAATGTTACATTGATAATAGGTATAGAATGAGCGAGCAAAGGTAAGAGAGAATAAGGCATAAGTGGTTATAGATAAGTAAAACGTAGTAGTTAAGTTACTCTTTGGTATAAAATAGGAATACCTGTATTATTACTATACTCTATGTATGAGATAGAACGCAGGCAAACACGTAAGACGTACCATTACGACGAGTGTTACTAAGCAAATATATTAAATATATAAATAAAGTGAAGTATAAGTGAGTGAAATGACGATTATTTGAAGACCCACTCCCATATTTTATGCTAATGTTCCCGCATCTACCCCTGAGCATTTTTAATTACGCATATTAGTAATTACCTCGGAGTTTTCTGTTCTGCACGCAAAGACAATGTTAAGGACCGTAGTTGAGTGTACGTAAATGTAACGAACGTTTTTCACATTTGTTGTCAGTGAGAATTTTTTTTTTCGAAACTGCTGCTCTACCATTACGAATTTAGTAATTAACTTGTTAATTACGTAAGTACAGTTTTTTTATAGGATAAGGGTGACTAACGAGCACACAGTCCACCTGATGGTAAGTGGATGCTGCGGCCCATAGACATCTACATCTATCCTCTATTACAAATCAAAATGTAGATGCGTTGTCACCCGTGAGGACTAAGATGGAATGCCTCTTTTCCATTAAAAAGGGCCTCCGGCCACCTGCACTCACCAAGCGAAACGCAGAGGTAAACCTCTACTTCACACTGTTTTCCTGTGAAGTCGTGGTACCACCCCGGTTCGAGCCGGCCCATCCGTGCGACAGCAAAAACTGCCGCGTGGCTCTACCACTGTTAAAGTGAGTGAGTGAGTTTTCTGAAGCGTTTTTTAATTATCTTCTATATTCTACTAGTTATCTGTAGCATGCAATTTTCGTGTTGGCGTCTTTATTAACTCGTTTTCGTATGTCTGTTTAGGTCGAATTCAGTAAAAGCTTTTAAACTGACCTAAAATCGGATGACAATGTAAGAATATGGAAAAACGTGGTATATTAAAAAAATGTCTCAATAATTATAATGTGTTTTACCGCCTTGCTCACTGACGCACACTCTTCTCCAACTAACCTTATTATGTAAGATAAAGTGGTGATCAAGCCCTGGATTTGCCATCTAATACTAGGAGTTCATCGCCACTTACCACCAGATGGAGTTGTAGTCAAGCACTGGCTTACAATAAGTAAACAAATACACTAAAATTTTTAATGTCGCTGTTTTTAACTACTGTATCTTTGTCTGCACACCACCCCAGTACCTACCGTATTCTAAACGACGACATATCAAAAGCGTGACGTGATGACTACGGATATATACTGCTTTACCTAGTGTCATGATCATCATCACCATTACAGCCCTTCACAAGTCCACTGCTGAACATAGGCCTCCCACAAAGAATGCCACAAAGCACGTTCCTGGGCCTTCATGTTTTACCAGGTTGTCGTTTCATTTAGTGGGGATCCGCCACACACTTCGCCTACCGGTACGAAGTTGACACTCGAGAACTTGAGTATTATTAATTACGCGTATAATTAATTACCTCGGAGTTGTCTGTTTTGCATGCAAGGACAATGTTAAGGACTGTAGTTAATTGTACCTAAATGTAATGCACATTTTCCACATTTGTTGTCAGTGAGAATTTTGTTCGAAACAATACAACTCTACCATTTCGAAGTTTAATAGTTAACTTGTTCGTTACGTAGGTACAGTTTTCTGAAGCGACTTGTTGTATATAATTTTGACGCATGTTTTACCGCGTCTTTATAACTCGATTTCGTATATCTGTTTGGGTCGAATTTAGTAATTGATTTTGTAACTAACTTTCCGATGAGCTAGAAACTAGAAATTTTGAACATAGCTCAAAATCGGGTGACAATGTAAGAATATGAAAAAAAAACGACATGCTAAAAAGCTTAATAATTGTAATATGTTTTACCGCCTTGCTCACTGACGCACACTCTTCTCCAACTAACCTTGTTATGTAAGATAAGTCATGATGAAACTCTAGATTTGCCTACCCCATCGGTTATTGGTTCTTCGAGCTATATGGCCGGAACATTGCCAATTTAGTTTACTAATCTGTTGGGCTATGTCGGTAACTCTGGTTGTACTGTAGATATCCTCATTTTTAAATTTTATCACGCAGAGAAACTGAGCATAGCCCTTTGCTAATATAAGAAAAGAGATTCAATTTTATGTACAGTTGTTTACATGAGGCTGCCAGTCCTGATTATAATCCAACTAATATATAATTAATATTTAAATTATAATATGTCTGTCTTAATCGCCTCGCAATTATTATACTTTGGAAAACTAAGTAAATTCTTCTATTTAGTGAAAAATAAGTACCTACTTTTTTAGTGTGTGTTCGCACAAAATACATAATAGGGTGTTGGTTGATTGTGATAAAATGTTTTTTTTTAATATTACTGGAATTTTAATTTAGACGAAATAATATTGTTGTATCACCATCAGAAAAATTATAATAGTAATTAAAATATAAAAGAAGAAAAAATACTTCTAGAATACGTTGTATATTATGTAATATTGTTTTCTTAATTATCAAGTTTTATTTATTTTATTTGGCTGACCAAAAGTGTGTAAAGTTTGACGTGGTAGAGCCATTCTGCAGCTATATAAGTAGTATAGTTGTAGCACGAATGGGTCGGCTCGACCGGGAAGGACCACGCTCTCACGGAATACCAGCGTAAAATTGCTATTTTGCTTAACACTGCTGTGGTTCGTATAGTGAGTGTAGAGAACCGGAGACCCTTTTTACTGGAAAAGAGGCATTCCATCTTAGTCCTCACGGTTGACAACGCATCTGCATTTTGATTCGCAAACGAGGATAAATGTAGATGTCTATAGACCACAGCAACCACTTACCATCAGGTGGACAGTGTGCTCGTTTATCACCCTATCCTATAAAAAAAACCACTAAAATTAATCTAATGCATCAGTAATAGTACTAAGGAAATGCCTCACTATTTACAGGTTAGCACAGCATGTACCAATATAAAGTTACTTATAGTATATTACAAAACAATACAAAATCAATAATTTAACAATAATAGAACAAAAAGGTTTCATTCATCATTATTGATATCAATTTCAAGCACAGTTCGTTATTACAAAGAGAGAAATAATACTGGCCATTAGGTTCTAATAATAAATTAATACGTACCGTAACGTGCGTATTTTATTTGTATATAGCTGTTGCATTCTTAAGCAAGCTAGTTGAAATGAAATGATCTTATTTATACATTAACGGAAAAACAAGCAAATTGATGGTGCAATAATTCGCTTATCAAATGCTTGTAGGCTAGGAGTGGCATGGCTTATTTTGAATAAGCTACAAATTATATGCTTTGTAGAATATTTTTTGAAGTGTTGGTTTAGTTCTCTTATATATTATAGTTTATGTAGTTTTATAGTAGGGGGATGAGGCTGGTAGTGTTCGGAAGAAATACTTAGACTCCCTACACGTTTTTAACAGTGGTAGAGCCACGCGGCAGCCTTTGCTGTCGCACGGATGGGCCGGCTCGAACCGGGGTGGTACCACGACCTCACAGAATACCAGCGTGAAGTAGAGGTTTACCTCTGCGTTTCGCTTGATGAGTGCAGGTGGCCGGAGGCCCTTTTTACTGAAAATGAGGCATTCCATCTTAGTCCTCATGGGTGACAACGCATCTGCATTTTGATTTGTAATAGAGGATAGATGTAGATGTCTATGGGCCGCAACAACCACTTACCATCAGGTGGACTGTGTGCTCGTTTGTCACCCTTATCCTATTAAAAAAAACATGGCCCCCGGGTAGTGTAAAAAGTGCAGCACCCTAATTCTGGTGGTAGGTTTCGGCCGCTGGCTTTTCGGTTACCTGCCACTAATGCAATTTGTGGCGCCCAATGACGTTTTCGTGTTCCGGCATAATACTTGGTGAAACCATATTGAGAATGGATCTGAACATTATCGTCTGAACAGAACTGGGTGCGAAGCGTATTTAGGACATTTATTTTCAATATTTTACATCATGGTGGTAAATTAATATTGATATCAATTTTATGTATTATCTTTTCATCATTATCATCATCATTACAGCCCATCACAAGTCCACTGCTGAACATAGACCTCCCCCAAGGAACGCCACAAAGAATGGTCCTGAGACTCAAGGCAATCAATACGGACTAAAGCAAAATGCACGTGCACTGCTGTGAGCAAAAAATCGAACACATGTGAAATTTGCCATTACGCATTTGGGCGGCGCGACGGACATTCTTTGCTATTTCCTTGCCCTAAAACCCTCTCATTAGGGAACACCTGTGCCCAGTAGTGGGACGTATGTAGGTTGTAACTTTATAAATTTCCATAGGCTGCAGGAGCCCTACCTTAGGCTTACCAACAGGTGAGCTGCTTTTGGCAAATGATCATGCCGTCTATAATTTTATTTTCAGCCTCTGGTGTCCCATAACAGAGCAAAAGCCTCTTTAACTCTTTTTCACTTTTCACGATTTGAGATTTTACTTTAGCCTGTTGTATTTTACAGGAATACTTGAATTTATATAAAAGATAGTTTTCAAACAAGTAGAGGCAACAGGTTATCGTGAGTTCTGGAGTTTAATATGCTTTATCGTAAAGTAAATCCGTTCAGACGATCGCCAATCCGATTGTAGTCCACGCTAAATGTATTTATTACTTTAACGTAATGTAGTATGAGCGGGAACTTGATATTGTTGGAAAATATTTTTGATCCTGTTTTATCGTTTAATTAATGGTTTCAAGTAGATTTTAATAGATTTTAAGTAAGTAGTTTTTAGTTCAGTTTAAGTAGATTTTAATATGTCTAATAAAGTAACTTAAACTTTTAAAAAGCAAATTACGACTTGAAAGAACTAAAAATGTAATCATCGCTTTGGTTTGACTTGGTAAAGAACTGTTCGCTCATATATCACGCAGATGCTATTTGGAGAGCTTAATGATTTTCTCATGGATCCCATGCTAAATCTTGATAAAATTTATATGACATGTATATGACATAAATTTATATTGCATACCTTAAGCGAAAGCGCAAGGTAATGTTCTACTATCGCCTAAAAATTAAAATTCCAACATTTTATCGAATAAAATCGTATCTAGCAATCATATTATACATATAAATGATATAAAAAGCACATTGTTAGAAAGATAAATGATTGTTGAACTTATTAATATTTTTTCTAAATCGATTAATTGCTATTTTTTAATAAAAAAAAGGGTTTTAGTGGCTTATGGTGTGGATTTATCATGTCCCTGTGGCTTGTAAACACTATAACTTTTGAAAATATCAATTGTTTAACTCAATCTATTTTTTAATCTCTTCATCTATCATGTGGGAAGCCACTGAATGTAAATGGTAGTGTAATTTTGTTTTGTTTAGCTATAATTAATTTTTTTCGGCTCCAAAATGGCGAAATTTTCGTTGATTTGTTTGCCTCGTATATAAATTGTTTCTGTAAATGGGGATCTACAGCCACAGAGTAGTTTAGTTCACAGAGTACCTTTGTATTAAGTTTAGTTCGGCTTCAGTCGCCGTCGTGAGTGGACATTGTTTCGGTTGTTTTCAGCGGCTCAAAAACATCGCTGTACAAATACAAAATATTCGAATAACCAAATTTCTTAAATACTTGATTATAATAATAATAAGAGATTTTTTATTACAATATTTAAAAACACAGAATAAATAATAGTAGTACGTACTAAAAGTAAGTAGTATATTTTTTTTGTCATGGGTGACATTTTCATGCTTTTCGAGGGTGTCGAAACCGATAGGGTTGTCGAAATGTAAATCCAAGATGGCGGCCGCAATAGGTATCAATTTTTTCATCATGGGTGCCATTTTCATGGTTTTCGAGGGTGCTGAAGCCGATAGTGCTGTCGAAATGTAAATCCAAGGTGGAGGCTGCAATAGGTATAAAATTTTTCATCATAGGTGTCATTTTCATGGTTTACGAGGGTGCTGAAGCTGATAGTGCTGTCGAAATGTAAATCCAAGATGGCGGCTGAATTAGGTACCAATTTATTCATCATCGGTGTCATTTTCATGGTTTTCGAGGGTGTTGAAGCCGATAGTGCTGTCAAAATGTAAATCCAAGATGGCGGCTGCAAAATATATAAATTTTTTCACCTTGGGTGTCATTTTCATGGTTTTCGAGGGTGTTGAAACCGATAGTGCTGTCGAAATGTAAATCCAAGATGGCGGCTGCAATAGGTATCAATTTTTTCATTATGGGTGTCATTCTCATGGTTTTCGAGAGAGTTGAAGCCGATAGGGTTGTCGAAATGTAAATCCAAGGTGGCGGCTGCAATGGGTATCAATTTTTTCATCATGGGTGTCATTTTCATGGGTTTCGAGGGTGTTGAAGCCGATAGTGCTGTCGAAATGTAAATCCAAGATGGCGGCTGAAGTAGGTACCAATTTTTTCATCATGGGTGTCATTTTCATGGTTTTCGAGGGTGTTGAAGCCGATAGTGCTATCGAAATGTAAATCCAAGATGGCGGCTGCAATAGATATAAATTTTTTCATTATTGGTGTCATTTTCATGGTTTTCGGGGGTTCTGATGCCGATAGTGCTGCCGAAATGTAAATCCAAGGTAGCGGCTGCAATAGATATCAATTTTTTCATCTTGGGTGTCATTTTCATGGTTTTCGAGGGTGTTGAATCCGATAGTGATGTCGAAATGTAAATCCAAGATGGCGGCTGAAGTTGGTACCAATTTTTTCATCTCGGGTGGCATTTTCTGGTTTTCAAGAGTGTTGAAGCCGATAGTGCTGTCGAAATGTAAATCCAAGATGGCGGCTGCAATAGGTATCAATTTTTTCATCATGGGTGTCATTTTCATGGTTTTCGAGGGTGTTGAAGCCGATAGTGATGTCGAAATGTATTTAAACTACTTTAATAATTCCGTATAATCATATTATACGTAATTTTTTTATTGCGCTTAAGGTATGCCCAATTGGATTTACCAATATTTTTTATACTACCTTTGAGATACCTGTTTTCCAATAAAAAAGGATAAGTGAAATCGCGAAGGGGCACGGCAGTGCCCCCGCCAAGTCGAGCAAAAAGGCGGCACGGCCGTAACATCCTTTTCTCGAAGCAGTTCAGGCCATTTCCGAAACACTATAACTTCGTTATGGATAAAACTAGAAGCCTGAATTTTTACTAACCAAGTAAGCATTGTATAAACTCGGTATATTTCAAATTTCATTGAATTTGAACCAGTAATTTAAGAATTAATATAATATGTATTACTTGTGAGATATATTGTGTTTTCATGCGATTGCCAAGTCAATCTATGCATCAATCTATGGACTGAATAAATTAACCGACTTGGTATTACATGGATCTCACAACTTTTTACGGTAGAAGAACTGAGTTGCGAGACTTGGCTTTTTTACAAGTTATGTTTTTGATGACATTTATTTATTTACACTTTATTGCACCTTAATAAAAGGATTACAAAGGGCGGACTTAATGCCTTTAGGCATTCTCTCCCAGTCAACCCGGGACGTGTGGAAATTAAGTGATAGGTGACAAAATAAAACGATCAGTAGTGAAAATCAAGGAAAAAAACTACTGATAAACTAAAAAATAAGCTAACTAAGCTAAGCTAGATTAACTAAATATATATAAATAAATACAATAAATTTATGTACTATAAAATATAATACAGACAATATATTTACATACAAATACATAGATACACAAGTATATACATATTATAAATACAAATAGATATATAACATAAACCTATAAATAAAATAACAACAAAGGTAACCACATTGACCATATTAACTATCATTAAAGTGCTTATGTATCAATCTTTTAAATGCAGTCTTATTATATGTTTTTCTGACGTTATCGGACAAGGAGTTCCAGAGCAGTGCAGCCTGAATGGTGAAGGATTTGCCAACAAAATTAGTAAAATGTAGTGCGATACTTAGTTTATTATTATATGAGGGCAGCAGAGTTCTATCATACGTTGAGGAAATATACTGAAATTTCTCCTTGAGGTAACAAGGAGTGGATGGATCATTTAAGATACAGAAGAGAACAAGCAAAATTCTAGAGTCATGCCTCTGTTTAATAGTGAGCCATTTAAGGCGAGAGCAATAGTGGGAGATATGATCAAATTTACGAAGATTGAAAATGTATCAGACGCGATTATTGAGTAGGCGCTCTAGCTTCTTAAGAAGATTTTGGTTTAAATCCGAGTAAAACACGTCTTTTAATTAAATTATCGCAGAACATACAAAAAATCCGATGAATTGGGTACCATATTAAAAGTTAAAATTCAGTTAAGTGTGCGCTTGCGACGTTTAGGCGTCTCAAGAATTTGAGATAGTCTCATCACTGCCTGACTGTTAGGTTGTCGTAAAAAACTCTCAAAAACGCATTAACATATTATGAGATTTTCGAACACATCACTATAAAGGATAATTTCCTGTTTTTTGCCACTGGCAAAAGTACAGTCGTGTGAGTACATACAGAAAAAAAATAGTTTGTATTAAAGGTTAATTTAAAACGTAGTTATTATAATATACTCCTTGAGTTCATTCTGGTTCATTCTTTGTAATATTATGCATTGTCACCCCTGAGGACTAAGATGGAATGCCTCGTTTCCAGTAATAAGGGTCTCCGGTTGTCTACACTCACCATACGAAATACAGCAGCATGAAGCTAACTATTTTACGCTGGTATTCGGGTGCTCGCATAAAATCGTAGCAAAGATCTTAGAAGAAATTGCGTCCAACTGTCCTATCCTGGCTTTTGTTGAATTGATGAATGATAATCAGATAATTAACGCATATATTCCTGCTATTATATTTATATTATGAATTTATTTATTACAGATTTTATCGAGAATTTCATAGTTACAATTAGTACGGTTTAAGTAAGTGATTATTTCCGGCTTTTGGTCGTCTTTGGTTTCTGGATCTATAGATTCGTCGTAGTTCATAGTCGAAAGCAAATCGGTTGATATGAATTGTTAGAGCAAGCTGTCTGCTCAATCATAACTATCACCCGATTCACTTTCAATTACGTCTTCATTTTATTTCATCTTCTTCCTATGACCACATGATCACGTGAAATTGCGATACTGGATCCATCTTTTTGCTAAAACAAATTAAAAATAGTTACTAAATATACAATGTCATACTTACTAAAAATATTATAATTACAGTTATTTTATGAAATAAATAAACATTCAAACATTTTGAATAAAAAAAATGGTTTACTTACGTTTAGTTTTACCAACACTCGCACGTGGCTTTTACTACTATGGCAGAAAATTAACGTTGACTGCCGTTCCGTAACTTTGTCACTAAGTTTGTTACCACGCCAATCGATACATGGTAGAATGGATTAGTCGACGTCGATCGAGCAATTTGATTATTCGAGAACCCGCTTCGCTCCACCGACCTCTATTGAAAATGTCGTCTAGAGGAATTTAAGTTACCTCTAGCGTAAAAAACCAGTCGAATCCATAGTCTTCTGCGTTTGCGGTTTCCGTAATAATAATAAGAGCAAGAGCGTAATGGCCGACAATAACGCGTCCTCTTCCGAATACATTTTGAAAGATACTGATGGCTAAGCCCACAACCAAACCAAAGAATCGATTAATTGTCAATCGACGTCGATCGATGATTGAACAACATTATATTGACCAGTATTCGTCAGTCATCTGAAGATACGAGACCAATTGAGCGACATCAGTCAACGTCGATCAATGGCATCGATCGATGATCGATCAATTGGTGGTAACACCCTAAGGCATATCTAAGAGCGAGGGTCAGGTTAGGTGTAAAATTTAAAATAATTAAGTGCGTTCTACTATATTTATACATCATGGTAGAGCCACGCTGCAGCTATAATATAGTTGTAGCACTAATGGGTCGTCTCAACTGGGGAAGAACATAGAAAAACATAACATAACATAAGAACATAACCAGCGTAAAACAGCAGCCTAATGTTGCTATGTTTCGTAAGGTGAGTATAGAAAACCAGACCCCTGGTAGTGAGACCTTCCTCAAGAGTGGCAACGCATCTGCATTTTGATTATTTATCGTCCTCCAAGGAATTACATAAATCACGGTCTTGAGCCACCTGCACCCATTGACTTCCTACAGCTACTACCAGGTCGTCACTCCATCTAATGGGGGCCGCCCTACACTTCGTCTACCGGTATGAGGCTGCCACTCGAGAACCTTTCTTCCCTCGATTCTTCAAGGTGTATGACTATATGGCAATTAATTGTTACATTGTTGTTTATTGTGTTCATTTGATCTCTACCGAAACTTTCCTCTTTTACGATTGAATCTCAATTCAAAGTCGATTAGTAATTCCAGTTATTGCAGCTATCTTTTTTATAGGATGAAGACCCAGACTAAGGTGTAGAAGACCAAAGTTATTGCTTTCTTTTCTAGAAGACCAAAATTTTGATTACTTTTATTTTTTTTTCCTCTTTATTATGAATAAAGTTTTTTTTCTTGAATTTAAATATGTTGATTAATAAACTTAATATAAGAAATTTTAAAAATGTTTATTTTTAATAACAATTAATACTTAATAATTAATACAACACATAATAAATATTTAATAGTATTAAATAAGTAATTAAATGTTATTTGTGATCAAATCATTACGTTCAATAGAATGTAAATGGAAAACTTCAAGAGAAATGAATTTCATGTTTTATCATCATCGCTTTTCCCGATTAAACGTAATTTTGTTTAAAGCCATCTATGGGGGTCATCTATGCAGTGGTATTTTATAAGCAGTAACGGTTAGATAAGACGCAAAGGTAAGCAGATGGGCAAATAAAAAGTAAAAATTATTCATACATGCGTCACAAGTAGAGATTAAAACTTTCAGTAATGCTGGCTTCTCACATATGTAATGTAAGAACGAACTCGCGCGCATTATTATGACAGACCGACGCACACGAGTTTCATAAAGCCTATCCGGTTTGATAAATAATTCAAAATGAACAAGTAGTGTATATGTAAGAATATCCACTGCCCCATATCGTTCCGTGGGTGTCGTAAAAAGAGCGACATGAATTGAAACAAGTGACGGGCAGCACCATCTTCCTGATAACAAACCAAAATAATAAAAACTGCGGTTGCCAACCCGCTTTCCAAGCGCGGCAACTATAGCAGGTATCCCTCTATGAGGCAATCTATGGGGGGCGTCTATTTTTAGCTGTGGACGTTTTTAGGCTGTAATATATCGTAATGGAAGTACGAAGTTACCGACTTCGAGCGGATTGGACGCGCCATTACCCATACGCGCTAGTTTACTTTGCCTCGAGCGACTACAGAGAAAAGTATATTATAACGCGGCTACCTTTTTTACTTATTATAAGCCAGAGCTTGACCACGCCCTCACCTGGTAGTAAGTGGTGATGAGGCCTTAGATGGTAAATCACATTTTCTTAGCTTAAAAACGACTATTATATAGTAATAGCCTTCTCGCCGCCACTTGTGGTGTCACACGCAATGAGGAGCCAGCATACTGTGGCGGCGCTGTCGTCGCGCCACAAGCGAAACACATGGAAGCCTACATCGCGCTAACAAAGTTCCGAAATTAAAGCAGTATATATAGAATAGCTCCGAACTCCCCGGGCAGAACACCTTGCCCGGCGGGAGATCTACCCTTTTCTTTACACCCGCCAAAGTGGTGACCCCGACGTGATTTGAACAACAACCTTCGGAAACTATAACTTCAAAAGCTTCGTCATCGTCCTCAAGTACCCCATTCCCATTCATTCGCTCCCGAGCAGATATTGTCTGCAGTACAAAAGTTCATAGCAGCATTGGAATGCTTCCTGTTCCTTCAAGCTACTCTCTGCGCTACAGTGTTCGGCACGGCTCTGAGCCTTACTGCTCGCCTTTGCTTCACGGCACTCTCGCAGATTACTTGCCTTCTTCTCGACTCACTGCAGACTACAAGGCAATCCCTGGCACTTGCTCCGGCTCATTGTTCTCACCGGCATCACTTGCAAGTGCGTAGTACCGGCATGCATTACACACCGGCGTATCGTTCGCATCGGCGTCACTTGCCCATGCGCACACAGCATGCACTCCCCACCGGCATTAAGGAGGCGCCGGCAATCGGACTGCACTATCGATCTCCGGTCTGAGCAGGGGGGTGGTGTGGTGGCGCTGTCGTCGCGCCACAAGCGAAACATATGGAAGCCTAAATCGCGCTAACAAAGTTCCGAAATTAAGAACACCTTGCCCGGCGGGAGATCTCCCCTTTTCCTTCCACCCGCCAAAATACTATTCGAAACGCATGAGATTCGCTAGCTTTTATTTTAATTGTATTAATGTTACACGTTTACAGAAAATATAATGTCAAAAGAATTCATAATTATTATAGAAATGCTTAGCCCGCGTGGAAATCGGAAAACGCCTATAAATATATATAATATAACCACGGGCTATGTTCAGCTTTATTGAGTTATAGTTTTTGCCCGCTTCGTTCGTGTAGTAGTCGGAATTAATATTTTAGAATTTGTCATTATAAAGTTGCTCATATTGTTTCGGGACTAAGCAATCTCAATACCAAATTTCATCATTCGTTCAGCTGTTTTAATGTGAGGGGAGTTATGTTTAATGCACGGAATTTCGACGGATCCGTAGCGCAGTGGCTTAGAAATGAGTTGCAGCGCTAAGGGCCGCAGTTTCGACTCCCGCACGGAAACAACTATTTGTAAGGCCTACAAATAATTGTTCCGGGTTTGGACGTTTGTCCTTGAAATATATGTATGTAAACTGGAGAAACAAGAGAAAGTCCTAGTGTGCAAATGATGTTTTCGACAAAAATAAATAAATATATCTAAATACTTATGACTATCCCTTAGTCACCGTGTATATTTACAATATAAGGAGTATACATCTCAATCCGCGGTTCATCAATCTGTGCAAAAAAATTCTTTCTATCGATCCGCTGCTTCGTGAAAAAAGGACAAACCAAGAAAGACACTTGCGCATTTAACATATTATAGTAAAGATAACAAATTACTATATTTTAACAATAATCAATGGCCATTATTTATATTATAAGCTTTAGGTTTTTTTTCCGAGATAATACCAAGATTTATACATAAAATATCATCTAAATTACCTCAGGCATTGCTTTCGATCTATTCGTGAAGTGTCATTACAATCGGTTATCCATTTTTGCAGATAAACCCGAACAGACAGACAGACAAACAAAAATTTTAAAAAATTGTTATTCATGTCTTAATCGCACGCAAATGAAAATTTCGTTATTACAGACAGACATTTTAATTTATTTATATGTGTATAGATAATTTATAATATTGGGAATACAATTCAAGCCAGCTTTATATTTTGCTTATACCAATTTTAATTAAATGTTAAATAACAAATACATTGTGTAAATATTTAACAATAAAATAAATTTATTTGTGAATAAATTTGAAATAAAAAGAAAATTACGCATAAATACAGACACAAAATACAGCAGTAAAAGAAATAAAAAAATAAACGGGCGCGTCACGATTAAACAGAAGCAGCGTGTAACAGGTGTCAAGTCCGCGAATGTGATCCCCATCAGCGCGCGTTTTGGACGCAATCATCGTTGAAAAAATCGCTGAGCTTATAAAATAATTCGCGAAGTCATCACGCGACAGCATTTAATATTTAAAATACAGAAAAAATAAAACATATTTTTTTTTTTACTTACCTTGCGGTTCAGACGCGCGGCCGAACACGGGCACGGCGGTCGCGATCGCGAGCATCAACAATGTTAGCGTATGCATTGTGCGGCGGTACGTTTACAAGTGGAGCTCAGCTCTGACGCTGTTTACTTCTCGGTTCGGCTTCTCTCGCTGACAGGCGCGCACTTGCGCACCGATCGATACCCGCCCACATGATAACTGCCCCCTCACATTACTAAAACGTCCTAACTCCTAGCGCCATAATCTTATTCCATAGGTCCAAAACATACGCCGACGCGCTTGTGGCCTTTCGACATCAACGCGTCGCCGGAGTTTGCATCCTACATCGCCTGAAAATTGTAATAATATCCTTAGAGTACTTGCTCTAAGGTTCGATTTCAAATATTTAGATGATATCCTGAAATCTGTGGCACCAATGAAATACCTGCACAGAGCACGAATGACGTGCTTACATAGGATATACGAGACAAATTACACATGCAAGTTGTGTCTATTTTCAAATACAGAAAAAAGTCCGTGTTAATTAGAGCAAGGCTGCTTTCTCCCATTATCATTGTACTTACGATATTGAAACAAAAACTTAGAGTTAATTGCATATTTAACTTAAGTTGTGAGTGAACTAAGTTAATATTTTAAATTACGTTAGTTAGTCATACTATAGATAATTAATAAGTTTCAAGTAAAACAAGTCCATAAAATCGTTTAAATTTGATGGATTCTTGTGATAAGAGGGCTGGCTCTTTTCTCGTTCAAAGGCTAAGTACAGTCATTCAGCGGAGAAACGCAGCCAGCGTTCTTGGCACGATACCGCTGGGAGTAAGACTGTATGATAATTAAGTTACTAGTTTTAGTTTTTTTTTAATATAGTATATAATAAAATATTGTATATTAAAAAAACATGGAATACAAAAATCAAATTTGTATAAATTTGATTTTTGTTTTTAAGTTTTAAAAAAATTGGAAATATGAAACTTAAACTAGCACTATCAAAGTTCTTAAATTATTAAAAGTGAAAATTTCACTACACAAATAGATTCATTATTAATAAAAAATTTAATTGTAGAATAATAATTTAAAGTAATATATTATTATTAAAACTAACCATGCAATAAATTTATTTCGTCCACCCATCCATTACAACTTATAAAAGTACACTGCTGAACACAGGTCTCCTCCATTGAAGATTAGCCTCATAGAGGGATTTATAGGTGTAAAATGATTTGTGTTTGAAAATCCAGTGACAAAAATATATATTCAAACATAATCGTTGGCATTTGAACTTAGTTCCTTAGTCATGCACACGTGGCACGTGAAAACCCTTTGATAGACTTCAACGAAACCTCTCTGAAAGTTGTTTCTCAACAGTAAGAAACAACTTCAAAGAACGTATTATTGGATCATTATGTTCATTAATTCGATATTTATTATAACGTACATTTACATTTCTTTTAAGAATTCTGATATAATAATTAAAATAGTTCTAAAGTAATTTGTTTATTTTTTTATAGTTTAAAAAATCATCATCATCATCATCAGCTTTACAGCCTATCAAATGCTGAGCATAGGTCTCCCCCATAGATTGCCTCAATTATCGCCTCATTGACCATAGTTGTCACGCTTGGCAGGGAGCAACCACAGTTTATTTTTCTTGATGTTATTAGGAAGATGACCTGTTTTGTTACCCTTTGTCTGTGCCCAGTATGAAAGACTGTATGAAATGAGAGGACGTCTGTGCCCAGTAGTGTGAACGTATATAGGCTGTAACTTTAATAGATAGAAGATAGATAGTAAAAATGATAAGAAACGCTTATAGATTTCAGTGGCTGTTTCAGAATGTCCACAACCCTACAATCTATGCAGGAGACCTATGTTCAGCAGTGGACTTTTGTTAGGCTGTGAAGCTAACGGTAAAATACCAGAGGCATTGAATTTTAAGTGGCCAAAAATATAATATTAAAGAACAATGGCAGACTTTCATACATAAAATTAGTTGAGAAGGAATGGTAGCGTCTATATATCAAAAATATCTTAAAATGTTAAGCGTCAATCCCTGAATAACTTTGTCAAAAATTTTGTCCTGAGAAGGCGACAAAAAAGATATTTAGATTTGAAACTTTTTAAGTTATGTCTAATGCTAATTGGAAAAAGTCATGCGTTCTGTTGTTGTTTGATGTTAGCTTAATACATTCTCAACATAATGTACCTACCTACATAATTGAGAGTTTTTAGATTATTGTATCTCTATTCTTTATTATATATTTGTGGCATGGCTCCAGGGCCTTTGTGTTATACAGTGACATTCTCAGAAGGGCTAGAACCCAAAGCCGTAAGTCCAGTAAAAAAAACAGTAACATATTTTTTTTTGGAGTTTATGGCCTGGTATCTAGACCTTTAGGCCAAGTCTTGAGTATTTTTAGTCGGTTTATTATAATTTCCCCAAGCCTTGTCTTTATGTATTGTTATCCTTCATAGTTCACTGCTTCACAATATGTTGATGCGTCACATTGTGCAGCCCTTGGGAGATTTTGACGGCAACTTGAGCCAGCAGGCAGCTGACAGTTGGCGATGGTATCTAAAGGCGCCTATGCAAACAGCTTATCTTGAGAATCCATCACCATCAGAGCACTTGTTTCACCGTTTCCACTAACAGTTCACATGCGTAGACAGTTAATATATAAAATCGCACCAGTTTTACATATCAAAATCCACTTCAAACTATTATTTAAACTATAATACAGGAGCAGCAAACCGCCGCCGATCAAGTTCCCGCCAAAACTCAACAGTGACATTTTATTTTAGCTAGTATTGTCTTAACATTAAATGAAATTGTTCTATAGTACTATGATTGAGATAATGTATTATTGAAGGAAGTTCTTTGTAAGAGACTTATTTTCAAGCATATCACTTTTATTTTTATTATTACTGATAGTATAGTTGTTACTAATAATAACTTAATATAAAATATTTTGTGTTTGTGTGTTGTATTGGTAGTCTTACAAAGTGTATACGAAAATAATATGAATATAGTAAATGGCAACATTTGAATAGAGTAAAATGATTTAAGTAATTTGATATTCCGAAAAAATGTTTAGTTTTTCTGTGGCTTTAATTAAAATATATTTTATTTGAAAAATCATAGAAAAATAATAAAACTCACTTTATATATAAGTTATTTCTAGACGCAATAAGTTTTGTCAACTATTTTTCTGCCCTTGTTCTTTTCAAGTATGAAGCGACTCTTGTTCATTCCTCTTCTATAGGTTTCCAGTGAAATAAACAGTAATAAAATGAAAGGCTCGCCCGCTTCACTTATTAAGATATGACTTGAAACATTTTCAAAAGAACGATAAAATGCAATCGCAAAATATCGTAATGTGACGCATATTGTTAAGTAGTTCTTCAACTTAATTATAATATATTGGATAATGTTTTAACGTGGTAGAGCCATGCTACAGCTATACTATTGTTGTAGCACGAACGAGTTGGCTCGACTGGCGAATACCACGCTCTCACAGAATACCAGCTTAAAATAACAGCTTAATGCTGCTGTGTTTCGTATTGTGAGTAGGCTTGCCAACCGTCCCGGATTTTCCGGGACATCCCGCTTCTGGGTCAATTTTGGAGCGTCCCGCCGTAACCCTTTGCGGGAAATCAGTGATTATATGATATTAGTACCTATCTCGTACCAACTACACCTTAGCCGTAGCTTCGATACCACTTTCAAATGCATCAGTAGAGAGAGTGTTTTCTCTCTGTGGAAATGCATGGACAGACAGCAGAAATTAGCTGTTTGTTGACCACGTCAAAACTGAACTACAAATTAACATTAATTTTGATCAAAAATGAAGTGAATATTATAACTACGTATTGCAAAACAAAAACTTGTTAAAATGCGCAAAATCGCAAAATAAATACAGTTTTAAAACAGAAAAATAAATTAAATTTAAAATGTTTGTCAAACATTTGTATTGTTTTTTTTATTAAATGATTATATTAGTGTTTTTTTTCTGTAACCAATTTGTATGTGGTGTGTTGTGTCCCGCGTAATATACCAAAGTCCCGGATGTCGAGCTGGGTAATCCCGGAAATGTCTTTTTTGGAGTTGGCAAGCCTAATTGTGAGAGTAGTGAACCAGAGATGCTTTTTACTGGAAATAAGGCATTCCATCTTAGTCCTCAGGGGTGACAACACATTTTCATTTTGATTCTTAACCTAAGCTAGATATAGACGTCTATAGGGCACAGTACCCGCTTACGATCAGAGGGACTATCTGTACGTTTGTCGACCTTATTCTACACAATAAAAGTGATTAATATATTCTTATTGGCTGCAAGCCTCGTACCCAATGATCATCATTACAGCCCTTCACAGGTCCACTGTTGAACATAGGCCTCCGCCAAGGAATGCCACAAAGCACAGTTCTGAGCCACCAGCGTCCATCGATGTATTACTGGTTCGTCACTCCATTTAGTGGGAGGACGCTCTACACTTCGTCTGCCGGTACGAGGCCGCCACTCGAGAACCTTTTTTCCCCATCGGTTGTCAGTTCTTCGAGCTATTGGGCGGGCCGGCCCATTGCCACTTCAGCTTACTAATCCGTTGGGCTATGTCGGTCACTCTGACTCTACTACGGATATCCTCATTTCTAAGTTTATCACGCAGAGACACTCCGAGCATAGTTCTCTCTATAGCTCGCTAAACGACCTTGAACTTACTCATACGGCCAGCAGTGAACGACCACGTTTCAGTCCCATAAGTCATCACTAGCAACACGCACTAGTCGTACAGTCTCGTTTTCAAGTTTTGAGGTATACCTGACGAGAAGATGTACCAAAATTTCCCGAACGCTGCCCAGCCCAGTTGAATCCGTCGATTGACCTTTCGGTCGAAGTTGGACTTACCTAGTCGGACTATTTGTCCTAGGTAAACATATTCTTTAACAACTTCAAGCTTAGCGCTCCCAACAACTACCGGCATAGGTGTGACATGGACGTTATACACATGATCTTTGTTTTGTCCATGTTCATCTTAAGATCTATCCGTTGGGAGGCACTATTGAGGTCATTGAGCATAGCGCTTAGGTCCTCAAGCGATTCTGCCGTAAGGATTATATCGTCGGCAAATCGAAGGTGAGTGATGTACTTACCATTGACGTTAATACCGTATCCTTTCCAGTCTAGTAGCTGGAAAACGTATTCCAATGCAGCGGTGAAGAGTTTAGGGGATATGACGTCACCCTGTCTTACACCTCTCTGCAACTGGACAGGTTTCGTACTCTGGTTCTGTACTCGGATAGCCATCGTAGCTTTATTGTACAAACACTTCAGCACTTCGATATACCGGTAGTCAACTTGGCACCGCTGTAGAGACTGCAGCATCGCCCAAATTTCGACGGAATCAAAGGCTTTCTCATAGTCCACATACGCAAGACAAAGTGGCAGATTGTACTCTTCGGTCTTCTGTACAATTTACCGAAGGGTATGTGTGTGGTCTATCGTGATAAAGCCTTTTCGAAAACCGGCTTTTTCCGGAGGCTGGAAGTCGTCGAGTCTGCATGCGAGACGATTCGTAATGACTCTCGAAAACAGCACGTAGACGCGACTCAGAAGAGAAATAGCTCTGGAGTTCTTCAAGAGAGCATGGTTACTTTTGTTGAAGAACAAGACCACAGCACTTCTACTCCACGCCTCCGAAGTAGTGCCTCCATGAAGGACGGAATTAAAGAGCTTCTGAAGGACTTGAAGTACAGGTTTTCCACCCGCTTCAGAAGCTCCGCTGTAATTCCATTCTCGCCCGGGGACTTGCCGTTTTTAAGGTACTGGAGAGTTGGCTTCATTAGACGTGATCTCTCCAACTTAACGTTTGGGTTCAGTATGCCTCTCACCATTCGGAGGTCGCTGCCGGTTTTCACCCTTGCGATCACTGAGACTTCACTGAACAGTTGTCGTCTGGTTGTCATAATGAAGTCAATCTCATTTTTTTATAAAATATGGTTGCCAAACAAGCACACAGTTCACCTAATGGAAGTGGTTGCTGTAGCTCATAGAGATCTACATCTATCTTCGTTTGTGAGTTAAAATTCAGATGCATAGTCAGCCACGAGGACTAAGATGGAATGCCCCTTTTCCAGTAAATATGGTCTCCGGTTCTCTACACTCACCATACGAAACACAGCAGCATTAAGCTGCTTATTTACGCTGGTATTATGTGAGAGCGTGGTCCTTCCCCGGTTGAACCGACCCATTCGTGCTACAACTATACTATTAATATAATTGCAGCATGGCTCTACCACGTATAATTTTGTCGAACCGTCAGGGTTCGACCAGGTCCACTTCCTGTGGCGCGCCTAAAAGGAAAGAAAGAAAAGAAAGTGCGCGGAAAGAGTCCCTCTTTCTTCATGAAGTCGGCCAGCTGCTGGCCCCTTGGGTTCCGTTGCCCTATTCCAAATTCTCCTACCTTCAGTACACCGTTCTCTTTTGTGCCTAGTTTTGCGTTGAAGTCTCCCATTAACACCGTATAGTGGGTTTTGGAGGAATGCATGTCTCTAGATATATCTTCATACATTTCTTCCACCTCCTCATCAGGATGTACCGAGGGTGTGCGTAAACCTGTAAGACCTTCAGCAAATACCATTGGGTGATTCTGAATATAAGGTACGCAACCCTCATCGACACACTCCCAATCTTTACAACGTTGTTAAGGAGAAACTTGTGGATGATAAATCTAACATCTCCTTGGGATAGATGGTCGCCCTCCCGCCATCTCTTCTTTCAGCTCCAGGATCTTCTCGTCAGTCCTCAGGTTGCGTGCGTTATATGTTGCCAGGTCAAGTCGTCTTAGGTGGCAACTGAACCTCCATCGGAGATTCTTAGCACCCCTGCCCTACTGTTACCATGGTCGCCACCGTAGCCAGTAATAGCGGGACTGGGGGCCATCTCTTCGTAATTATTACAACACCCACGGGAAGGTATGGGGTTGTTGCTATTCTTATCCACCACTAAAAGAGCAACCCAATACCCGTCCATCGTACCCAATACCACAATAAAATGAAGAGAAACCTTTCAAATAATTAAAATAAAATTGTTCGCTATTAGGTCTTTACCGATCAAGTAGGCATTTGTCATGATATTGAAAAATAAAATTAAAAAAAATTATTGCGAATTAACATTATAATGAGGGCCATCCACGACTTTTAACGTCACCAGGGCGACGCCATTTAAAAGTGAGGTATAATATTTGAGAGATTTTATTGCGGGGAAGTTAATTTCTTCGGAAAATGTAAAGGTTAATGTTTATTTCTGTACTATCAGCTATATTTTTTGTATTTAATTAGAATAAAAATAAATAAACCAAACCACAGATATTCATAAAAGTAGGATTTTTTTAAGAAAAGTTGAAAATGTGCAAAAATTAAATAGCAAACCACTGAAGCATTGTTTTCTGTATTAATATAATACTCTAGTAACTAATAAATTTTTATTAAAAACTAACTTCTCAATTAAATGACATTGTGTAACAAAAAACTTTACCTCGGTGTCAACTAGCGACATCTAGTAGGCAGAAAAGTATTAGCCCTCATTGCGTCGGGCATTATCAGAACTTGTTGAATTAGAGGATTGGGAGAAGTGGTATTCTAAGAAATCTTCTATTTTCCACAAGAGTTTAAGAATTCTTGTAATGATACAATATGTAAAAATGATAATCACAAATTAATTTTAGATACTATGTACAGTAGTTATAATAACAAAAGGAATAGGAAATATGTTGCGGGGTGGAATAAATACGTCAGAAGTGCCCACGGGGAGGCTCGACTTGCCTTTCAAACTTGGGTCTTATACGGTAAGCCATCTTCGGGTTATTATTATAATAAAATGTGTGAAAATAGACGAGATTTAAGTCAGAATTATATGTAAAATGGTGTCAAAATAACGCAGAGCAACTAACAAAAAGATTTAAATATATAGGTTATGTAAATGTCTTTGGCAACTAAAATGGACAAGATTGCATCAAGTCACTCGCTAAAGAAATTTAAAGAATTGTGGAAACTTACGAATAAGCTGAGTCCCAAGTCAAGCCTTCTCGCTAATATTCAGGGTCAAGCCAGCTTGGAGACATAGCCAATCTTTTTAAGAATAATTTTAAAGTAGAGTCACCACGGGGTCCGTCTTCGCGAGTAATCGATAGTGAACATCTTGGACGATCGTGTATAAGGATATCTCCCAAAGAAGTCTCTGAAGTAATAAATACTATGACTAGAGGCAAATCACCAAGGCATGATGGGCTTAGTATTGAACATCTGGTACATGCTGGTGCCCACCTGCCAAGAGTGTTCGCTATGTTTCTAAGTTTATGTATAGCACATCAGTATCTTCCGACTGATCTCATGAAGACCATTGTGGTGTCTATTCTTAAGAACAGAACGGGAGATACATCGGACTTAAATAAATACTGGCCAGTCTCACTAACCACCATAATAGCTAAAGTGCTGGACAGTCTCCTTAACAGACGATTGCGAAAGCATATTCATCTGCATGATCCACAATTTGGTTTCAAACCTGGACTATTCATAGAGAGCGCAATTTTATGTCTTAAACAGACTGTAAGGTACTACACAGATAGAAAAACACCGGTGTATGCCTGTTTTTTAGATCTATCAAAAGCTTTCGATCTAGTCTCTTATGATATCTATTGGCGAAAGTTACAGGAGGAGACTGATTTGCCCCAGGAGATTATTTCCGTGTTTAAATATTGGTATAGTAACCAAATAAACTATGTTCGATGGGGTAGTACCTTTTCTGAGAGGTATGTGTTGGATTGTGGGGTCAGAGAAGGGGGGTTGAGTTCACCTACGCATTTCAGCCTATACATAAACCAGTTGATTGTGGAGCTCAGCAGCACTAAAGTCGGTTGTTCTATAGATGGAATTTGTATAAATAATATAAGCTATACAGATGACATGGTGCTGCTGAGTCCCACGATAGGTGCACTCAGAAGGCTGCTAGGGATCTGTGAATCCTATGCAATGACCCATTGGCTCAAATATAATGTAGCAAAGAGCGAGCTTATGATTTTTAATTCAGGCACTAAAAGGTAGCTCACCATACCTACTGTTAAACTCTGTGATAGTCCTTTAAAGAGAGTCGTCAAATTTAAGTACCTAGGCCACTAGGTAACAGAGGACTTAAACGATGACTTAGATATAGAAAGGGAACGCAGGGCGTTGGCTGTTTGCTGTAATATGCTGGCCCGCAGGTTTGCACGATGTACTAAAGAAGTAAAATTAACGCTTTTTAGAGCGTATTGTCAGTGCTTTTACACGTGCAACTTGTGGGTTAGATATACGCAGCGGGCGAGTGCTGTTGGGATTGCCGCGTTATTGTAGTGCCTCTGCCATGTTCGCTGAGGCACACACGGATGGCTTTTATGCCGTTATTCGTAAAAGGTCTGCTTCGTTACTGAGTCGTCGGCGTAACTCTACCAACGGCATCCTAACCACACTTGCTGATATGTGGGATTCGGCCATTATGAGGCATTGGTTAAGTCTACATGTAAAACTAAATAAGTAAGATATATTTAATGTACGCGGGATGGTTAATTTGTTAATTTAAGAATATAAAGAAAACGAAGTTATATACTTACACTAGTCTTAAGTTAAGTTTTAATTATTATTATTATTGGGGTTATCTTTAAAGTTTTCTCATCTGGTTGGGCTGTTTAAATATATAATTGTAAACGAAATATATAAACATACATAAATATCAATAAAATAGAATAAATACATAAAAATTACATAAATATATAAAAACCCAACCAGATGGAAGCCCTCGGCAGGGGAGACCAAACGGCCGAGGGTTAGGGGGAAAGGGAAAGAAACCGGCGGACGATGCGGGCGGTATCAAAGAGCACCGCCTTCTGCATTTGAGCTCGGAGCGGTTCGTCACGGAGTCCGAGTCGCCTCAGATGACCCGTACCGTACGCACCACCGTACTGGATGCACCGTAAGGTACTGAGAGGGTCCTTATGTGGTTCTCCGCAGCCATCATCCGCTCACCTAGATGACAAAGGATCGTACTCCACTGCCGCATACACTGCCCGAGGAAGTCTCGAACTGTACAGTCAACCTTGTACAGCTTGAGGACCCTCTTTAGCCATGTATGAGGCACCAAGTCGAATGCCTTTTTGTAGTCTATCCAGGCAACGGAGAGGTTCCGAGGGTTGCGTTTAACCACCTTGCCAATGACCGCGTCAATGAGGAGTGGTTCCTTGGTTCCACGACCGCCGCCCCTACATCCATTCTGAGCGCGCGACATCACCTGATTTAAGTTCAGGTGACGAGTGATTCTCGCACTCAAAATGGATGTTAGTGTCTTGTATATCGTGGGTAGACACGTTATGGGGCGGTATTTGCTCGGGTCTGTGGTATCCTGATCTTTAGGAACCAAATGAGTGATCCCAGTAGTGAAGAGGCTCGGGAGCGACTTCTGGTCGAGAGCCTCTTGAAACTGTCGGGCGAGTACAGAGTGACACACCACGAACCCCTTCAGCCAGTAGTAATGCAGCCCGTCGAGCCCCGGACTTTTCCAGTTCGGGGCTCTACGGACCGCCTCAGCTACGTTATCCAGCGTTATTATGACAGGGTCCATGGGCGTAACATTTGCACACTGACTCGCCACAACTTCCGTCCAAGGGCCCTCGCTGTGGTTTACGGGCTCTGACCACAGGCCACGCCAGAATGCGATAGTGTCGGCCTGATTCGGTACTGGGCCCGTTCCATGTACCATTGGTCGCTCCAGTGATTCATAGAGCCTCTTCTGATCACTCTGGAAGAGACGATTCTGGTTGAATCGTGTAGACCTCTCGGTATATCGCCGAATCCGCTTCCCCCAAGCAGCTATTCTCTGCTTCAGGTCGTCTATGCGCTCCGTCAGTTTTTGCGTTATATCCAGCTGGGACAAACTGATATTTGTCCCAGCAAACGCCATCCTGACGGTGCGCACAATTCTCGGCCTATTATTGCCCGACCTGAAGCTTATCAGTCTGCCGATGAGGGCTCTTGCCTTTGCGATACGGTCCTCAATCCTTCTCCAGGCTGGGATGGCGCTACTTTGTCTAGTAGTGCGTCCAGCCGTGGGAACTTTGGCGCCAATAATTCGGCAAACTGCCAGTGCGGCGCCAAAAAGAATTGAGTCCGTCTCGCAAAGATCCCGGCTGGCTTCCAAATAGGTCACCAGCATTGGGTTGAGAGCCCTCACGACAGCCCGATTACGCTTGCTCAGGGGCATGCGCGGGAGTCGCGGTCGATTTTCGAGAGGCATACTACGGCTTTCCAAAATAGCCTCTTCCAATGTACTCCTCATTTGCTCTAGTTCTAGTTCCTGGGCGACTGTTCCATCATCGTCTGAACCAACCATAACTGAAAGATTTACGGCGGCATCCACGTGTGCTGGTTGCTCTGCAACTTGTGGCGCCGCATCCTCAGCCGTAGCATTTTCATCCGATTAGGGAACAGCCTCACGTCGTAGCCGTTCGAGTTCGGTGCTATCGAATATGTTTGAGCGCAAGATATACCGAACTCGGTCTGCAAGGTTTTGCTCGGTGACGGTTATAGATGGCTCCAGCTCAGCAAAAAGGCGATGCATCCTAGCCCGATATGCAAAACCTCCAATTTCTCCCCCTTTCGCCCTAAAATACGCCCGCAATGCGTTGCTGTTCATCTGCATTGACCAACGCAGGCGGCGTACTCCACCAGTGGCGGGAGCTGATTGCTGGGCCCGCGAAGACCCTGCCAACACCAAGCCAGCTGGTGGGGTTATTATTATTATTGTTATACTAACATCTCTATGGACTGAGTCTGAATAAAAATATTATTATTAAATATGGGAATATTCTGACATAGTACATTAGGAATTTAATGAGTAAAAGTTTTGCAAATACGTTAGGGCTGTGTATGAGTGAATTCTATTGTTTAAATAGAAATTTATATTCGTGGAACGTGTTATTAATAGAGGTACAACGGGGCAAGTGTTTTAAGCGTATTCGTTATTTTGTAGTCTGAGTAACTGCAATTGTTTTCTGGAATCTAGCCATCTGGCTAGTGCAGGATTTTTTATTTGAATTGACATATTCCATCCGATTTCAATGTGGGTGTCTTCAAGGCTAGAGTGAATAGGCTTTTGTTAAGTCAGTGCGCTTCACCATCTTAGGCTACATCACCACTTACCATCAGATGGGATTGTAGTTAAGCGCTGACTCAGTATTATAAAAAAAAAAACTAAAGTGACAAACGAGCCAGTCCACCTGATAATAAGTGGCTAATGCAACCCATGGTCACCTCCAACCGTTCTCACATAGGAGGCTATAAATTATGTTGTCACTTTTGAGGACTAAAGTAAAATGCCTCAGAACATGCAATTCTACTGACTTTCTATACTCTTCATATCAGAACAAAGCAGTGTATTCTTTGCTATTTGGCGGCAATAATAGGTAAGAAGTGTTTACCTACCCAAACGAACTCCTTGCCAAATAAAAGTTCTACCATTTTTTTATATAGAATTAGGGCGACAGACGGGCTCACAGTCCACCTGATGGTAAGTGGATGGTAGTGACCAATACACATCTATATTTATTTTCAATTAAGAATCCATTACGTATATAGTGATATTTTAGTAATAAATATATAAGCTATTAATTGACACAACATTCATTTTTTTTCAATCTGGGCCCAAGAATGTATGTAAGCGTATCAGTCTCCTTTAGCAAGAAATCTCTCAAAGCTTTTCATAAGATTTAAGTCGAGCGACTGTGTAGGCCAATCTAAAACTTGAATATTATGGTCTCGGAGAGCGGCCGACACCAGCCGTATAGGAAGGAGCATTATCGTGCATGCGTAGAAATTTTTGGCCTATTTGGTGACAATAACAGGCTCTACTACCTCCTGAGAGTGAAGGAATAGAGAGTGCACCTGTGTTCACACCCACACTTGTGCAATATAGTCCTGTCCAGTGCAGATGGCTAGTCTCCCTTAAGACTGTACATCTTGACCGCAATTCGGTATGAAGAACATTATTATAAAGGATTTACATATTGACGCTGCTCTTTGTATCCGGGCTCTGTACGAGATGGTACTGCATATATCGGAACAATTCCCAATTCCCGCAGTTGCTGTTTACGACACCAATGGGATAAGATGGTAGTGTTTTACTGTCCTTTGCAGCTACTACAGCACAAAATCTACTTTTGGTATATATATAGGATATTGCATAATTTTGTAATTATTGGACTGCCTCAGAACGAGGGTAAGGGTTTTCAGAGTGTATTTATTTATTTTGTTCTTTATTGTACCAAAATATTGTACAAAAGGTGAGCTTAAAACTATATGGCATTCTCTACCAGCTAAAACAGAGTAAAACAAAGACCCCCACAAAAAAGAGGGGAGTTATATGTTTAACGTGTGTATCTGTGTACCTGTGTTTATGTGTATATGTGTGTCTGTGTGCTTGTCTGTGGCATCGTACCACATTGAAAGCTAATTGGTTAAATAAATATAAATTATATATTCTTAGTAAACTGGAAAATTTATTTATCACGTCATAATAAACCAATGACTGTATTGTATCACGTGAGCATTAGCCAATAGAGTAGCTAGCAAGTTACTTATCGTAATTTGAAATTACTTGTAAATTACCTATTAGAATTTATATTAAACGCACAGATCTCGTACTGAACACATTTTAATTTCACCCTAAGTCCTAGTCAGATTTTATGGTAAAGTAATTCGAACTGATTGGACCGGCCATATTGTTCGAAGAACCGACAACCGGTGGGAAAAAAGGTTCTCGAATGGCAACCACGTACCGGTAGGCGAGGGTGGCAACCCACTAGATGGAGTGACAACCTGGTAAGACATGCAGGAGGTCAATGGATACAGGTAGCTCAGGACCATGCTTTGTATTGTTCCTTGAGGGAAGTCTGTGTTCAGCAGTGGACTTATGAAGGGTTGAATGAATGAATGAAAATCCAACCTGTGAACTTATTACTTAGGTACACACATATGCTTTACTGTAGTTAAATACAAAATACAAAACATGTACTTTTTTGTATGTATTTAAAATACGAAATACAAAAGATTTTCAAGTCGCGTATTAGAAATGTAAGTACAAAATACAATATTCTATTCATTTCTTATTGTAATACAATATACATTAAGAACCTTTGTTTGGAACGACTAATAAGTGTTCTTATGTGAGAACTTCAACTTGCACGCTTGTAAGTATCATACTTGTGTAATCAATAATAAAATACACCACAAGTACAGGTATAGAACACTTTACATGTCCGCTTGTATTTCAAAATTGACAAGTTTTTCTTTATTTTATTATACGATTTTATATATTTATCTAGGCTTTATTTACACACCAAATACAAAAAGACGGACCTTAATGCAACAAGGCATTCTCTACCAGACTACCCCCAAATTAAGCATAGAAGATATTATGGGTGCAAAGTGCAAACAACTACGTTAAAAATATATCTATGTCCACTAAATCTATATACTATAACCATAACTACTTACATACTAAGATATATAATATAAACATAATAAAAACAAGATATATAGATATACATTATACTTCTTGTATTATTTACTCTGTGATTACACATACATATATTTACATTATTATATCAAATTTTAGTGTTTTAGTTTATGTTTAATTTAGTATATGTTTCATCTCTCGCGTCTAAGTTATTACAAGTTATTTCGAAATTAACCAGACTGTCATGACCCACGATTATAATGAGATCGCATATTACGGAGAGCTCAAGTTACCTCACCAAGAAACAAAGAATTTTCATGTTCCGGAGTGATAACGTTCGTAGATTTTAAGTAAGATTAAGGCCTTTCGAATAGTTAAAACCAACCACTCTAACAATATTCCTCTTCTTTTCCTTCAAAAAGCTTTCCCTCCGTTCTTATGTCTTTACTACTGTCATCATCTTACATAGACTTATTTTTATTTTATTTTTGTATAATTTATGTACCCACACCTCACTTTTTTATAGAATAAGGATGACAAACGATCACAGAGTCCATTTGATGGTGGATGTGAAGTGGATGCTATGTCCCACAGACATCTACATTCATCCCCGATTAAGAGTTAAACCCCTGTAAATCAAACAACAATATCATAGCCATAAAACAGCAGCATTTACTGGTAGTTTTCGATATATGGCAACGAAGTGTTGGAATAACAACCCACCACCAATAAGAAATCTTAACACCAATTACAACTAAAATAAACAACTGATATATTTACAAAACCAAGAACATTACTCCAACTATCCACGTTTATTTAGTCTATATTTCTTAATAGGCCTTTATATTATTTTCACGTGGTAGAGACAAGCTGCAGCTATATTTGTAGTACAGTTTTGGCACGAATGGGTCGGCTTGACCGGGAAAAGACCACGCTCTCACAAGATACCAGCGTAAAATAGCAGCTTAACGCTGCTGTGTTTCGTATGGTGAGTGTAGAGAACCGGAGATCCTTTTTACTGGAAAAGAGGCATTCCATCTTAGTCTACAAAGCTGACAATGCATCTGCATTTTGATTCGCAAACGAGGATAGATGTAGATATCTATGGGCCTCAGCAACCACTTACCATCAAGTGGACTGTGTGCTCGTTTGTCACCCTATTTCTGTATAAAAAAGCTATAATATTTTTTTATAGGAGAGGGGACAAACGAGCATGCGGCTCATCTGAAGGTAAGTGACTACCGCAGCCCATGAACAACTGCAACATCAGGGGAATTGCAGATGTGCAGCCGGCCTTTTAAAAAGGAGTAGACTCTTTTCTTGAAGGTCCCTAAGTCGTATCGGTCCGGAAAAATCGCTTATGGTAATCGATTCCACAAGGAAGTTGTGCGAGGAAGAAAAGATCTTCTAAATCCCACAGTGGTGGACCGCCAATCATCCAGATGGTGTGGATGGTATCGAGAGTTCTGTCGCGATGTGTGTTCGTGAAATTTGGCGGCTGGGATTAATCCGAACAATTCCTCAGAGCATACCCCGTGGTAAATGCGAAAGAAAATGCTAAGGAACGCAACATATATATCAAATTTTCATCATTTATAAACGAACCGGCCGTAACAGTGTCCAAGTTTCCAATTTAATTATTTTATTATCGAACATTGCAGGCAAAGAGAACATAACCACTACGTTTAATTACAGGTATATTCACCGGTTGATAATATATTCATAAATTATGTAAGTCCGCCCCAGGTATTTCTTCGTTTTCAACTGTTTCCTGTAAAATCTGTAATAACTGTATATATGTACTGTATATTATTATATATATATAACTGTATATTATTTTGTTTATTTACATATTATAATCTCCTTTTTTATTTAAATTCCTCAGATTATTGTTCTATTCGCGGTAGAGCCCTGGGGACCTGTAATGCAGGGTACAGGTTTTTATACCTACATAAGACACCAGTCTCTCACCAGTCTGACACCTCTCTAATTCGTAGCACTAAGATTACCTATTGAGAAAAGAGAATAAATGGATTGGTTCATTCATTCCTCTGCCTCGCTATAGTTATGTAGCAATAATATATCTTCTTTACAAGCAGGAGATGGGCAGCAGCATCTTCCTGATAACAGCAATAGTACAATAAATAAACTGCGGTTGCCAACCCATTCTGACCAAGCGTGGCAACTATGGCAAACATCCCCCCATGAAAGATACGAAGAGACGGCTTCCAGTCCCCGGTGGCCCCGCTATTAATGGCTACGATGACGACCATGGTAACGTCGGGCAGTGGGTGCTAAGAATCTCCGGTGGAGGCTCGATTGCCACCTAAAACGTCTCGACCTGGTAACATACAACGCACGCACCCTGAGGTCTGATGAGAAGATCCTGGAGCTAGAAGAAGAGAGAGACAAGTTGAGCTGGGATGTTATAGGCCGCCTTCATGAAAAAAGAAGAACTCTTTCTTTCAGAAGCGGTTCTACTGAAAGTGGACTTGGTCGAGCCCCAACGGTCCGACGAAAAATGAGATTGACTTTATTATGACGACTAGACGGCAACTGTATAGTGATGTCTCAGTGATTGCGAGGGTAAAAACTGGTAGCGATCACCGAATGGTTAGAGACACACTGAACCTAAACGTTAAGTAGGAGAGGTTTCGTCTAATGAATTCAGCGCTCCGTCCTCCTAGTGCTCTAATCTAAAGCCTTGAAACCTTTCAGCTCGAGTTACAAAACCGTTTTCAGTGCCTATAACACTGCAATGCAGTGAACGATATGAATGACAGGCTCGTGGAAACTGTAAGTACATGCGATCGGAGCTAAGCTTCTGCAAGACCCATCGCAGAAGAACACAAAAACTCTCTGATCACACTCTTAATCTCATGGCTTAGACGGGAAATGAAGCTGCAGTCTTCAACAGATTTGACAGCACACAAGCAAATGAAGAGACAGATCTTCAAATGCATGCGTCGAGACTTACGCAACTTCAATACAGCTGGTATTGAAGAAGCGATCGAGCGAAACCAAGGCTCCAAAGCCTTGGTTCCGCTCGAGGTACACTACTACAAGCTTGAGGCGCGTGTGTGAGTGAGCACTAGCGGCTCGTCACTGCTTTAAACCGGCCCGGCCAGTGGTCAAAATAAGGGTTGTGTAAAATATAATAAATGTCAAATTTTGTTTTTTAAAGAATAATTCGTATCAAAAGAAATCTGATATGTGCAAATATGGTTTACGTAGATTTAAATCTTATCGAGGTTGCCGCAAGAGAGATACCGCTGATTTTGTAAATAAAATTAATAACACTGCGATCTCCTAATAAATATAAAAGAGCTTTTCCATGCGATAGTTATAAAATCGAGATTTTATTGAAACAATTGCTAACACTTTTCAGGAACTTGAAATCAATAAAAAGTGAAGTCCATGAAGTCTATAAAATATTTAATAAAACTTCATGAAGATTTAAAATCAGGAGAAATTAAATTCATATATTTTTTTAACGATTGAGACGTCTAAATCAAGATTGTTTCGAAAATTTCTTTGGAAAAGTCAGAAGGGGTGGTAAGTGCCAGGAACCCAAGACATTTAAGTAGTAGTATATATTTAAATCTCTTTGCCAGGAGCCAACATGTCGTCTAGTTAGTATTGTCTTCAAGATATTGTTATAAACATTTATACCCAATGTCTTAGGGAAAGATCAAAATACTAATTGTGAATACGATTTCGCTATGTTACTTATGAAACCAGACGATTGTCGTATTTTAATACAACATCACCACAACCCTACAATGTTATTGCCCCTGTGTTAATAGTAGGAACAAATGTTTATCTATTTTATACGTATCTGAAGTCCTCACCGCCATGACAAAGAGACTTTACTACCTTGCACGAGAGTTTATTAAGACTAGTGAATACGAACAATGTTGGACAGCCAATGGTAAGGTGTACATACGCAAAAAAGAAGGGATGCCCAGTCGACTTATCAAATCAGAAGATGATCTAGTTCAACTACGAAGACAAAAGTGACTAAATTGCGTTATCTTATCTTCAATATTGTTCAAAAGTATTATATTATTCTTGTTGCATGTTTATAGCATTAATTTAAAAAACTGTATTAATAACCAACATTATTTAATATACATACGATATCCTACAAAACACACAAATACTACACTAACAAATACATATACACATTATATACAACTAATATTATTAACTAAGAATACACATGCTGTGTGCAATACGGGAATGTATACTATATAATATCAGCTTCCTCTCTGTACCACTTCTGGCGACCAATTAATTGTCATTATCAACTTAGTTCTATTAAATGTCACTTACAAAAATGTAACTATTAAAAACAAACACTATACAATTCGATAATATACTAAATAACACAAACAACATAGATTCTGTCTCAGTGTCGGATTTATCTACCTGCGATTTAGACAACTGTATCCCATTTAATTTCAACCCCAAGCAATCGCTCAAAATACTTAATCAAAATATTAGAAGTATTTCAAAACATATGATAGGTTTCTATACCATACTCGCTAGGACTAAGGTCGATTGGGACATCATCACATTAACCGAATGTTGGCTTCCCAATACACATAATATACCTGATCTAACAGGTTATAAATACTTTAAGACTGCTAACAATCTAACACAAAACGAGGGAGTAGTTGTATACATACATGAAAACCTACAGGTTTTTGTAGAGGAACCGTCATTTTTAGATGCAAATTGTCTCCAAATAAAAATAAACCATAATACCATTTTGTTAGCAATATATCGACCACCAAGTTATAGAGATGTCACTAACTTCCTGCATTCGCTTGACATAATCCTGACTAATATCACACATTACAACAATATAATAATAACCGGGGACATAAATATTAACATCCAGGAACAATGCCATGACACAAACAAACTTAATTATTTAAATTTATTAGCATCACACGGCCTGCTGCCTGCACATTTTTTGCCCACTAGACAAAATGCATGTCTTGATCATTTTGTCCTTAAAACTCTATTGCCTGCTTCAACATTAGTAGCCCACTCAGCACTTATTGATCATGAAACCGTGTTATTATTTCTCGCAAGCAAAATGCCCAAAATCGCGGTTAAAAAAACAACGACGCGCATTAACTATCAGTTGACTGACGACATAAAATTAATCGACTTTGGTGAAGTATATAATATCCATGATCCTCACGTAGCAGCAGATTTAATGATAAGTCTTATCAAACAAGCGGTCCAAAAAAACACAAAAACCGTGAAAGTACCAAACCGTAAAAAAAATCATTAAGCCATGGATCACTCCAGGTCTCTTACGCTGTATCCGACACAGAGACAAATTGCACAAAAAATTAAAAAAGTCGCCAGACAATGAAGTCTTAAAAACATCTTTTACTAGGTACAGAAACTATTGTAATAAGTTGTTAAAAAAAAATAAATTGGAATATGAAAAAAATGAATTAAAAAAGGCTAGTAATAATCCTAAACAACTCTGGGGAGCAATAAATAAAATAACAAACAGGGCAAAAAAGAAAGAAAATTCATCCTATCACTTATTAACCACATCATCCACTCCGGAGCTATCTGTTAATTCAGTTAATGAATTTTTCGCTAATATAGGTAAAAAGCTCGCGGAAAAGATATCGGATGGACTTACAGAGTCAACAAAAAAAACTTTTAACAACAACTCGCAGTCCATGGTATTGTTACCAACGGATGAGGACGAGGTTGCAAGATTAATATTATCTCTCCGTAATGACTGTGCTGTGGGTTGGGATGGAATATCCTCTAATCTCCTTAAAAGGCATATTAATGTAGTTGTCCCACCCCTGACATATATCTGCAATCTGGCTCTCACAACCTTATAACCTAATTTATAAGGGTGGGGACAGAGACCGTGTCAATAATTATAGACCTATAGCTGTGCTGCCTGCCTTGTCCAAAATACTCGAACGCATAATAAACAACAGGCTCGTAAACTACTTAGAAAAAAATAACTTTCTTTCGCCCTCACAATATGGTTTTAGGTCAGGTAAATCTACGTCCGATGCGATTCATGACCTTACTATATTGTTACAAACTTGGACAATGGGCAGAAGGTTCTTGGCATATTTCTAGATCTCGCCAAAGCTTTCGACACGGTTTCTGTACCCATACTTTTACGTAGGATGGAGAGTTTGGGAATTAGAGGTATTCAACTGCAACTTTTTGAAGACTACTTGAGTGGACGTACTCAGTGCGTTCGGGTGGATAAATTCATCAGTGCTGAACGCACAATTACCTATGGTACGCCTCAGGGCAGTGTACTCTCTCCAACCTTATTTCTTATATATATTAATGAAATGAGTATGCTCACTCTTCCTAAAGGGCGGATTATAAGTTTTGCAGATGATACCGTCCTCCTATTTAGCGCAGGTTCATGGCAAGATGTCTATACGTACGCCCAGTTGGGCTACAACACAGTCTCTAACTGGCTCCGAAGTAATGTGCTGACACTCAATATAGACAAAACATGTTATGTCACATTTAGATTAAAAAATAACACATTAACAACATTATCACCACCATATTCCATCGTAAGTCACTCATATTCCAACTCACTTAATAACGCAGATACCTGCATCAAACTATGTCAAACCGAAAAAGTAAAATATCTAGGAGTTATAATTGATAGCACTCTACGTTTTCATGAACACATTAATACCCTTAATAGCAGGTTGCGTAAACTTATATATGTTTTTAAAACTCTGAGAGATGTGGCTGATGAGAAACTAAAAAAATCCGTCTACTTCGCCTTGGCCCAATCTCTGTTAACATATGGTATTACCTCCTGGGGCGGTGCTCCATAATCTAAAATGCTTCAATTGGAGAGAACGCAGAGAGCCATCTTAAAGGTCTCTTTTTCATTGCCGTATCGCTATCCTACAGAGCTCCTATATAAAGAATTGAAAATTTTAACTGTGCGGCAACTGTTTATACAAAGTACCTTACTAAAACAGCATGCTTTATTAAAATACAACTCTTCACTCTCCCGAGATAAAAGGCGTTTTAACCCCGTGGACCGCTGTCATATAACTCTATCCACCAAATTATCTAAACGTTTCTTTTGTCACCTTGGAGGTTTCTTATACAATAAAGTCAATAAAATTATCCCTATATTTAACGTTAACAAAACTATATGCAAAAAGAAAATAACTATCTGGCTCCAAGAACTAAATTATTATGACACCGAACAACTACTTACTAATTCTATCTAATTACTAATCGAATCAAAGTTAATTACTAACCCAGTACAAACTAACAAACAAAAGCACGCACACACACACACACACACACACACACACACACACGAGCGCGCGCGCGCGCACGCACACACACACACACACACACACACACACA